>CM045749.1:25961728-25966728 GCA_024760905.1 Plotosus lineatus | reverse complement strand
TTACTAGTAATTATGTTCGCGGTGAGGCTAGTGCCCATCTCGATCTACTCTAGACAAAGGCAGGGTACACTCTAGTCAGCTTGCCAGGCCGTCCAACAATTTGCTGGGGAGATTTTTGAGTAAATCAACAAAAATTTTAGTACAGGCAGTCCTCGAGTTATGAACGAGTTCCGTTACTATGACGCGTCGTAACCCGAAATTCCACACAAGTCAGATTTTCCCCCTGAATTACCTCCGAGATCTCTAAATAACGAGCCAAATACATGTATTATATTCCATATTCATGGGAAAACAGGACAATTAAAATAGACATTTCAATTAAAATAAAAGAAATAGTCAATGTCTTGCCTTTCTCCGACCTTTTAGTAATATCCAGCTTCATTTCCATCATGATGGCTTTCCTCTTGGCTGGACCAGCTTCGCCAGAAGATCCTGCTTTCTTTTTTGTGGCCATGATGCGAAAAAAAGAGCACAAACACACACAATCTACACTATGATGCGCCTCGAGACAAAATGGACCATGCTGATGACCGCGTAGCACCTCGTAGCTGTGTATTCATACGCACTCCGCATCAAAAACTCGTATTGGAGCTTATGAACAGAGCGGCGTAACTTCAAATCCTTCTCTATTTTCTTACGAACATATATTTAGTGGCATCGTAAAGTCAAAACGTCATAAGTTGAGAACTACACAAGTCGAGGACCGCCTGTATTAGTTTCAATTTTCTGCTTTACAACACAGTCAAGATCACAGGTGTAAAACTCGAGGCCCATGGGCCAAATCAGGCTCGCCAGCTCATTTTGTGTGATCTGCAAGTTTTCAAAGAATATGATTATCTTGCATTCTTTGCATCAACCGTTACCATGAAACCTAATTCATCATCGTTCCACTCGTTGGCAGCAGATTACGTCAAATAAGCAGTGAGTGATTCATGATTGCATGTCCTTGTTAAGTGTTGTCAGAAAAGGAAAGTGAATAAAGGAAAAGAAGAAAAATGTGTAACCAAATTATATTGTCATGCAGATTTGATAGTTGCCCTTTAAGGTTTTGAATGTTGAGTGCCCCAGTGCAGCTAACTGGGTTATCAAAGGCTGGCCATGTCTCTCACTGTCTATGGTGTGAGGCATGCAAAAAAACCATTGCTGACTTTCGACAGGAGTAGGCTGCATAACCGTCAGCGTGTTTCTGCCCTGCGATGGCCTGGCAAGCCGTCCAGGGTGTACCCTGCCCTTGCCTAGAGTCGGATGGGCGCCAGCCTCCCTGCCACCCAGGATTAAGCGGTTACAGAAAATGAATTGGTTGTTGAGTAATTATTCGATGGGGCAAGTGCAGTGGTGGCCCGGTGGTAAGGAGCCGGATTACCAGCCCGAGGTTGGGGGTTCAGGCCCCACTGTCAATGGTGGTCACTGCAGTCCACCCAGTGCAGCCAAAAGGGTCATCAAAGGCCGGCCATGTCCCCCACTGTCTGTAGTGACGGTTCATGTAAGAAAACCATTACTGACCTTTGACAAAAGGAGTGACATAGCTGTCAGTGTGTTTCTGCCCTATGATGGCCTGGCGAGCTGTCCAGGGTGTACTCTGCCCCCGCCCAGAGTCTGATTAGATGGGCACCAGCCTCCCTGTGACCCGAATTAGGAATAGGCTGCTCAGAAAATAAATGAATGAATGATTATTTGGCCCTTGATGACTGAAATTTATGGATGTGGCCCTCAGTGAAAATGAGTTTGACACCCTTGCCCGAAATGACCAGTATTTTAGATGTACATTTAGCATGCACTAAAGTCTGAAACTCACAACAATTGTCCATAGAACAGCAACCTTGTTCCAAAATGTTTAGAAAGTAGAACTATTTAGAACAAAAGTAAACCAAACTCCGAATCAGTCACAGCATTTAACACAGCATCTAACACCGCTTAGTCCTAATTAGGCTCATAAGCACCATAATACCCATCTCGGTCAACTCTGAGCAAAGGCGGGGTACACCTTGGACAGCCCATCAGGCCAACACGGGGCCAACGCTCATTCATTCACACTCGCACCTTGGTCCGATTTGAAAAAAAGTCGATTGGCCTACTGTGCATGTTTTTGAACTGTGGAAGGAAACCAGAGAACCTGCAGGAAACCCACACAAGCACAGCGAACTGAGAATCAAACCCGGATGTTCTTGCTGCGAGGTGGACGTGCGAAACACTACACCACCGTGCCGCCAATCACACACTTGTTCAGATCGTCCCAGTGTTGTAGACATTCATCAACATTGCCTTATTTTTTTTTAAGAATTTGTCTGAACAGCTATTGTTCTGGTAATGTGTACTGTGTTTGTCTTCACTGAGAATTGTGTTCTGTATTTAAAATAAAATTTTGGAAAACGCGTTAATGGAAAGATGTTGAGGTCAAACACATCTGCAGAATTTCACCTGCTATATGTCTGGTGTAGAATAATTACTGATGCAATGCACCACCAGCGCCCCCGGGCCTGCCGTGGTACTCGTAACAAGCTCCTGTTAGAAACACGTTGTTCTGACCCGTTGTTGTGCTCCGACATTGCACCTCCCTGGATCATCTTGCTAAAAATAGAAAAGGGAGCGTTAGGGTCACGGACTGATTTCACCTGTGTTCTCTTCTCCTGCAATGATTTACCACTTGGACCCTGCTTGAAACAAACGCCTGCTTCTGTTGAGTCCTGATTTTATACATGAAGTAAAATTGAGAATTATGAGGTGCGAGGATTGCCTGACTGATGAAGCTTGTTTTTGATGACATACGTGAAGTCTGATGTGTTTTTTTTTTTTTGGGACAAAGAGTGATTGGTGAGCGATTGTTTTTAGCGATGGAGACCCTCTTGTGCTACAGTAGTGTGTCACTACAAGCTGGTTTTGCCCATATGTTTGACCATTCAGGTAACAGCACTCTCTCTTGTTTGTGTGCAAACAGGGCTACCTGTCAGAGGGGATGGTGACTAAATGGTATCGCTCACCACGTCTGCTGCTTTCACCGAACAACTACACAAAGGCCATCGACATGTGGGCCGCCGGCTGCATCCTGGCTGAAATGCTAACCGGCCGCATGCTTTTCGCAGGTCAGATTTCTATAATATGTGCATTCAGATAAATATTTCCATCAAATTGATTCTCCATCTGTTATACTTAGAACCTCACTCAGATTTAAAAGGACAACTAAAAGAATTTTTTTTTTTTTTTATTTAAACTTTGGTCCTATTTAGCTTCTCTTCGGTGCAAATTTTTACTCGGAACAAAAATGATTGAAATTGATTTGGGAATGAAACTCAAAACCTGCAACCGCAAAATATCTACATACTGTAACTACAGGGCTCGGAGTGCTTTTATAAGGAACAATCCCTACAGATACAACTCTTTGTTTTTATCTTTTTCTTCTTGCTGAACTTGAAGACAAATCCTGACCTAATCCAAGCCCTTTTTGAAGAGACTTAGCAAAAGTTAATCGACCCCTCATTACAGTGTTCTATATTTCATATAAAAGGACCATTGCTGACTTTCATCAAGAAAAGCTGCATGGCCATCAGTGTATTTCTGCCCTGCGATGGCCTGGCGAGCTTTCCGGGGTGTACTCTGCCCTCGCCCAGAGTCGACCGAGATGGGCATCAACCCAAATCAATATTAAGGGATTCGGGAAATGAACGAATGAATGAAATGTGTGTATGTATATAGGTCAAACACATCTGCAGGGGGTATATTTTATTTATATTATATATATATATATATATATATATATATATACCATTACCGTATTTCATAAAACACCCCTAAATCAATTATAATAAACATATAAAATATCAACATTAATTTCAAATAAATTAAATTCAAGCAAAATAATTTCAAATAGATAAATTTTAATCAAATATCAAATACAGTATCAAATATAACGTTTAACATTCTCTATGATGCGATCTTTCTGCTTGTAAATGGTTCCGATGGTCGACAGATGGTCACATGACATGAAGCTGAGCTGACTCACTTTACATGAAGCTTAAAACCACCAATCAACGCTTACAATATGTGAACGCTCACTACCGAAAGTAGTGCACTTACTGAAAGTAGTTTACTTGCTTGAAACAAAGCGCAGGTTATGCGGACTTCCGGCTTTCAAGTGAGCAAAGGCGCCGTTGAACTCGTTTAGTACTCAGCCTGCACTGATGTGAATCACCAGCAGAGCGGAGGGTTCTCTTTCCTGGATTCGGGTTTTCATATTTTACAACGCTGCTTAACTGAGTATGCATGGTATATTTGCGCCGATCTGAGCAGATAGTTAATTCATGTCTGTGTATGAGACTTGCACCCATGTTAGTAGGCTTACGCTTCTGACCAACCATATTTGCCTCGGGTTACAAAAGTCCACAAAACAGTGTAAACACAAAAGATCACAGAGACGACGTCTTAGCACAAGACGAACACACTATATAACTGAGATATATAAAACTGTGTGTATATATATATATATATAAAACTGAACTGGGAAAAAGGAGGGGCACGTTCAGTCTGTCGTTTGTAAACAATGGACGCAGCGTCATTACGTCAGCACTTCTAAACTCAAAACTTGACTTTTTTTTATTTTGGGGGGGGGGGACGGGACCCCGGATGAACGTAAGTCAGGGAGCGTCTGTATGTGTGTGTGTGTGTGTGTATTTTTTGTGTGTGTACACATACACACCAGTGGTGGGCTGTAAGGGCCAACAAAGCCTTCTCTGCTGGCCTAAACACGATCTGAAGCACTGACCTACATTTACAACTTAAATTCTCTTATTTTTTTTCCCCATTAAATTATATTAATTTACTTCCAAGAGTCTGTTCTTTTCACTCCTTCGCATGTCACTTAACTGCCCTGCTTCCATTACATGTATATGGATTTAATGAGGTAGATTTCAGATTTGCCTCACAGCTGGGCTACAGTAGTGTTAGCATTTTTCCATCCTCTGATTGGTTGGTCAGAGCAAAACTATCTGAATATTCTGTACTGATTA
>CM045749.1:25894228-25956728 GCA_024760905.1 Plotosus lineatus | reverse complement strand
GTCAAATTTAATGAACAATATCCACCTGCAATAGTCTACAGTGATTGGTGGGAGGAAAATTTGGTCCATTCAGAAATCAAACGATTCAAACACTCATGAGTGACTCGAGCTCCTCGACTCACTTCTCGATTTACTAAAAACATTTTCTCCATCCTTGCAGCCATCCCACAGATCTGTGTTGGAAGCAGCAGGACCAGTGTAGCTGCACACAGAGTGTGTCAGAAATGGGAGAAACCGAGGAGGATGAGGTTCAGCGAGATCCTCGGGCCAATTCATCCTCGCTCATTGAGGAAGTTCTGGTCGACCCGGGTAAGCACTCTCACAGCAGCTCGGCAGAGCGATTTCTTGACCAGTCCCACTCGTCTTTGGACAGGTTCTGCGGCCATTACACCGAGTTGGACTGCGGGCGCTCCTGTGACTACAAAGTGGGTTCTCCTTCATATTTGGATAAAATAGCATGGAGGGACGGGAAGCCACAACACTATTCTGAGCCAAAGCTGATTCTGGACTTGTCTCACTGGAAGCGCAACACTCTCCCATCTCCCAAAGAGGGGGATTCAGAGCAGCACGTGGCCGAGGAACCCACCGATTTGTTCCAGGAGATTTCGCGTTGGGCGGCGAGCACACAGCTGGGTCTTCATTCTCCTGGTTCACCTCAGGAACCTCCAACTTCGCCAGAATCGCCTCCTTTACCGGTTTCTCCGACCCTGCTTCCTCACTCATTCACGCAAACACAAGCATGTTCTCTTCTGTACACTTCTGATATTCTTCAGCACGGCCGGATAAGCCCGGCTTCTTTCTTTTCGTCCCCTCCCACACTATTGCCTTCGTCTCCCTCTTCACCTAGCCCAGGTCCATTAACACCTTTTCAAAACAACAATCAAGTCTCACCCGTAGCGAGCGGAGACGACCATTCTCACTTTGATCTGGATATGTTCGTATCACATGTCACAAGTGAGAAGACTGTTACTTCTAAGCCGGGCGGTGCTAGTTGTAGCTCAAGGATCTCCGAGCACAAGGCTTCCAGAACTCAAACTTCAGTGCCAGATGGGCTCAAATCTCATCGTTTTCAAAAAGAACACTGGTAAAAAATGTGAAGTTAGGACACCCCACCCACAACTATGACAATAATAAGTTTTTGGGGTTATTTATGCAGAAATCCATAGAGTTCTACAGGGTACACAAACTTTTCTGTTCAACTGAAAATACTGCTGAATGTAGTTTTATGGTTCTTCCAAACTTCTAAAAATGCATCTGGGGGGGGGGGGGCAACTTTTCCTGCACTCTGCAAATGAGCTACTATTTTGTACTGTACTTCGGTAATCTTCACCTTTGCAATAGTAGACAGTAATAGTTTGCTTGATTACTGTTTCCAAAGCTTTCACCGAATAAACTTCTTCCTTTAATACAAAATGTCTGACGTACCGTGTTAAATTCAAGGCGGTTCCCTCCCTGAACTGTAATAAAACCATCCCTGATTTGTCATCATTAGCTTGCCGAGACAGGAGCTGGGGGTGGAGTTGCTTCCCTACAGCTTCAGGGTTGAGAACCTGAGCTCGGGTTTATCACCTGCGTTGAGTTCTGCACATTCTCCGTCTGTACTTCAGGCCCTCGAAAGAAGAGAAAAAAAAAAAAAAAAGAACCAGGCCAAAAAGTAAGCTCATTACCTCCACGTTGCCCCTCGCTGTGAACGAGTGTCGGATCAGGTGGCGCATCATAATCCACTATACTGTAAATAATTCCTGCTCCTTTCCTCACAAGTTCCCAAGACAGGCTTTCCAAATCTACCATGACCCTGAGAAGGACAAAGTGGTAACCAAGAAATGAATCCATGACAATGTGGTGCAGGGTCAATAAAAACAGATGTGCACAGTGGTGTTATTCTTGTCATTTTAATTCAGATAATTTAATTAGTTCAAAATGCAGACAACTCACCAAAAAATTAAAAAAAAAAAAAAAAAGTAATACAGTACATTTGCAGATAAGGGTAATATTTTAGGTCTTTGGCCCTGTTTTATTAGGGTACCAGACATTTTACAGCATGGTAGCACAGGGGAGGAGAAAACACAGAACATCTTCAGCATGGGCGCAGGCTACATTCACTCGAGAGTTTAATGCGAATGAGACAAATAAACATAATACACCCCGAATGAAAGGCTGATCTGATGCGAAACTGGAACAACATCTCGTCGACGCAGCTAACTGGATGGTTATGTCGCAAAAATATCCAACTTCACTGAATAGGACACTGCACAAAGATAAATATTCAGTCGGATCATTTTATCTTTATAAAACTAACCGCGTCATTTTGGAAGGATTTTCGAGTTCGAGTCTATAAAACCAACAAAGAAGGGTGTTTACAACAGAAAAACGCTCCCACCCTGTGGCCACAAATGGTACTGCAAAAACAAAACAAAAAGCGTCATATTCAACCGCTCACACATTAAAAGTGTCTCAGCAACAGAATGAGGAGAACTGCAGGAAATGACATCATCTGCTGCTTGTAAATTAAATTATTCAAAAACTGCGTTGTCTAAACAGTGATGTCACTACTCATGTTCAATACATTACTCAAATAATCTTTAACATAGTTAGAACTTTGAACAATAAGCCACCACACTTATTCACAGGGGACAGAACTATGGTGATGATGGACATGTGGAATTTCTAGAAGACCATTGAGCGTATATGAAACCCTTACCTGAATAATATGTTACTGTTACATATTGCATTCTTTGAGAGAACTTTATATTAGTACATACTGTATATAGATCCATTTCTGAATATAGCAAACAAAAGTTCTATCGGGGCCCATGTCGGCCCCGTTCTCTCTGCAATTCAGCACTCAAAGTAAAACTCGTATGTAGAAAAATATAGTCTGAATGATATATATAGATATATATATATATATATATATATATATATATATATATATATCTATATATATCTATATCTATATCTAATGATTTTTCTTTTTTAAATCAAACCCACCTTTACAGTTTTATTTATTTTTTCTTGTACAACTACACACAGCAGTGTAAAAGTAACATGATCATAATTCACACTGCTACAAACAAAAACACAGAGTGACACGTGACGTCTCACGCTACTCCTGTACGTCTCGTACACTTTTTTTGTAGTAAATAGTTTGTCATTATTAGGCAACAGTAATGAGTTATTTCTACCTACATGTAATAATGTAAACACCACAGTACTGGAGTTACTGTATTCGACACACAGTAAAAGCACAATATTACAAGGCAAATGGGCACTGAAGCATAGATTTGTTCGTGATGAGTGAAAAAAATATATATTACAAATTAAAATATAATACACGCACGAGGGTATAAAGTTAACGCTCTGCATTGGTTCAAAGCCACCGTCTGTAGCCAGAGCATGAAGGTGTTATTCAGACCAGCACCAAACACTTATGTGAACGTTTTTTTATTTATTTTAATATACTGTATTAATCCTGTAAGGGAAATTTCCTCTGCATTTAAACCACCCAAAGTGTGCGTGCACACACACACTCCGAGTAGTGGGCTGCCACACACATTGGGGGCACCCAGAGAGCAGTTGGCACGCGCTGGAGTGGGTGGTGGTGGTGGGGGGGGGGGTAAGGTACCTTGCTCAAGGGCACTTCAGTCACTAGCCTTGAATAAGGGAAGCGGTGCAGCTCACTCTCCAACCGCCCTACATTTTTTTCTGCTGGTTCAGGAATCGAACCAGTGACCTTTCAGTCCCAAAAGCTGCTTCTCTAACCATTCTGCTACGGCTGTTTAGATTTTGAAAATCAGTGATGAGTAATCTTCGACACTGAAAAATTTTGGCCGGATTATTGACCGGTTCTAAATTAAATTATGAAATATTATAGTCATGTTGTCTCTATTCCGTTGCTATGCCTGTCTCTACCGGATTTCAAAACACAAGTAATGTGTGCGAATGCTGGTTGGTGCGCGCATGTACGTGTGTACGTGTGTGTGTGTGTGTGTGTGTGTGTGTGTGTGTAGGCTGGTGACTGTACTGTACTGCTTACCTAGATTTCGGCTCTCTGCACATTCAGGCGTTTTCGGTTGGGTTTCTTATTAAAAGCGACACAAATACTGGCGTATATTACAGATATTTATTGTTTGGCTCTTCAAATAACGAATAAAAGACTATCAGACAAAAATGATGCAATACTTTTGTGTAAACCTGGGAATACGTGCCATTGGCATTAATCTTTGGTGAACTTTGAAGAGAGTGAGACACCTGCTGTATTGCTTGGTTCATCGGGATAAAATCCTTTTCCAATCGCTTTCACTACATCAGCGTGAGAACATTGATTCGCTGTCTTTTGTATCGCAGAAAATCTTTTCAAACGCTTCAATCACCTAAATAAAAATAAAATAAAATTGCCCCCCCCCCCCCCGTGTAGATATGTATTAAAAAATGAGCCGGCCTGGTGTCGTAGGGGTTAATATGTCCGCCTCACAGAGAGACGCACCGCGGTGAGATTCATGCGCATGCACTCCTTGTGCATAATGGGTTTCCTCCGACGGTCCAAACACATCCACATTAGGCTCGTTGACTGTCTCAAATCACCCGCGAGGTGCGAGTGTGAACGGTTGTGCATGTGTGTTGGACCGGAAATTGTTCTGGTGAGCGCTCCAGGGTTTCGGCTGAGCTAGGTTCCAGTCTCCCCCTGAGCCAATTAGGATTAAGTCGTTCAGTGGGTGAGGAGTGAGACATGAAACGTGAATCATTTATAAAACGGTGGTACATTAACCTCGAATAAATAAGTGTGCGCCGACTCAAACCTGATATCGAACGGAAAAAAAATAACTGGGAGGGACTAAGATCTCCTGAAAACAAAACGGTTGTTCTATTCGTGTTGGGCTTGTTTTGTGAGAAAAAAAAAAAAAAAAATCCACATCCTTTGCTTTAATTTCTCGTTCTTTATTTATCTTCAGTAGCTCGTACCTGCTCCGTCAAAGCTGACCAAGTTTACTTGTAATTTCAAAGTTATTTTGAGACAGAATAAAGAATCAGACTATCGCAGGAAATCCATACAAAAGTAAAATGTTAACACACACACACACACACACACACACACACACACACACGCGCGTGCAATTAAGGTAGCACTTTTAAAATTAGCGGTAATCAAAAATAGATTTGAATAAATATGTTTTTAAAAAGAAAAAAAAAATAAAGTTTTTTTTTTTTTTCATCCAACAATCTGGGATAACTGATTTATAGTATTTGACTCCGCCCCTTCATACTATTCCGCACTGGCTTTATTTAAATATCTTGAGGTATGATGCAATATTTACATTTGGCTGATTGTAGGGACCCTCCCCCAGAGTTCCAAGAGATACAGCAGTTATTGCGGTGGAGACGGTGCCGAGCCTTCTGATTAATATTTTACCGACATTTACAATCACCAGGTTTCCGTTCGCGTGGACACGGTACACTTCAGCTGTTCTCACCATATAGTATCTCTAATTAAATTAAGCCTCATACAGCCGTTTAATGAAGTACAACATGAAAGCGTTGTGCTTTTAGAATGATATTCGTCTATACTGTGCTATACGAGACACGGTTTGCTGATGTATCAGTACAGTGTGTGTGTGTGTGTGTGTGTGTGTGTGTGTGAGACTGATATGTGCTGATCTGAGCGTGGGCTCATGTAGTCACTTCCCCAAACTATTAGCAAGTTTTATTGACATGATCACATTTGCATTAAAAACCTTTTTTTATCTTTTTGCAGTACTGCTTCATTGTGTTATGGATGAAACACGAGACCTACGGCATTCAGTAACATTACAACAGCTAGAACAGGAAAAAAAAGGAAAAAAAAAAAACAAATAAGATATACTTGTAAAGATAAAGGACCGTTACTCAGAAGATTCTCGTTGCATCCTCGGCCGCTTTTTAAAACCCTCGAGGCCGGCCCCCTATTCATTATCTCTTTCAATCTGTCCTTTGATCTTACCACCTCCTGCTCTTCTGATTTTTTTTTCCCCCCTCGTCCTCCCCATCACATTCCGCTGATTCTCTCTCCACCTGTGGTCCTCGCCCTCATACGAAAGGCAGGATGCCGTAGACGAACACGGCCATGACAGCGGCGCTGAACAGGCCTGCTACGGGAACCGTGACGAACCAAGCAAGGAAAATGTTCCTGAAGAGACGCCAATCTACCCCCTTCCGAGAGCGTAGCCAGCCAACAGCGACTACGGAACCCACCTGCGCGCACACACACACACACACACACACACACACACACACATCAGCAGCAGCACTGAACACAGACTGAATCACTGGTTTTAAAGTATAAGCCACAATGTAGGGGAACGGATCTCGGTTAGTGACACAAAACTGGGCGAGTTTAAAGGAACTCCTTCACAGAAAGAAAAATTCTTCAATCTGTGTCGCCGAAAAAAAGAAAAAAAAAAAAAAAAAACCTCTTCAACCATGTGCCATGTATGTTACATGCGTGCATGTCTTTGCTTATGGAACCACAAATTGCGACGATTGAAACGATCCCTTTTAACGATCCACTTTCTACAATCTGCATTGTTACACGGCTGCTTTACGCAGTAAAATTCAGAGTTTACAAAGAATACAACATTTTAAAAGTTAATTTACTTTCGAGAGTTAAAACCATCCCTCAGATTGATCCACGAGTTTTAAGGCCTAACGTTGTGTACATTCGGATTCAGAAGCTCTTCAAAGAAATTTTGAGAGTTTCATGGTGTCCAACGTCTGCACCGAGGGTTTCCGAAAGCAAAGGATTTTGGGACAATTTATTCAGTCTGTTGTAGAATGTGAAAAATTCTAAATCCCATTTAGAACACGAGGGATTGAGGGGCTGCTTTTGTCCGGATACCGAACCTCACAAGAACAGAACAAAAAAGGGATCATTTACGGCCGAACATAAGGTGAAAGTAAGAACAAAACAAAACAAAAACAACAACATTTGTTACTGTATGTTCCAGTGATGTATGACATTCATACTGTACTATACTCCATAAATACCATTACCGTATCTCGTAAAACACCCCTAAATCAATTATTATAAACAACATTGAAATTATTTTGCTTGAATTTAATTTTTTTGAAATTGATGTTTATTGTTTTACAAATAAATTTTAATCATATTCACTCATTACCACTGATTCTGATTTCCACCATCACGAGTAGGCTTACGCTTCTGACTAACCATATTTGTTTAGGGTTACAAATACGCAAAAAACAGTGTAAACACAAAGATCACAGAGACGACGTCTAAACACAAGGGAAACACGCGGTGAACTGGGAAGAAGCAGGGCACATTCAGTCTGTCGTTTGTAAACAATGAACGCAGCATCATGTATAAGTAGCATTTGAGCATCTCGTACTACGGAGAGCACGCTAAACTCAAAATGACTTACAAAAACTTTTTTTTTTTTTTTTTTTAAATTAACAAAAAACGTAAAATCGAAAAAAACGTAATGTGATTAAATGAAAAGCGAGGAGCATCTACACCATTAAACGCTGCCTGTATTGCCTGAATATTAAACTTATTATAAATCTCGGGAATGATATCCTTCAGATAACAAGAAACTGGAAAATATTTCAGACAGTTTCACAGACCCCAGCTTCATCCACACAGTATTTATATTTCAAAATTCTCCAGAACAATCGTATGGTCCTTGTGTTTAAAACGAGTTTAAAACTTTCATCTTTATGAAATTAAAATCTGGGAATCCCAAACGCAGCGCTACTTTAATGTCTCAATGACACGGACACAAAAATTAAAAACGTAGAACTCATGTCCTGTTCGCTTTTAAAATCATTAATGCTGTAAAAATTTGTTTCATTAAAATCGGCCAACAACAGTAGTTTGAGAAATTATAAAAAGCAAGTATAGAACTAACCTACAAAAATTTCAGGGTACGTCTCCTTTGGGAGACATTTTTTATTCCATTAGGAAAGCTGTGCACATATACATTGCCCAACCAAAAACAAACAAAAAAAAAAAGTTCACACTAGATTTTTTTGGGAGTCTTTTTGCCTTTATCTCAGTGCATGCTCTTCAAGCCACTGTTTCAAAAAAAAAAAAAACCCTGAACCCCTCCATAAAGTCTTCTCCAGCACATCCCAAATACTTTCAATAAGTTGAGATCAGGTTTCTGGGGTGCCAAAACATGCATGAAAATGATTCCTCCTGCTCCCTGAACAAATCTTTCATTATTTGAGTCCCCATTTAATATCCATATGCCATCAGGTAAGAAAAAGCCCACTGGCATGATACCCAGGTCATAAGCTACTTCATTCTATTGCCACATTGAATGTTGCTGAGCCTCGACCGGACCAACCTTAGAAACATCGCCATGGAGATTACATGCTGAGATCAAGGCTCAAGGTTCGCCTTGAAAACATTAGTGTGTGACTTTTCTTTTTTTTTTTTGCCCAGGCATGTATGCATGCATGCTCCATTTCTGAGCTCTTTTTCTTCCTTTACATCCTCAGAGTCTTTGTTTTCTCCCTTTAGTTTGGCAGGGAAATGTAATGCAGACAGTGAGGAGAAACATCTCCATACATGCTGCGAATGTCAGGTTCCTGGCAGACTCCCGAGCTGCAGGTCGAGGAAACGATCCGAGTGTTCTTACACGGTCAGTGTAACCCAAGCCGGATGGCAACAGCAGAGTGGGGGTGAAGGTACTAAATCTGGAGTCGAGTCAGACAACAGAGTCAACAGCAGCAGGACCTTTATCGACACTGCTGGATAAATTTAATATAATGCTATTGAGCGGAAAGAGTTGAACTGGCACCGACATATGATGGAAATAAATTTACGTGATTTATGAGTTTCAATAAACAGACACTGATTACTGGCTTAATCATTGATGAAGTACCTGGCATGGGGATGTAATATTTTGAAATATAACCGATAGGCTTCCTAACTACATGTTCGATCCTTTTATACACCACAGTGCTGCTGATTTCTGAAATTTCATTGGTCAGAAGGTGGCTATTCGCTTTTTATAGCGGCCTCTCTGGTAGCAGTGTTCAGTTGAAGCATTGATATATTAATCAATTCATTCTAATCTACAGAACCTACATAACATGACTCCTTTTTTTTTTTTGGGGAAACACCCCCCATTTTCTCCCTAATCGAGTCATGTCCAATTCCCTCCCATCAGGTACTGCCTTCCCCATCAGCACCACCGACCAGGGAGGTACACACTGAGGGAAAGCGCCATCTGTCCCCTCGTATGATTGAGCTCACAGGCACCCATGATTTCCTGGCAATCGCTGTGAGTGACAGGAATGTTAGTGTTCGCGTTCCTTGCCTCCCCATGAGACCTCGGCCAATTACCGCTCTCGGACTGCCGGCATTAAACCAGATTTGAACTTGCGATCTCCAGGTTAATAGTCACGCACCTTGTTGATGCACCACGCAGGAGTCCACAAGTCTAATAATATATTAGTTACACCAGAGGACATTTTGGGAAAGACTTGAAATATTTTCAGTGTTGAAAAATGTGTTTGTAGTACATCGTGTAATATTGGTTGGGGGGTGGGGGGTTGGGGTCCCAAGTGGAGCACTGCATGGTGCGTAACTATCAAACCGGAGTTGACAAGTTTGGGGGTTGTGAGTAAAATAAAGAAATAAATATGGAATAACAAATAAATAGGGAATACATCCCATCACATTTCTAGTAAATTTTCCCCAATACAATAATGGAGATGAATCAATACAAATCACTGTGACGAAAGCAATAATGTCGGTTGATCGGTGCCGTGTAATCGCACCTTTATGAACATTCAAGATTACATAGGGCTTGGGTAACTGTTATAATTAAGCGACAAAAACTTGTCATCAAGACTTTACAGTGAACACACAAAATCATGTAACAGTATCCAATAATAAAAAAATAAAGATGTTATTAGGTGGCGCGGCGGCGCAATTGCTATCACGTTCGCCTCACAGCAAGAAGATTCTGGCTTCGATTCCTGGGCTTGAGGCTAATGTGTGACTCCAAATCTCAGTGTGAATGGTTGAATGAGTGTTGGCCCTACGATGGTCTATCAGGCTGTTCAGAGTGTACCCACTTTCACCCAGAGTTGGCCGAGATGGGCCTCAGCCTCGCTGAGACTTTAATTAGGATTAAGTAACTTAGAAAATGAAAGAATGAATCATGTTTTTAAAATTAATAATAATAAAACCTTATTCGACGTGATAAGCACCCAGGGCGCTTAAAAAAAAATCGGTGTGGGTGGGCACTTACTAAAATGATTACCAGCAGAGTGGAATGGTAAGTGCTTATTACTATAGAGGTGGAAAACATGAATAATAACAGAATAAAAGCGTTTCACTGGTATTTGTATTATTCATTTTGTGGTATCAACCAAATTACTTACACGAAAGCTGAAAATAAACAGAAAACAGCATAATTAAAAAAAAAAAAAAAAAAAAATCCTTTAATTTTCCCTCCTGGTGCTGCTCCTTTAAAGATTTTCCCCGATGTAAAATCGAGCCAAAAATGAATGTCAATTTTAGCACATGGCACGTTGAAAAGCACATGACCAGGAACGTGTTTAAATTTATCAAGTTAGAGAGCAGGAGAATCGGGTGAAAAATACTCGTCGTCACTTTCTGATAGGTCCATATCTGGCTCATCGCTCCATTCGTTCAGAGCATCCCATAGTTTTGCTGTAGCAGTTTCTAATGGTTAATCGGTTGTTGGACATTTACGAAAAGAACACAGCGAAATATTTTCCTGTGTTTTAAAGCATGCCAGAACGATCAGTGTTGATACTGATGAACATTTGGTTTGATTTACCATTTTGCTCCCAGTACACATCGGCGGTTATTAGACGCAAGATCAAAAACACTGTGTGTGTGTGTGTGTGTGTGTGTGTGTGGGGGGGGCTTATTGGAGCAGGGCGCTTATTACGTACAATACGGTAATAATAATAATAAGTAAACCTGAGGCAGTGGTGGCCTGGTGGTAAAAGGGACTGGATCACTGATCCCAAGGTTGAGGGGTTAAAACCCACTCTCAATAGGTTGTCACTGTCCCCCCCAGTGCAGCTAACTGCGTTATTAAAGGCCAGCCATGTCTCTCACTGTCTGTGGTGTGAGGATCATGTACAAGAACCATTGCTGACTTTTGACAGGAGGCGCCGCATAGCTGTCAGGTTGTACTCTGCCCTCACCCAGTTTGCAGAGATGGGCGCCAGCCTCCCCGCGACCCTAATTAGGATCAAACCCCCATAAATGATTTTATTTCCCTCTCCAACTCATTTAAATGATCAAATCCTTCACCAGATTCATTTTCTAAAGACCACAGAGAGCACACTTAATTTTGGCACGACACACACGGCTTCAATGAAGAGGACATCTGACCCTTGATACCAGATTTCAATAATTCCGGCTCCTACTCCAGAAGGTTATAAATCGATCGCACCTAATCTGGAACACCTGCTTCACATGAAGTAATTTTATGGACGTAAAGGCACGATAAACATTATGGTGTGCTTTCTTTTTCTATGTGATTTACCAATTGTAGTTTATTTATATTATGACAAGAACTATGGCATTTCATTTGTTACTTTAAGTACATAACCTTTATCTGTCAGCACTCAAATTTTAAAAGAAAAAAAAATCTTTGGTTAAGGTCAGAATTTTCCCCTTCCACATGACTGTATAACTGATTGACTATTTAACAAGAATGACATATCACTTACTAGTAAATTAGAAATTGCAATCGTTGGAAAATTGCTGAGGTCAAATGCAGAGATAATTCTCTTTAGATTACATCGCGCCGCTTCACCGTGGACCGAGTTTCCTAGAACAGCACATCATCCTATCATCGTTCATTCCTTACTTATTAAATCATTGATAATCAGCAGCTATTCAAGTCCACTAATGAAGTCATGCCTCCATTCTGAGGGCATTGAGGAGTCATGAACTGTGCATGCCATCCACTTATAAAAAGGTCAGAATTTTGTAATCAGTTTCTACAAACAGACACAGGATCTGCATGTGGACTCACCATTCTGACCTGCCAAGACCTTGACCGTTCATAGTACGTGCGAGGGAAATGGCACTACAGCCGTCAATCTGCCCCAAGAGGCTCGACAGTGGAGATGTTTGGAACTCGACACATTGTTCTAATTGTTCCTGTTTTTGCCTGAAATCCTGAAAACATACTCCACCATGTCCCCGCCTATTCCATACTGTGTAATTAAATGTGAAGAAGCCCCAGAAAACCTTCATGAGGAACAAATACATTTTTGTACATGTTAGTATTTCAATAAATTCAGTTATTTTATATAAAAAAAAAAAAAAAAAAAAAAAAAAAAGATAAACCAAGTTATAAATAAGGTTAAAGGAGTTGTGTCATGAATTTTACCCAAATTTAGACGATTTATGATGCCATCATTTATATAAATGTGATGATTATTTCTTGTTCAGTGATGCCATTCAGAATATATTTAGGCCATTTTCTTGCAAAAACCATGACACCACCACTTTATTTAATTATTACTAATATTAAACCTGACATTATAATTAGGGTGAATGCGGTTCTATTTAAAGCATATTTATGGGTAGTCTTATGGATTTTAGTCTGAAATTCTAGGAATTTGAATCTGTAGAAATTGTTGTAAAATTATTAATCTCACATCTGATTTGACATGATTTCAGTAGCATGGTATGATTAGCTTTGAGGTGATTGCAGTAACGAGGGCCTAAGCTCTACTTTCAAGCTTTCCTACAACAGCTTTGGTACCTTGCAGTGGGTGGAGCTTATGGGAATGCCCACATTTGAAGCAATAAGCACTGTTAGAGCACTCATTACTTCAATGCAAAATCCACTGTGAAGAGACAAAGACAGAAGGAGAGAGAAAACAGACAAGGAGACGGTAAGACACTGCATGACCCAGACAGACAGACAGACACCAGAAAAACAGAGCAACCCGTCACACAAACAGAGGGAGGTTGGGGAAGATACCAAGCTTTGTTTGACCTTGGAGACAGAAGTCTTTGGTTTAGAGGACAGTAAGGAGCTGTTCCCTGTTCTTTCCAGAGAGTCGGAGAGTGCTGCATTACCCCAACTGAGAGGCTGCGTTCAATTACGTGGTCCGTCACTCTGTTCAGTAGACATTTGTGTGCAATTGAGATGGCTTGTGATGATCAGGAACAATTTCTAGGCAAGATGTCAGGATTGGGACGGTGTCCATGATGGTAAGATCAGTGAACCTGATTACCGGCCATGCGTCAAGTTTGTAAAAACATGTCTCATTGAGAATATGTGAGATCTCCATAATTAAATCACTCATTTGTTCATTCATGCTCTATTGAAATCCTGATACTGTTTCGGATTACGCCTGAATCTATTTTTGGGACCACGACATAAACGTATGGCAGCCTGATAGGTTTGGATATTGTGCAGTGACTCTATATCCCTCTGAAAACATGTAGTCACTCCTTTTTCAGCCGTCACCAGAACCAGTGTTTACCTTGCAATGTGTGGTACTGATAGGGAGCCCAATATTGGACGCCAGCACAACAGTGACCGCTGAAGCCAGTTCAATAGTGAATCCACTGCAGGGAGGGCAACAAAAAATTATTTTATACAATCATACTTGTATAAGAAGCATTACCACCAATGCATGCACAGTCCATGCGTACATGCATTCAGACGCAAAAAGATCACCTGTATTCATGCAAAACTAAGGACAGAAAATATCATGCAAATCATCAGAGAGATAAATGTCCAGATGCTTAGGATGGGCTCCAGCCTCCAGATCATTCATCCGAGGGTGGCGCCGTGGTGTAATGGTAAGTACATCTGTCGTACATGAAGGTTGTGGGCATGAATCTCGGGTTCTGTGAGGGCCTTTCTTCGTAAAAAGTTTGTACGTTCTCCCCGTCCCTGTATGGGATACTCTTGGGTTACGTCCCACGGTACAAAAACATGCATGTCAGCTAACTGACAAATTTCCTCCGAGTGCGAGTGTGAATGGTTGTGCGTGTTGACCCTGCAATGCACTGGTGAGCTGTTCACAGTATATCCTGCTTTAACCCAGAATCGGCGGAGATAGGCTCTGGTCTCTTTGCAACCCTAGTAGGATTAATCAGTTAATAAATGAATCATCTGATTTCCTATCACAGCACACCAGGACTTTTCAGTGTGCACCAAGCCACTCGTCTGTGCTCATTCGCTCATGTCTCTGCCCCCCCCCCATACACATGTATGTATATTACATACATACACACACACACGTCCTTCTCAAAAAATTAGCATATTGTGACAAAGTTCATTATTTTCTGTAATGTAGTGATAAAAATTAAACTTTCATATATTTTAGATTCATTGCACACCAACTGAAATATTTCAGGTCTTTTATTGATTTAATAGTGATAATTTTGGCAAAAAAGTAAAGAAAAACAAAAAATCCTATCTCAAAAATTAGCATATTTCATTCAACCAATAAAAAAAAAGAAAACAAAAAAAGTGTTTTTGTTACAAAAAAAAGTCAACCTTCAAATAATTATATTCAGTTCTGCACTCAATACTTGGTCGGGAATCCTTTTGCAGAAATGACTGCTTCAATGCGGGCGTGGCATGGAGGCAATCAGCCTGTGGCACTGCTGAGGTGTTATGGAGGCCCAGGATGCTTCGATAGCGGCCTTAAGCTCATCCACAGTGTTGGGTCTGGTGTCTCTCAACTTTCTCTTCACAATATCCCACAGATTCTCTATGGGCTTCAGGTCAGGAGAGTTGGCAGGCCAATTGAGCCCAGTAATACCATGGTCAGTAAACCATTTAGCAGTGGTTTTGGCACTGTGAGCAGGTGCTAGGTCGTGCTGATAAATTAAACTCTTCATCTCCATAAAGCTTTTCAGCAGATGGAAGCATGAAGTGCTCCAAAATCTCCTGATAGCTAACTGCATTGACCCCGCCCTTGATAAAACACAGTGGACCAACACCAGCAGCTGACACGGCACCCCAGACCATCACTGACTGTGGGTACTTCACACTGGACTTCAGGCATTTTGGCATTTCCTTCTCCCCAGTCTTCCTCCAGACTCTGGCACCTTGATTTCAGAATGACATGCAAAATTTGCTTTCATCCGAAAAAAGTACTTTGGACCACTGAGCAACAGTCCAGTGCTGCTTCTCTGTAGCCCAGGTCAGCCGCTTCTGCCGCTGTTTCTGGTTCAACAGTGGCTAGACCTGGGGAATGCGGCACCTGTAGCCCATTTCCTGCACACACCTGTGCACGGTGGCTCTGGATGTTTCGACTCCAGACTAAGTCCACTGCTTCCACAGGTTCCTCCAAGGTCAGGAATCGGCCCTTGTTTCACTTTTTCCTTCCCACAGACGTCCCACTGAGGTGGCTTGATACAGCACTCTGGGAACAGCCTATACACTCAGAGATTTCTTTCTGTGTCTTACCCTCTTGCTTGAGGGTGTCAATGATGGCCTTCTGGACAGCAGTCAGGTCGGCAGTCTTACCCATGATTGCGGTTTTGAGTAATGAACCAGGCTGGGAGGTTTTAAAAACCCCAGGAATGTTTTGCAGGTGTTTAGAGTTAATTGGTTGATTCAGATGATTAGGTTAATAGCTCGTTTTAGAGTACCTTTTCATGATATGCTAATATTTGAGATAGGAATTTTGGGTTTTCATGAACTGTATGCCAAAATCATCAGTATTAAAACAATAAAAGACCTGAAATATTTCAGTAGGTGTGCAATGAATCTAAAATATATGAAAGTTTAATTTTTATCAGTACATTACAGAAAATAATGAACTTTATCACAATATGCTAATTTTTTGAGAAGGACAAGTATATGCATACATACATATATACACACACACACAGTGGTACCTCACCTTACGAAATTAATCCGTCCAGAAGTGATTTCGAAACCTGGATTTTTGGTAAGCTGAACCGCATTTTACATGTAAAACACGTGATTTGTTCCAAGGCCCCCTAAACCCTTTAAAAATGATAAAAGTATACTTTTTAAGGCCTCCTGCTTCAATATCATACCGATGGTAGACGGGTTTGGCCATATTCCTTTGCGATAATCACTCAACTGCATGCCACGACCCCACTTCTTTTCACTCGCACTGGGAATCACACACGTGTGTGTTGAAATTTTTTTGGAAAATGCGTTTCGTAACCTGGATTTTTTGTTTGTTGGGACTTTCATATGGTGAGGTACCACCGTGTGTGTATGTATATGTATGTGTATGTATATATATATATATATATATATATATATATATATATATATATATATATATATATATATATATATATATATGCACACACATACATATATACATATACACAATGTATATATCACACACAAAACAAAAATGCCTATAAAAAGTTATATGCAGTGCACACAGCATGGCCAGCTGTCTCCACTGCACACAGGCAGACGATATTGGTTCCTGTCCTGTGTAACAGATGACATCACCATTCCTCTTTTTAAAAACGATTACATTTCCCTTCTAGCACAAATATCGCAAATATCACTGAATGCCACAAATTTGACCCATACTCTTGTCTGGCTCGGATCTAATGATGACTCAGGCCCGGTGAGGTAGCTTTTTATTTTTACTTATTTGGGTCTACTCATAGTGATTGTGAAGAGTACTGGCACCAAGATGATTTTTATCAGTGCACTCTCTGCATCCAGGACAGACATTCTATAACCCATTTAAAGTATTGATATATCTAGTCTCATTATTACCTTACAGTTATGTTTTAAGCCATATTGGTTTATTTGATTAATTCAATTCGGTTAATTTTTTTTTTAGCTGGCAGCGAACGTGACGGGTCTGCGATGGATATCGACCATATCACTGACGATCAGTGAGGAATCTACCCATTTTATGAAACCTGCTTTCAAAAAGTTGGACAAATACACACAATAATCTAATTGGTGACTATTGCCAACTATCCACAATTATATTTCTTACAGTCTGAGACTTCGTTTTAGACAGGCCCACACACAGATGCTGACCATCAGAGGTTTTCATCTGAGCACAGACACTAATCTCACCCAAAAAATAAATAAATACATACCCCACAATCAGTCACAAAAGAATTGCCCAAATGAGATCAGGCCTTAAATTTGTTTATGGGCAGCTCAGTCATGCATGGATTTTGTTGGGGGAGATAATACATAAAAATACATAAATAAGAAGTAGAAGCAGGGTGTGGTAAAAGTAAAACATTTAAGGAAATTAAACCTAAACTTGTATATAGGGGGCAGTGGTGGCCTAGTGGTATAGGATGCTGGATTGCTGATCCTAAGGTTGGGGGTTCGAGTCCCACTCTCCACAAGGTTGTCACCCCCAACCCTCCAGTGCAGTTAACTGGGTGTCAAAAGCTGGCAATGTCTCTCACTGTCTATGGTGAGAGGTTCATGTAAAAGAACCATTGCTGACTTTCGTAAAGTGGAGCTGCAAAGCCGTCAGCGTGTTTCTGCCCCTTGCTAAAGGGTTGGGTCAGGAAGGGCATCTGACGTTAAAAAAAAATATGCCAAATCAAACGTGCGAATCAGATGATTCGCTGTGGCCACCCCTGAAAAAGCCAAAAGGAGAAGAAACCTAGACTTATATACATAGTACACTGGGTGGGGTGGTTTTCATGAACCTTAACCATATGCATTTTATCCTCTTGTTCTCTGATGATAAAAGGTTTCAGATAAAAAAAAATGCCTTTCAATCCATAAAAAGAGCATTTCAAACTGCACCATGTCTCTGTTATAAACTCTCACACCCTGAGAACACAAGGTCACAAAGGTTGTGTGTTTAAGTGCAACTCAAAGTTTAGCACATGAAGCTGTCAGACAACAAATCCTGAGAATGATTGTTCTTACTCAAACAATTAAATTTTTCAAGCTGAACTCATTCCACAGCTGCATGTAAACTAACGTGTGGACGACAAGTCTGAAGCTTTGCCGTCCTAATCTACTTAGATTTTTAATGGGACAAACAGCCATGACCTACTTGGCGGGACAATTTCTTTAAGTCCTAACTCAGAATAATGACAAGGAAAAAAGCTGGTTTTGTAAGAGAACAGAAAAAGGTCAAGAGAGTTAGCATGGGGGGCAGTTTAAAAACACAATTAAAAAAAACAAAACAAAGAAGAAAACAGTCATGCACATAGTCAAAAAAAAAAAAAAAAAAAGACGAAGACAGTCATGCACATGGAGTCAAGTTTGAATTAAAAAAAAAAAAGTTTTAAAGCTATCAACGGGTGAACCACGCAGACAGGAGGAGTATGAGGTCACCTGGATGGTGTGATGGGCGTGAGGTCCTTGCCCATGGTCTGGATGACGCGGCGCCCCCACACCCACAGGCCAGCACAAATGCCTATGCCACCGTAGAACAGCAACCATACAGGAGTGACTGACTCCTGCATTACCCCACCCTGGTCATAGATCATCCACAGTGCCACCAGGGGGCCGATGGCATTACTAAAAGGTACAAGAAAGCAAATTTTATGCTTAGTAATACCATAACGAAATACAAACTCTGGATATTAAAGCAAATACAAGAACTTTAAAGATTAATTATGTTTAATCATGTTTCATCCAGGACCAGCATGGTGTATTCCCGGCTCATACCCAGTGTTCCTGGGAGAAAGCTCCGGATCCACCACAACCCAGATCAGACTAATGCACTGACTAAATTATGAATGAATGGATGTTTCATCACTTCCAAACTGATGTTTATCATGTGCAGTGGGCACAGAAATGAATCACCCCATCAAATATTCACATTTTGTTGCTTTGCAGATTGAAATCACACACACACACACACACACACACACACACACACACACCAATGCAACACTTAATGCGACTGAGTAACAGCCAAGTGAAAAACATAACAGTAGCCAGAAAAATACAAATATAAACAACAACAACAACAAAAAAAGGCAGTGAGATGGTTGAAGGATATTTTCTTCCTTCAGCCACGGTGTGGTCAACTTTATGTCACAGTCATATTGAAACGTGAACCTTCCTCACACTGACCAATTTCTCACAAAAGGCAGAAGATTTTCCTTAAGAAACTGCTAAAGCTTTTTCACCACATATTCCATTTGATGTTATCGTCAAACATTTGACTTGAACACCTTTTTCCATTTCACCTCAGACTCTTCCAGGTGATCGGACCTTTCCTGAGGAGGGGCATTTTCCTTGCCATTCATAACAGCCATATTCATGTAACATTCATGTTATTGTTGTCGTAGGCACACAATGACCACTTTGACCATTTTTGGACATGAGCCTCTTGGTAGCCTCTCTGAGTAGTCTCTCATCCTTGCACTTCTGTTCACTTTAGAGTGATGGCCTGATCCAGGGTCGGTCCAGGTTATACCAAGTGCATTACATGCCCTGATTATGAATAACACTACTCCGAGGGACTGAAAACTTTATGAAGAAATGTTTATATTTATATCAAGCTCTTGACTTGTTCTCGTCCACAACTTTATTCTTAAGATCTTTTGACAGTGCCTTGCCACACATAATTGATCACTGCACTTCCAAGAACTAGAATGGTATATCACACTAAACTAATCAGTCATTACAACTAATCACAGGAGGAAGCCAATTAGCTTGGTTTCCAATGGATAAGGTAATTAGTTACAGCTTATTGAGTATATTTATATAATAACAATAATAATAATAATAATAATAATAATAATAATTCTCTTGAGCTGTTGTGCTATAATATTTTTGCTTGGCTGTTGAAAATTGCACTAAAAGATATACCTTGACTAACATCGTTAATTGGTTCCAGGAGAGACGAGGTAAGTTGAAAACGACTTAACTCAAATTAGCTTGTCTGTAGGCTACGCCAAATTTACTTATATAATATTACACACATTTAATATACTAAATATATATATAATATACAGAAAGCCTGTGTTATACATTCCTCCCCACCGACGGATCCTGGAAATCCGCGAATTATTGATGCGGTTTTAAAACCCCATGTATGATATTACATACTTGTTAAACACATTCTACAGCCAGTCTTACTCATTAATACAGTAACAATGCAGTAAAATGTAGTAATGGTTAAGTAAAACCTTTTTTTATTCTTGTACTCTGATAATATTTATGAATAAATAAAGCGCTTAGGCTCCTCACCAGAAGCGAGAGAAGATGCAGGGCGTTTGAGTGGCATCATAGCGCTTAATCAATCATTAAAAACACACAAAAAAATATGAATTCACAACTCAAACATATCAACATTGATAACGTGCGTGTGTGTGTGTGTGTGTGTGTGGGGGGGTTCTACACATCATCTGCAACCAATCAGCAGGAGGGAGAAACAAAAGCTCTCAGCCATTGGCTCAATTTGAATTCCGTGCCAGTAAAGTCGTGATGATGCATATGTATAATTTGTCAGGGTTGCCGCTAATTCAGTGCTTTTCACATAAGCGGGGCACGACTATATGATTATAATGACGTAAACTTTTATTTTTTGACGTAACCATATATTTTTTGAAAACCGACGTGTAATCGAAAACGACTTAAGTCGAGGGATACCTGTATAGCAAGGGAAAAAGTTTTCTGTATCATTTCATTTCAAGCTGCAAAGGAACAAAATGTCAATATTCTGTGAATATTTTTCTACCCACTGTAAGAAAATAACCTTCTGCCAAAGGAATGTGTTTAACTGTTCACATCCTTTAAACCTGGATTGTTAGTAGACGACATGATTATATATTCTCTGTAAAAGGTGATTCATCAGAATCAAGTACTTGGTGTGAAATATATATATATATATATATATATATATATATATATATATATATATATATATATATATATATATATATATATATATATAATGTGATGGTTAGTTCACTTTCCATTAAAAAGGGACAAATAGGATATCTTATGCACAGTCGACCTACCTGACGTCGTTGCCACCATGCGCAAAGGACCCAAAGCAAGCAGTGAGGATCTGCAGGAAATGGAAGAGCAGAAAAACCTGGGGCTTATCCTTCTCCTCTTTGTCCTCATCGGCACAATCATCCAGCACCCCGACCGCACCTTGCATTGCCTCAAGCTTCTCAGATCCTAATTTTACGTCTACGCCCCCCTCCTCCGCCTCAATTTCAGCCTCAGCCACAGCGTTGCAGTAGCTAGAATAGCTGTCATAACGGACACGCTTCTTTGAATAAGAGACACTCTCGCCCACTAGCTTCTCGCTGTCCTCAGGTGGCGCTGCAGCACTCGACTCGGAGCGCAACAGGGGTTGTACGGCCATTCCACAGATGGCTGCCGTGTAGCATGTGTAGCTGTTGTTACGGCGTAGCACCCGGTGACTGACATCAGGCCGCTCTTCATCGAGCCGGCCCACGTGGATCTTGTGTAGCAGGTCTTTATAGAGACCTGAGTCCTTGTGCACGGTGTGATACACCTGGCCATCGCTGCGCATATGTCCATCAAAGGCAAAGCTTCCATTGGACACTGGCGACTTGAGACAGCCATTCGTCATAGAGTGAGTGCGACCTGGTGAGATATGATGAGCGGGTTACAAGTCATGCAGCTCCATGGTTATTTTGGATAATTTCATTAAATGACAACAACAACGAGGTGGCATGATGGTTAACCTCATGGGCAAAAAAGTTCTGGGTTGATTGTATGTATTTGTGAAGTTTGTACATTCCCTGTGCTTGCCTGGGTTTCCTCCGGGTATACCGGTTTCCTCCCACAGTTGAAAAGCACGCATATCAGCTCTTTCAAATTGCCCATAGATGTGACTGAGTGCACGCGTGCATGTAGGCCCTGTGATGGTCTGGCAAAAGTAGTCATAATAAACACTGATTTCATTTTCATGTTCATCTGTATATTAATCTATTTGTTTAAAGGTTGCTTAACATACATTGAATAAAATAAATTATTTTTCATTAAAATATTCTGCAAAACAGCTAAATATACAGAAGTACAGTGGCTATACGCTTCCCCCAGTGCGGCTAACTGGGTTATCAAAGGCGGGCCATGTTTCTCACTGCCTATGGTGAGAGGAATGTAAAAGAACTATTGCTGACTTTCGTAAAGAGTAGGCTGCAAAGCCAGCAATGTGTTTCTGTCCCTTGCTAAAAGGGCTGTGACAGGAAGGGCATCTGACGTAAAAACCTCTGCCAAATCAAAAATGTGCGACTCTCGAGAACAGGAAAAAGCCGAAAGAAAAGAAGACGACAGTGGCTATACGCTTACCATACATGCGACCATTAGGAAGTACGGTGCCACCGTTAGCCAGGCTGTTTAGCTCCCCAGAGGATTCCCCAGTCAAGGGCAGCTCAGAATCATCATTATTCTTCGCCCCTGGAAGCTCTTTAAACACTGGAGCCTCCTCTTCTTCCTCTGGAATCTTATCCAGACTCTCATCAGAGATGCGCGAAAGAACATGTTCTTTTTTCAGCTGACCTGGACATGGACAAAAGGAGAATGGTGATTTTCCGGGCCGAGAATCATACAGGCTTTGTGCCAGACTTGGAGAATTTAAAAAAAAAAAAAAAAAAAACACAATAGATTCAAACAGTATGTTAATGCAGGTTGTAAACTGAAACGATGTCGGGCATTGTGAGGTTTTGAAAAATTACCATATCAACACAATGACATTCCACTCGCTCAAAGCTGCAGTCAGTGAGCGATGCTCGTGAGACTAAATTACTATGAGAAATCCAGGAGAATTTTTAAACTCTGAAAACAGTGAAACAGCCACATCAACAGCTGCAGAGGTTATTTTCATGGTGATCATTTCAACACCGGTTAAACGATATGAGCCTGCGAGCCACAGCTAGCAAAGGACTCCCTGCCGTACAGCTTCCCAGCGGCAGAACAGATGGTAACCACCAGGTTCTGTTCATTATTTAACAATGGATTTCCTATTAATCTAAGCCATGTTCTTTTTCACATAATAGCATATATTTCAATTTAATTTACTAATGCATCTCCCATGTTACAATCCTCTTGATGGCACTTGGGACCAGTAATATGAGACAAACAAGAGTGAAAAATTAATAAACTTTTGGGAATTTAATCATCAATACTACTAATAATATTTAATTTGTTCAATTCTGGGTAAAAATCACTATACTCTCTAAAATGGAAAAATTGAACCACCAAATCCTTGGACACTCCCCAATTTTATTTCTTTTTATGATCCCACCAAGGTTGTGCAGCCTCCGCATCGCATACGACCGCCACAATCAACCAGAGAAGAGCATCAGCATGCACGTGCCCCCCGCCTCTTTACAAACTGCTGCTCATGCGCATCTGGAGGCAGCCCAACACACTTGGAGTCAATGTACTTTGTTTAAATGATCTCACAGACGTCCATGGATAGGTTGGCGATCGCTGTGAGTGACAGGGGAGCATATTCCATGAGAGCTCGGCCAATTAACACCCTGAGAATCCTGGTTGTGGAAGACTGCGGCAACAACATGGATTTGAACTTGCAATCCTCAGATTGACAGTCAGGCACCTTTGTCAATGCACCACTCTGGAGTCCGTACCGAAATTTGTCCAGTAATATATTGCACCTGTCGTCGTCGTCCCCCTTCCCCCAATGTCTTACCCTCCAGCCTACCGAGCTAAACCTCTGCGGTTTTCAGAGAGCAAGATTATCAACATCTTAATCAGAAAATCCAAACTGCTATAAAGCATAAATACACTTTACTTATGACTTTGGAAATTCATTCCGCAATAAAGCTGTAGATAATTAAACCAAACCACCACCAAGGCTGCCAAATATTGTTTGTAGGGCTTATAAATCACTACCTGAGCATGTGAACATACTTGATATTTTCCTTCGCATCCAGGGGCAGACCAAAAGCCAGACAACAGCAGCACACACCAGAGAGCCGGCCAGGGTGATGAGAGCGATGGCCCACACTGGGAGCAACTCCAGGCCCAACACTGCAGGGGGTACACACACACACACATCAGAACAACAGGGGACAGAGTGCACACCTGGCAGATTATCACATGGCCTTAGGCTAAACAGATGGTCTTCCGATAAACTAGATTTTGTCGTTTTTCGAGTTTATATAAAGCAATCTGCAAACACAAACGAGGCAGTTTAATGATTGTATGATGTAAAAAAGCCGTAAAACAGTTACAAGGATGAGCATCGTCATCCACAATGTCAGCAGCATTTTACACTGAACGTATTAAAGCGCTGCTATTCGATTGGATGTGCCTTTAAGAGGGCGGTGACTCACTGGGAGCTCCTGTATACATGATGGAAAATGTGTTGATTCCTATAGTTGAAGCATAGAAGAGCGGCAAAGCACGGAGACCATTCGGAACTGGATCATCCTACAACAAGGCAGAAAACAACATCAAGAAAATTAAAAACAAGCATATTTTACCATTAAATAAGTCGTTACACCCCTAAAAATTTATAGGGGGAAAATGCAACGTTAGAAAATTGGAATAACAAATGAAATGTCTCTTGTAGGGGCAGTGCTGGCTTGGTGCTAAGGTGCTGGATCACCGATCCCAAGGTTGTCACCACCACACACACACACACACACACACACACACACACACACACACACACACACACACACACACCTAACTGGGTTATCAAAGGCCGGCCATGTCTCTCACTGTCTATGGTGTGAGGTTCATGTAAAAGAACCATCGCTGACTTTCGACAAGAGGAGCTAAATAACCGTCCAGGGTGTACTCTGCCCTGGCCCGGAGTTGGCTGCGATGGGTGCCAGCCTCCCTGCAACCCTAATTAGGATTAAGCGGTTCAGAACATGAATGAATTAAATATTCTAAACTTTGGAATAATATCAGATTTTTCTAAGATAAGTTGTACACGATGGAGCCCATAAATGGACAAAGAAAAAAAAATGTATGTATTGGCTTCTCTTGCACATGAGAAAGTACAAGCTATGTACTGTATATAAAAGAAAAACTGGGGCCCGTGGAGTAGTAGTTAGGGTGCTGGGCTCATGATCGGAAGGTTGTGTGTTCGAATCCCAGTTAGACCCCCACTATGCCAAGACCCCTGGGCAAGGTCTTAACCACAAGTGTGCCTCTGTTTACCCAGCAGTATAAATGGGAACCAGTAAAATATACTGGGGAAGGTAACCTGCGATGGACTAGCATCCCATCCAGGAGGAGTTGAACTCCTGGTCGCTTCACGCCATGGAAACTGGGGATAAGCACCGGCCTGATGAGCCTCTAGGCTCAGGGTGTAAAAAGGCCACATTACCTTACCTTGACCTTGCTAATGTAATTGACTGGTTTTTGGATTAACCTAACCAACACCTGCCAGGAATTTTCAGCCTTTTAATTTGGGGGTGTAGGGGGAGGGGGTGTTTCCATTTAAAAGTTCAACAAGGTATTGAATCATGTGTTACTGGATACCAACTTTGATGGGTCAATATTTGCTGTGATGGGTCACAAATATCAACTGCATAGAGAATTCTGATGAGCATGTGACATTAAACTTACTTTATTGAGAATTAAATATCTGATGACGTAGAAGAGGAGGCCCGACATAAGGCCCGACAGGAGAGGAGAGATGAACCAGGAGGCAACTGAGACGGACAAATTCAGACAGAAATTCAAACGTTATGCCGATCAGAACAACGAAATACTGTTTCCATAGTGATTGATAGCTTTTCACAGTTATTTATATCAAGTTAACACTGTTCAGTTTAAAAACATACCGATTTTAACCAGCTGCATCCACTGCACACCCTTGGTGCCGATTGCTATCATAGAGAAGCCAATAGTTGACCCCACGATGCAATGGGTTCCAGAAATGGGCAACTTCAGGAATGAGGCAATGAGCTGCCAAACCGCAGACCCTGAGAAAGAAGGCGATACATAACCCTCACACAGGCAGGGAGTCTTGCAGCCACATGCTCTCCCCCCACCCCCCACCCCCTCGTTTCCACGGTTTATACACTATACGGCCACTAGTAAAACGATTTAAATACTGAAAGAAGAAACTGGGAAAGAAAATAAACAAGAAGGAAAGCACGCTACGTTGTCCTTAACACATTATCTCCGAACACTTTCATTCCTGGATCAGTGAGAGTACATTTTGTGGGAAAATAAAGATCATTACAGGAACTTTGCCCCTGAAAGGAGACTCGGTTCGCGCTCATGCAACATGTGACAGGGTACTGGCACACAGTAGAAATGGGCTGAAAATGACATGAATTAACAGTTTGCTTGACATTTAATCCAAAAATACATAAATCTAGACCCTGAGATTCAGTTCAAATGAAAGGGGAAAAAAAAAAAAAAAAAAAAAACACTTACCGACCATGGCGCTGACCTCACCGGCCATCAGTATGGGTACGGTGTCATTGTACAAGCTGACATCTATAATCCCTTTCCGAATGGTCTCACCCACTTTAGCGCCAAGGAGCATGGAGCCCAGCGTCTCAAAAATTGATGCCAAGATACAGGCCTGGCGCAATGTGACTACCCCCGAGCCCACCGCCGTGCCAAAGGAGTTTGCTACGTCGTTGGCTCCCACCGAAAATGCCAGGACGAAGGCGATGATGAAGCCTATTATGACCATCCACAGATACGGTGCCAAATCCATCATGGTGCCTGCTCTTAAACTTGATTAAAATAAAACAACTCTACAAGTGCTAAATTCAACAACAAAAGTAAGGTGCTTTTGTTTTTCAAGGGGGAAAAAAAAAAATACCCTCTTTTTTTTTTTTTTTTTTTTTGTTTGACGCAGTTCTTTCCCTGGCTGTGCGTGTTCTAGGGGGAGAGGTACACTGCTAACTAAGCCGTTTAACCTCTGAAGTCTCTGAAGCTGTGAGCGATGCAGGCAGGAGAGGGCATTCCATTGTTTGGTTCTCTTCGTGTCCCGTCGACCAAGAAGTCCTCAGCTGTCAAAACAATAAAGAAAGAAATGATTGCAGAACACACTCCTCATATTCATGCATGAAGCAGCAGGACATCGAGGAAACATCGCCTGTGTTCGGACCGTTATCTCAGTACAAAACCATCGAAAAACAGCTTTCTGGTGACCCTCTCATGCAAAAACCAGAACTCCAGTCAACACATTTATAACAAGCGCAGGCATATTAATATGTGAATGTTTGACCATTAATGGAAAATTGCCATGAACACAGAAGGAATGGACCAAATTCACACCTCAGGTTGGCTCTCAGCAGGGTTTCAAGACCGGCATCCAAACACAGCCCTAGCAGTGCGACTAGTCATGTCCCAGCCGAAGCCAAACTGTGGTGTATCAGTACCCGACGCTCACTTACAGTAATACGGATTCCTGCGTCGCTGTTTTCAGCAGGATTAGGTAATTACTGGGTCACAGTCAGTGGAACACAGGCGTGTCAGTACATGTGCAATACAAGTGTGTCATTCTGATCATTTTTGTGGAAAAAGGAAATGTATTTTTATGAAAAACTGCAAACTACAGGTTTACTCATTTTTGTTTTGAACAAAAGATAACTAGAAAATCAATTTTTCTTCGTCACACGTGGAATGCAGCACGTTATGGCTCAAAATTGTTATTCAAGTCTAATCAAAGTCTGCAGCTCACTATGGTTCTTTATATGCCTCCAAAAAACTGAATAGATCAATCAATCAATAAAAACATTTATTCATTTTCTGATCCGCTTAATCCTAGGGTCGCAGGGAGGCTAGCGCCCATCCCAGCCAACTTCAGGCGCGGGCAGAGTACATCCTCGATGGCTCGCCAGGCCTTCGCAGGGCAGAAACACACTGACGGCTATGCAGCACCATAGAGAAATGGCCGACCTTTGATAACACAGTTAGCTGGACTGGGGGGGACAGAAGTGACAACGCGTTTAGAGTGGGACTCGAACCCCCAACCTTGGGATCAGTGATCCAGCACCTTTACCACCAGACATATTTATGGTCCACCACTTGTGGTTGAGACCATGCCCCAGGGGATTCTGGGATTCAAAACACACAACCTGCCGATCATGAGCGCAGCACCCTAACCACTACATTTATTTTATATACATACTTTCTCATGTGCAAGAGAAGCCAATACATATATTTTTTCTTCCGTGTCCGTTTACGGGCTCTTCAGTGTACAACGCTCTGTAAACATGAACACGCGCAGCTGTGTGTGTGTGTTTATATAATCAATCATTAAAGCACAGGATTACTTTAGAAAACTTTACTTTAACATTACTCAAGCCCTGCGATGGCCTGGCGAGCCATCCAGGGTGTACCCACACCTCGCTCTGAGTCGGCTGATATGAGTGCCAGCCTCCCCCGACCCGAGTTAGGATCAAGCGGTTCAGAAAATGAATGAACGAACATAACTTTTGCTTTCTTTTAAGTTATTTTGGAAATTTTAAGAAATAAATCAGCTGCTTCAAAGGTTTAACACCAAGATCAAGACATCTGCATCATGTTTATCATTTTTGAAAAGTTAGAATAGGGGCGACAGTGTTGACACACATCCACCTCACAGCAAAAAGGTCCAGAGTTTGAGTCCGGACTTTCGCGTGTTGTTCACAGAGTTTCCTCCGACAGTCCAAAAGCATGCACATCAGGGTAGCTAACTGTTCCAAATTGCCCCCGGGGTGCATGTGAGAGTGTGCGAGTTTCCTTACAATGGTGTTCACCATGGCCCAGTTTTGGCTGAGCCTGAACCACATGACCCTGGTCCACATGACGCTGGTAGTATTAAGCAGTTCGGAACATGATTGAGTGATGATGAATAGTTAGAACAGAACAGATCTGTGCTTTTCATAAGTACATCTGGTATGTGAAAAGGTCACGGAGAAAGCTTCAAAATCCGGGATTTTAATCTACTAGTGTAGTCAAGGCAACCTTCATCCAGCTCTTAAAAATGAAGTTTTTAAAAAAAAAAAAAAAAAAAAAAAAAAACACGTCAGACCGCAGCAGTCCTCATGTCTCCCACCTCAAGCATAACATACATGCTCGAGCTATTATTATTATTATTTAGTGAAATGTTCACTCATTCATTTTCCGAACAGCTAACACCTAATTAGGCTCGAGGACATGCTGGTGCCAATCTCAGCCGACTCTGGGCAAGGGTGGGGTACACCTTGGACAGCTCACCAGGCCATTACAGGGCCAACACTCATACTTAGGGGTGATTTGAAGCAGCTAATTAACCTACTGTGCATTTTTTGTTGTTGTTAACTGTGGGAGGAAAACGGAGTATCCGGAGCAAACCCACACAAATCACGGGGAGAACATCCAAACTCCACACAGAAACGCCCGAGCTGGGGATCGAATCCAGAATCTTCTTGCAGTGAGGTGGACGTACCTTTAGTAAATGTTAATCTGTTATTCTCAAAATGCACTTAATGCAAATCTGCTAAAAAAAATAATAATAATCCATTACAGATAATCAATGTGGTGAACGATCACAATACCAGAAGGTCAGCAGTCACCACAGGGGGCTTATTCTTGGTGTTCCTGTGTGAAATTTTAATTAAAATGTTCAGAAAAATCCACAAAGATGTGTGCAGAACCCAACAATAATCAGTGCAGGAACTATTGCACATTCTTGTGAAAACACGGAGCCTTTTGTTTACAGAGAATTAAACCTAAACAGGACACGAACCAAACCAAGACTCTCCGAGTGTTTACATCGTCCGTGCAGATGTCAGGTGAGCTACAGAAATCGATCATATAAACATCACATGTCTGCTAGAGGCCAAACCTGCTTGACGAGGATATTTCAGTGGCATTTCTACGTTCATTTCGCAGCACCATCAGAAGCACTTATTCATATTGGGGTTTTTTTTTTTACACCCGAGCCTTGTGGCTCATCAGGCCGGTGCTTGTCCCCGGTTTCCGTAGCGTGAAGCGACGAGGAGTTCAACTCCCCCTTGATGGGACACTAGTCCATCGCAGGTTCATACATGGTGCACAAAATAACCAAGTCACATGTAGCCTCTTCCTTTGAGTACACAAGTCCCATCACAATAAGCTCATCATGGTGAATCTGGGCATATATAAATTGAGCTGGTAACACCCAGGCCGTGTGCCATCATGGTGCTACATTATCCAGACAGATCACAAATATTACTGGTTAAAGAACAAAAAATTTGGTGCGTTTTCATCACGGATGTAAACCGTCATGGATTCACGTATATTTTTCAGTAATTATTTTAATGCTGAATAACTCCGCACACTTACATTTGGCAAATATGGAGCAAGGATTTATGACGTCATGGACGCTAGCCTCCAACAGCTGGGCCACAAACATTAATGCAAAACCAAGTTTATAAAAAAAAAAATAATAATAAATTAAAAAAAAAAAAAAAAAAAAAAAGTGTACACATCATCTGCAACCAATCAACAGAAGGGAGAAACAAAAGCTCTCAGCCATTGGTTAAATTTGAATCACGTGCCAGTAACTTCCAGGTTTACCGGCAATCCGCGAGTACGCAGGGGCGCGAGCGCTGAATCACAAATAGTCAAATGCCTACTGTACCTTGACTTACGAGTGTCTTTTATAACGAACTTACCATGATATGAGCTTTGATCCCACCAAAACTCTGCCCCATCCAACAAGAAAAAATTTGATTTACGAGCTCTGCTGGGGAAATGGCTTTTCCAGCCCGATTAGCCTTTCCACATGTATTCCTCTGCGCTCCGAGAACGCCTTGTGCAGTGCTTCTCAAATTACTTTCTGTGATGCCCCCTATAGGGGAAATCCCCCCCCCCCCAAGCACACGACTATAAATAGTGTTTATTGCACGTCATAGCGTTTGCTCGGTGCTTTTTCCCCTACACCATAGAGAACACAATGAGAGCTTCACTGCCAGCTACTGTAGAGGATGTGCAATTACACTTAAATCGAGTACAGGATGGCAAAAAAAGCACGTTTCTCAGGGCTATCGTCATCCCCCGGCATCACACCTTGAGAAGCACTGGCCTTGTGGGAGCTCATCACGGGCCTTTCATCATTGGCTTTTGTTGCGTACACATGCACAAACTTCTCCTCCTCCTCCTCCTCTCCTGTTACATACCTGACCATATGACATCTTCACACCCACGTGACATCCTTGCCACAGTCAATGATGGAAAGGACGAGTTGACTTATTGTTTATTTCTGTTTTATTATTATTTATTGTTAAATATCATTGATGTTAATGTACATGTATTATTATTATGATGAAATATTTGTTTATTATTTTTACATGTTTATCTTTAATATATTAGGTGAAATATACATGTTTGGCGCAGGTTATACGAGTTTGGGAGGGGGTTGAGACGGATTAATTGGTTTTCTATTATTTCCTATGGGAATTTTTGTTTTATCTACAGAACATTTTGAATTACGAGCTTGCCCTCGGAACGGATTAAGTTCGTAAGTCAAGGTACTACAGTATACGGTGAACTTTTTATATTTTAGCTGCATAAATAATGGTGTAAGTTAGAGCAAATAAAATATTACTTATCTGGTCATTAACCCAAAATAGAAGTAAACAGGAAAAAAGTATGGAAAATCAGGCCAAAATATTAGAAAATGCAGGAGCCACACAGTGCACCAGAAGAAAAGGCTCATTAAGCAAGTGCGCCATGTTCAGAATGGTGTTGTTTATGACGAGTGTCCAACAAGCCCAAACTGGCCGCAGGTGTGTACAAGAGCAAGTGAGCACCACATGGGGTAAAAACAGCCTGCTTGCTCGGTCATGTTGTCTATGAACATTATTTTCAAAGTGTAAAGTGTATTATGATAAAGATCATTAGAAATAACAGGTGACATCACCCAGCCTACAATTCTCAAAACACAATATTATCCAAAACACCTTTGACAAACACTGTTCTGTGTTTGTGAGTAATTTTACCTTCGTGCCTCGTATGGACTAAACAATTCAAGAATTAATAACTGCAGGTACCGGTCCATTTCTTGAGCAAGGTTGGTATTTCCATTAAATCTCAGTGCAGCATGATCTTCAATTGGCTGATGGTATAAAAGCTCCATCACGATGTCAATTTACCAATATACTGTTCTGCCTAGGTTCCTAGATGGGTTCTCTGAAAGGAAACCACTGAAGAACGTCCTTCATAGAACCTTCAAAGACCTTTCAACAGAAGGAACAGTCGAGGGTAATAAATTGTACCTTCTTTCACAGATCATATACTACTGTAGGAGCTTCAGACACTGGATAAGCCGTCCATGCACCAAAACTTAACAGGATTCAGTCTGTCCTGTCTGTCATCAAATAAAACAAAATCCTGGGGGCTTTTCATTCATTCATTTTCTGAACCGTGTAATCCTAGTTAGGGTCGCAGGGAGGCTGGCGCCCATCTTAGCTGACTCTGGGTGAGGGTGGGGTACACCCTGGACAGCTCTCCATTTGTCAACTGCAGGGCCAACACTCACACAACCATTCATACTCATACTCAAGACTCACACCTAGGGGTGATTTGGAACAGCCAATTCATCTAATGTGCATGTTTTGGACTGTGGGAGGAAACAGCAGTACCTGGAGGAAACCCACGTAAGCACGGTGAGAACATGCATACCCCCCACACAGAAACACCTGATCTGGGAATCGAACCCAGGATCTTCTTGCTGTGAGGCGGATGTTCTAAGCACTACGCCACCGTGCCACCCCTGGAGACTGTGTGGACACTAAATACTTAATTTATGAACATTAAACATCTCTACATAGAAGGCTTCACAAGGCCAATACGCCCAAGTTTTTCCTTGTTGTATACTGTAACTATTATTTTTATTAAAGGTTAAAATCCTCTACACAGGCCTCAGTCAGTAGCATTTTCGAACTAAAGACATAATAACAAGGCTAGACATGACCTTCGCATGACGTGCCTTTGGTGGCTGCTATATCACCACGGAATAAAATGCACTATTCCAATCACATGGGTGTTAAACAGGGTGTCTCAACTTGCTCCAACAAACAAAAGTTTCTCGAAAGTGCAAAAAATAACTTTAAACTTGCACGTACTGTATCTACAGAATAATTGCATTCTTTAATATTTATTCTCTTTTGAATAAAAAAATTGAAAGTCCAATTATTTGTTTAATTTTAATTGATAAAATAAAGCAAGTCTGTTGGGCTTTTTACATCCGAGCCGAGTGGCTCATCGGGCCAGTGCTTATCCCCGGTTTTCATAGCGTGAAGCTACCAGGAGTTCAACTCCTCCTGGATGGGACGCGAGTCCATCGCAGGTTACCTTCCCAGTATATTTTACTGGTACCATTTATACTGCTGGGTGAGCAGAGGCACACTTGTGGTTAAGACCTCGCCCAGGGTTCTTAACACAGTGGGGCTCTAACTGGGATTCGAACAAACAACCTCCTGATCATTCGCGCAGCACCCTAACCACTATACCACTGGCCCCATAATGACAAAATAAGTACAGAGCAAAATTGTTCAATCCTGCAGCTTGTTTACATGAGTAAACCAGTCTCCGGTTGGATGGTGGCAAAAGTCCTAATACACACTACATACAGAGTAACACACACACCCCCACCGCCTACCCTCACCACCGCCCCAGTACAGCTAACTGGGTTATCAAAGGCCAGTCATGTATCTCACTGTATATGGAGGGAGATTCATGAGGGGGGGTGTAACATTGCTGACTTTTACCAAGAGGAGCTGCATAGCCGCCAGTATGTTTATGCCCCTGTGATGACCCAGCAAGCCATCCAGGGTGTACTCTGCCCTCGCGAGTTGGCTGAGATGGGCACCAGCCTCCCCACAACCCTAAATTTAGGATTAAGTGGTTCAGAAAAATGAATGAATGAATGAATGAATACAGAGTAGAGCTGGTCTGTTGTTTACGTCTATGATTTGAACAAATGGATTCATTCATGCCTGTAATCGTCCTTACATCAGATATAATCAGAAACAGAGTCAGAACACTTTATTAATCCCGGAGGAAGTTGTGTAAACTGTGCTGTGCGATAAAATTACAACACGACCAAGAATTTAACAGTGTATGACATGAACATTCTTCTGAACCGATTACAGATTTTAAAAAAAAAAAAAAAGAAAAAAAAAAAAACAACAAGGCCATAACAGGGTCATATCATTACGCTCACATTTAGATGACTGTCAGAACAGTTATTCTGCTCTCAACTGGACCTCATATGATTGCTACTAATTGTGCCAAACCCAGTTCCAAGATGCCGATGTGCCTTAAATCAAGTACGTAATTGTAATCCCTGTTCTGAGGTCATAACAACGAGTGTGCTCAGAAGCCAAGATGTTTTATGAATCATTCAACAATACAGATGACTACAAATTAGTTAAATGTGCACACATGCAAATCCACTTTCCCTTCACCATGACCCTGACAGCACTGCAATACATTCCACACCGTCCAGGTTCCGTCAGATCAATTTTTATAATATTCAAACAGTCTTTGATGCCGAAAAGAACCAAAGTCCATCACAGGACCACACCACATGAGTATGCAGATAATTAAGGTACCATCATATATTAATTATGCACATATTACTATGATTATTAACAATAATTCTAATAATCAGTAATAAAGTCTTGGCAGTTTATTTGGACAGGTTAAACTGGGGTAGCTCTGAAGATAAGTGATACACAAACTACATCTCACACACACACACACACACACACATCTGCATCTCATCTACGGTTTTACATGTTCACACACACCAGAATGTAGAACCAGTACCTGTTGCATTACAAAGAGAAAAAAAAATGGAATGGGATTAAAAAAAAAAAAAAAAAGCCAAGTGCAAAGACACTGAAACTGCCGCACTGACTGCAGTAAACTTGAGCCGCTCTACTCACCGTCACACTACGCAGTACTGAAAGAACCTTTTTAAAAGGGGAGGAGGGTCAAAAGATAATGGGATGGAAAATGACAGACTGCGTGATGGAGAGATTAAATATGACCTGGGAAGAACGAGGAAAATGGCATGATGTGATGTACTATAGATGAGAATGACACAGCGTCAGGGTGATCGGATAATCCTTTAAAAAACAGTGTCCAGCAGAGAGAGGAGAGAGAGAGACAGAGAGAGAGAGAGCCTTTTCAATTTGATAGAAAGAAGAGAAAATCGTGAGGTCGAGATGTGACGTGCGATCCTGCAGCTCCCTCCTCATGAAACGCCTGTCACTGCAGTCTAGACTAACCCTGAAATGAAAGCACCGGCACCGAGAGCAGGCTGTGGCCAATCCTGTTGCACTTCAGGCAGCTTGTACCTCTGAATGGACAATTCTGCATCGAAGGAAAGCATGATGGGGTGACTGAACCAATGACAGTGGGACTTGGAGGGGGGAGGTGGGGAGGGCATGGAGAAATGTAAATTTCCAATCCAGGAAAGGCATGTCGGCACACCAAGGACATTCAAATGATGTTTACAGTGTTGATACTGATACAACTCACTTGACAAATCAGCACAGAACAAAAACTAATAAAAGCATTTTGTATCCAAGGGCACAAGGGAGTGTTTTTCTCCTTCACAGCACAAACAGGATCATTAGGAAATAACTCACGGCATGACTGATTAATCAGATTCCTGCCATTATTTGTGTGGAATAAAATATTAAAAATAGCAAAGTCAAAGCACTGCTGCAACATCGCAACACATGAGCCTTACATATCGAACTCGGCAGGCCGGTTACATCAGACTCATTACAAATTCATTTGTGTTATTCTACCACATTCCTCGTTCTCTTTCAGCACTTGGAACAATTGTTCCTTTCACGAGGATGATATCATTATCATGTGCCCCCCTCCTTCACTGCCCACCTCCTCAAACCAAAACAACTGAGGAGACACGAACTGAGACGACCAGTAGATCACACGCGCCACCCAAACTTAGAGATGGTGTGAAGTTAATGCCAACTTACGACCATCAAGTCTTGCATTCTATATATAGATTAAAACAAAACAAAACAACAACAAACAAACAAAAAAACCCACAGTCAGACCTGAGGAAACAAGTGTCCGCTCACAGACGCAGCTGCAGTCACTGGTGATGTGCCTGCAACAATCGTAATGGTTCTTGTGACACGAAGCTGTCAATGCTAGAGGCAGTTCTGCAGACACTGTCACGCTGACTCAGGGTCATAGCCGTCATTGGACGTGACTCAAAAGGACACAACTGCCTCAAGAAGATTTAAAAACACTCCTCAATTAAGGAATAGTTCTGAATATCACGAACTTAATGCAACAGTATTACCCTGAGAACGAACTTACAGACATGTTCCAAAAAGGTTTGGGAACAGTGTCTGGCTAACCCCCCCCCTCCCCCCCCCCCCCCAATGGTTTTGTCAGGATTTACAAAGGGCACATCTTGTGATCGGCTATTTTTGCTCGGTTTCTTCCTCCTGTAGGAATGCCCTCAACCACAGTAGGGACAGAAACATGAGAGGACCTCACATTAACACTACAGTAAAACCCCCGCTGACGAACGCTTAAGCTCACGAACTTTTCGCCTCAAGAACATTAAATTCGCGAGCATATAGTCGCTGACGAACTACTTTTCGGCGGACGAACCAAACCACGCGGTCGAACAGCGCCACGGTGGCGGCCATGAGAAGCTGACGCACGCTCACGGCGTCCCAGTTCGTCACCACCTTTCTTTGAGTGCGGACGTGGTTTGTGTTTGATAGGCATTTTGGACCATATTGAGTGTACTTTTGCTATTATGGGACCGAAAAAGACCCCACCACAGGCGGAGATCATTGAAAAACACGAACGAGGTGTGCGTTTGTGTGACTCAGCGTCCCAGTACCAGTACGCTAAGTCTACCACCATCCTTAAGAACAAGGAAGCTATTAAGGGTGCGTGTGTGGCTAAGGGTGTTTCCAAACAGTAGGCGTTTCCAAACTCTCCTTCCAAACAGTAAGTCCCTCCCTCCCTCCTCCTCCCACTCCATTCCATCAAGCCATCAACTACAATCACAAAGGTAAATAAAACGACTTTATTATACAGTACAGTTTATTTCTTTAATTACAATACAATAGCACATTTATTATACATAAAATAAGGTATATTTTTGTGTAGTTTTAAGGCTTATTTAGTAGAAAATTATGTTTTATGGGGACCTGGGAACGGCCCAGCATCTTCACCACTTATGCCACTGGCCTTTGAAGGGTGAAAGGCCAGTGGCATAAGTGGTGAAGATGCTGGGCTCATGATGATGAGGTTGTGTGTTCATGTCCCAGTAATACTCCTAACCGTACCAAGACAAAACCAAAAGGGTGCCTCTGTCCACCAAGCAGATGGATACCAGTAAAAAATACGGACACGGTAAACTGAGATGTACTGATGTCCCATCCAGGAGGAGGTGAACCGAGTTCTGGGTGTGATGAACCACTAAGCGCGGGGTGTAAAAAGCCCACCCTTGCCTACTTACCCAACAAAGGCATAAGCAAGCATGGCTCCCAGAACAGTTACTACGTTATTTGGTATATTTTCTCGTTAAAACACACACACTGTCAGTCAAACGCCATACCAATTAAAAATTCCATTTCAGTACAAGCAAAATCACTATGAAAATGTTACGATCACATTAGGAATTTTAGAGTCAGAGTATCTCATGGATTTACACACATCTGTACCAGCACTCAGAGTCGTTCCATAGAAAAAAAAAAGATCACGTGGATTCCATTCACAGGTAGCATACAGTCTGTTAGGCTTCCATTCTCGGGCCTACTGCTTATCAGGCAAGAGCGTCAAGAGTTCAACTGCTCCTGGTTGTGACGCTAGTCCATTGCAAGTTACCTTCAGATTTTTTAACCATTTATACTGCTAGTGTAAGGCATGGTCTATGGTGAGAGGCTCATGTAAAAGAACCATTGCTGACTTTCATAAAGAGGAGCTGCAAAGCCGTCAGCGTGTTTCTCACCCTTGCTAAAGGGTTGTGTCAGGAAGGGTATCTGACGTAAAAACCTATGCTAAATCAAACATGCGAATCGTTCGCTGTGGCGACCCCTGATAAAGGGAAAAAGCCAAAAGGAAATCTCATTATAATGCTGCCAATAATAGAAAGGCGTCAGTTCACACAGTGTCAGGCTGCCTGGAGCAAAAGGGTCCAGACACTCTTGTCAATAATATACATAACACTTTCAAAGTCAGCAAAGTAAAATGTTAGCATTCTTGTTTCAAGGTCATTAGGTCCATTTTGTTAGTATGATAACAATCAGAATAATCATAATGCTAACTATACAGGAACCGAGAGATGCATGTCAGGCTACAGCACAAGGGACCGACAGAAGAGGTCCCTGTTCCATCCATCCATCCTGTAGAGCTAGTTTCCTGAAGACTTTGGCTCCATCCCTCATCATGCATGTGTGATCATGTGACTATCACCTTTAGAATTTCTTGATCAGCTAAAATAAGTGTTAGATTTAGACTGGCGATAAAAGCTATAGTAAGGTAGGTAGCTCTCCAGGAACAGAGTTCGAGACTCCTGGTCTACAGTGTACAGAAGAAAAAGTGTCAATTGGCCAAGGCCCTAGGGGTAGTGAGACTGGTTCAACCCACTGAGTGAAATGAAAGGCATACACCACTCTCTTCTGTCAAATCTCACTGACACCAGCTATTCCTGGCCATTTATTAACTTGTGTTTATGGAAGATGGTGACACTTCAGAAGAGGGGTAGAGAAAAGCATGAGGTTAAAAAAAAAAAAAAAAAAAAGACTGGCTGGCTTCATGTCTTCAAAAAGAATTTGTAAATTGTGCAGTTGGCAGATGTGTCAAGTTGGCAGACAGCTGCCAAATCAGGGGGGAAAATATAGGTGACAGACTACTTGGTCCATGTCAAACAATCAGATTTTTAGAAAGATTGTCACCAACTAGCCTCAGATTCTTATGGATAATACACTTTAAATCTACTACTGTATATGAAAAAAGATTTACCTGAAGAGTGCTATATATTCTGTGTGCATGTTAAAAAAAACACTTCACGGAAATCTTTCATATAGTAGATTTAAAGTGTAATAGATGGGGAGGCTGGTGCCCATCTACGCCGACTCTGGGCAAGGGCAGAGTACACCCTGTACAACTCACCAGGCTACAGCAGGGCAGATACACACCGATTGCTTTGCAGCTACTCTTGACCAAAAAAAAAAAAAAAAAAAAAAAAGTTTCTGAAGTGCCTGAAGAGGAATAATCATCTGAACTGTTGCAAAGCACTGTAGTATTAAAGTCTTTTTAAATTATTATTCCAGTACAGTGCCTGAGTTAATGTTTACGTGTTTAGAGTTAATTCGTTGATTCAGATGATTAGTCTAATAGCTCGTTTAGAGTATGTTTTCGTGATATGCTAATTTTTTGAGACAGGAATTTTGGGTTTTCATGAGCTGTATGCCAAAATCATCAGTATTAAAACAATAAAAGACCTAAAATATTTCAGTTGATGTGCAATAAATCTAAAATATATGAAAGTCTAATGTTTATCAGTACATTACAGAAAATAATTAACTTTATCACAATATGCAAATTTTTTGAGAAGGACCAGTATTATATTATATATACATACACACACACACAATATAAATATATACACACACACACACACACAGTGTATATATATATATATATATATATATATATATATATATATATACACATACACTATATATATATACACACACTATATATATATATATATATATATATATACACACACACACACACACACACACACACACACACACACACACACATATATATGTCTTCCTTTCGGCTTTTTCCCTTTTACTCAGGAGTCGCCACAGCGAATCATCTGATTCGCACGTTTGATTTGGCAGAGGTTTTTACGTCGGATGCCCTTCCTGTCACAACCCTTTTTAGCAAGGGACAGAAACACGCTGACGACTTTGCAGCCTACTCTTTACGAAAGTCAGCAATGGTTCTTTTACATGCCTCTCACCATAGACAGTGAGAGACATGGCCCGCCTTTGATAACACAGTTAGCTGCACTGGGTGGGGGATAGTGACAACCTTGTGGAGAGTGGGACTCGAACCCCCAACCTTTGGATCAGTGATCCAGCGCACTATACCACTAGACCACCACTGCCCCTCATTCATACATATATATATATATATATATATATATATATATATATATACACATACACATATACACACACACACACACATAACACTTGCATACATACACACACACACAAACTGCAGAGAGATCATGTATGTGGTCAGATTGAATAGTGACATGAAACATGAACTTTCACTTCCTTATGTTCGGGTTTTTTCTTTTTGAAGCCCATAAAATATGGATAAACGAGGTTCAGCAGAGTCACTGCTTATTACACCCCACATTAACGGGTGGGTCCATTTTATATTCATATAGGGATTTGGTATCCAAGTCTATGAGCGAGCACCATGCAGCTCAACAAAGTCTTACTTTTACTCATTCTCATCAAATTCATGGAGCCATATTTAAATTATATAGTTTGATGTAAATCTGTTTCCTACTGTATAAACCCAAAGATTATACACTGAAGCTAAGTCATGCCAAGCCAGAACACAAAACAACTACACCACAAGTGATCCACACCGTCCGATAGAAACAAAGCTGCATCTAAAATGAGTGCATTTGAATCATCATTGCTGTAATATCAAGAAGCATAGATGTCAGTGGAGTAAGAGCACATCAGGTGAGCTGGACAGCACATCACGTAAATGCATTTTTATTGAATCTCCCTTCACAAAAAAAAAAAAAAAAAAAAAAAAAAAACATTCTTTCCTTCAGGGAAAAACAAAAAGGTCTTTTCTACTCCCTACTGTTCTGTCCTACTTACATACTCAGAATACGCCTTCTGAGAGGTAAACAAAAAAGACCTGATAACTCTGGCAACAGCACCAGCAGATACGCAATAAATCAAATAAGCTTTTAAAATTCCACCTTAATTCCCTACAACCTAGTAACACTACAATTCATATAATCAGACTGAGGAATTTACTGCTGCCAACCATATAGCCTGGATAGCCAATGGTTTTTTTTTTGGCGCGTCAACAGTTCACATCTACGAACCTCATGTCTGAGAATTCTTTAGGTTGCACAATAATATAAAAACAGTTATAACTGCCGACTCCACCCTGTCGACAAAAGAGCTAAAGCTCAACAACAACTTTTAGTAAAGCAATATTTCCTGTTGTTGCTTGAATACACAGTGCATAAAACAGTGAAATTTCTCTAAAAACATATGGCTAGATCATCTGAAAGCAAGTAGTCATGACTGCATCATAAAAATATTTGTTAATTTAAAAAAAAAAAAAAAAATGTAAATGGAATTTATATTACATCACCATAAATGGAGAATACTTAAACGAATGTTTATAAACTAACGACTTTATTTATTTGCCAACCCGCTTTCTCCTGCTATGGTCTCAGAGAAGTTGGAACCTACATTAGAAGCCGAGACTCTGGATAAAGACAGGGTTCACTCAAAACTCCATCACAGAGCCTGGTGTAGTATAGAATATGGACCCATTGGAATACGGACCTGGGGACTCTCTTCCGCAGCGGAAAAAAAATTAACCATTCCCTAACTTTTGGGGGGGGGGGGGGGGGGGGGCATTTTCCATAAGGGGCGGCATATTCTGCTGCGGAATCTGGACTCCCACCCACGAGTCCATATTCTCTTTCATCAACATACTCTCAACCGCACGCAATAAAAGAACCAATTTGGAACAGTAAATTAAGCTCATGTGAAGTTCCCGGACTGTTGGAGGAAACCAGAGTGCCCGGAGAAAATCACTGTGAGCACAAAGAGAATATGCAAAGTACACAAAATCTCTCGTGCTGCGCCCAAGAACCTCTTGCAGTGAGGTAGACATTCCAAACGCTATCCCCCCGAGCCACCCATGGTTCATAAATACCTCTCCATACACAAATCATACATATTTTTTTAAATACTTAAAGTATAAATTCCCCCCCCGGGGATTGAAAATGTTTCTGAAAAAAAAAATTAGTTCATCAAACTATAACTTCTGCCTCTAAATATCTGTGAAAAGGACGGAGGGGAAAAAAAAAAAACCCAAGAGATTTGGATTTCAATTTAAATTGAAACAACCTCTAACAAACAAGCCGTAGTCCTTTTGTAACAGGTGTCTCCGTCAAATGAGCTGCTGCCAGTTCCAGTTAAGCTTGTTACTCTACACGGCGCCGACTGTTTGCCATGTCATTCAGCATGTCCTTTCGTCACTGGTTCCACTCTAACAAGGAGGACTATAAAACATAATCAGATTCAGAAGCTCGACTGGGTTTTATAGCGGAAAAACGTTTGGCTTTTCATAAACCGCCAAATTAAGAGTCATATAGTGTTACGAAAGAGTGTAGGGCAAAGGTGTTAAAGTTGTATTTCTTTCCATCTTAACGCAAACATTTATTTATTTATTTATTTGTTTGTTCATTCAATGCCTACTGAATCCAAGTCTTGGTGAAGGCAGGGCACACCCTGAACAGCTCGCTAATCCATCACAGTGCCAACACTTACACCCAAACCAATTAGCCTGATGAGAATGTTTTTTGAACTTTAGGAAGAAACCAGAATATCCAAAAGAAATCCACAGAAGCACCAGTTAACAAGCAAATTCCACACAGCCTGGGATTCGAACTCGGTAGCCTTGTGTATTGAGACAGATGTGCCAAGCACATCACCACCATACCGCCACCCTGTATCGTGTGTTATACGGGTACGTCACACCGGTGTATTATGAAGGTATGCTATAGTGGTACACTATCCAAGTATGTGACACTGGTATATTATACAAGTATGGTATAAAAGAACGTTGTATAGCGGTACCTTGTCTAAGGAATTTAATCTGTTCTGAGGGCGAGTTCATAAGCCAAAAAGTTTGTTAGATGAAACAATTATTCTCATAAGAAATAGCAGTAAACCAGTTCATCCGTTCCAAACCCCTCCCAAACTCATAACCCGACACAAACACATTTGACCCAATATATTAAAGATAAATATGTAAAAACAATAAATATTTAATAATAAACGCACGTTAACATTAATATTTGATAATAAATATAATAAAAGAATAAACAATAAGTCAACTAACCCTTCAGATCATCGACTGTGGCAAAAATGTCACGTGAGTGCGAAGATGTCACAAGGAAAGGCATGAGGTAACAGAGTAGGAGAATTTTGTGCGTGGGCAAACCTTGAATGCCAGCGTGGAAAGGCTCGTGGTGAGCTCTCACAAGGCCAGTGCTTCTCAAATAGTGGGGCACACCCCCCTTAGGGGGTGTGGTGTGATGCCCTGGGGGGGGGGGGGGGTGTCCATGTATGATCCTGGGGAACATGCTTGATTGCCAGACTGTACTAGAATTAAGTGTAATTGCGCATCCTCTACAGTAGGCGGCAGTGGCGCTCTCATTGTCGCGCTATGGTGTACGGAAAAGGCTCCGAGCAAATGGTATGAAGTGCAGTAAACATCTATATAGTTGCGTGCGGGACGCTGGGGGGCGTGAAATGTTATTTCTTGCTAGAGGGGGCGTCACAGAAAACAATTGAGAAGCACTGCACAAGACATTCTCAGTGCGTGGAGGAATACACGCGGAAAAATACGAGGCTAATCTGTCCGGAAAAACCATTTCCCCACAGCAGAGCTCAAAATTTTGTTTGTTAGAAGGGGTAGATTGTTGGTGGGATCGAAGCTTGTATCATGGAAAATTCGTTATAAAAGACACTCATAAGTCAAGGTACCACTGTACTTGTATATTAAACGAGTACCTTACACCGGTCGGAGATGATCATTGTCAGACTTTTATATAATTGTAATTGAGTTGTATTTGCAGTTAATAGAGTAAGTTTAAGTGGAATCTGCATCTGGCTATAGAACTCGTAGAACACCCACCCAAACCACGAGTTGGGGGTTGACTGGCGCACAATGATGACATGACTCGAACATGAATCCGCTGACAAATTTCGATGAGGCTTTAAAAAGGGGTTAGTCACCGACTGGAATGAAAAGTCACAATAAACTACACAACCCACTGCATATTCCATCAAACCTCTTTGTGTCATGAGCCTACAGTAGGTTTTCTTTTCACCCCTTCAGCTAAAAAGCACCACCCACAACTGTCTAATCTGGCAAAGTGTCAGAAGTATGACAGACACAGCTTTTAACAGCATATAAAAGCAACAGACATCTCCCTGTCCAAGTTAGAGATCAGGAAGTAATCAGATTTCAACAGAATTCACCAGCATCATCATGACTATCAGAGAGAGCACTTAAAGTTATCAATCAGATCATATAATCATATTTCTGCTTATGGGAAACCATAGCTAAACATAACAAATGTATCATTATTGCAACTATATTATTAGATTCAAGCTGGAAAAAAAAATTGGTTTATTTTTTTTCTGAGAGCAACAACTTTACTTTCTAAACCCACAGCATTTCCATCACCACCCATTATCCTAAAGGAAATGAAGTAAACTCCATATAGGGAAAGAAGTCAGTCACATGCTGATCGTCATTCTTCACCGTAGGGGATAGTGAACTTCTGTGCATTGTAGTATGAGATTTACATCAGTGTTCTGAAATTAAAATAAACAAACAAACAATCCATACATTTAAACGATTCACTTAAAACCACAGAAACTGATGTGTGTGTGTATGTGTGTTCCCATAAAATTCCTTCCAGACTTGGCCACAGACGGAATCCGTTCAGTCCCACACTATCTAACCACAGAACTCCCCAAAAGCCACATCAATACTGTACATGCAGGCCACAGTGCAACACCAGAATCAGAACAGTGAGGATGGAGGATTATGATCCAACTTCTGGCTGCTTACCAGACTTTAGCTCGATAAACAGACTACAGATATCTACGCTGGTACAGTTGGCTGGTTGGGCAAGTTTAATTTGATTCAAAAAAGTTAGATGCTTTCAAGCAGGAGATTTCCTTTTGACTTTTCCCTTTTTCAGGGGTCGCCACAGCGAATGATTTACATGTTTGATTTGGCATAGGTTTTTCTTACGTGGGATGCCCTTCCTGACACAATCTTTTAGCAAGGGACAGAAACACGCTGACGGCTTTGCAGCTCCTCTTTTATGAAAGTCAGCAATGGAAAGTGTGATCGGTGGCATGGTGGTGTAGCGGTTAGCATGTCCGCCTCATAGCAAAAAAGTCCTGGGTTTGATTCCCAGCCTGGTCATTTCTGTGTCGAGTTTTGCATGGTCTACCTGTATTTGTGTAAATTTCATCTGGGTACGCTGGTTTCCTCCAACAATCCAAAAACATGCACAGCACGATAATTGGCTCTTCCAAATCACCCCTAGGTGTGACTGAGTGTGAATGGGTGTATGACTGAGTGTGAATGTGACCGAGTGTCGGCCTTGTGATGGCCTGGTGAGCTGTCCAGGTTATACCCCGCCCGGCGTCGGCTGAGATGGGAGCCAACCTCCCCCGGACCCTATTTAGGATTAAGCAGTTCAGAAAATGAATGGTACACATGGAATCTTTTGTGAAACCACCATACATACATCAATACATCCCACAAATATATACTCAAAAAACTCCCCAAAAGTTTTCACCAAAGGAAGTAAAATCAGTGTTTAAATACCCCAGACCTCCTCAGCAAATAACATCATGTACCACTGTTTCCATGTTCTTGCTTTCTTTTAAAAAAAAATTTTGTACGATTTGCTGGGGGTTGTTCATTTTCTTTTTGCAGCTATAGTGGAATGGACCATTTAGTTCAACCATCAACATCCATCACTTCTTCCATTATGACAGATGAACATCTCTTATAACCTACTGATAATTGTTCGCTACTCTCTCAACTTCGCATTTGCCTTCTTCATGTTAGAATTTCCCTCTGAGACTAATAAAATGTCCATCCATTTACAGGCCTCAACATAAACTGCGAACGATCGTGTGGGTTATGCATCGGTTACGCGAGGGCCAAAAAAACAAACAAAAAAAACCCCCACCACACAAACGAATGTCCGTTCACGGGTGAAAATTTGTGTACATATACGAAAACTAACCATCTCGTACAAGTTATACATCAAAATTTATTGCTAGCTTTGGCCAAGCGACTTGGTGATGGTTGTCATTTTGTTTGTTGACAGGCACGATCTGTACATGTACATGATATCGCAAGACTACTCGCTACTCAACATACATGGCAGATCAAAATGTACACGGTGAAAGCATCACAGTAAAAACGTTTATATCCTGAGACTTTCATGATGATTTTGTTTATGGGACTGAAAATGAAGGGGGTCGATTAAAACTACGGTGTACGTTTTGCACAGATAATGTAACGGAAATAAGAGAAGCCAGGCGGACAGGTATATCTAGTCAGGGAGGTGAATCTGATTCAGAGATAAATGAAAGTAAAACTTTATTTCATAGATTACGCATCACACAAGGATATGAAAAATCAACTCAAAACAAAGGTATTTAAAATTGTTTAACTGTCCGTATTTAATTTTAGAAAAAATTATATTTCCATCATGGGGGCCTACCTTGAGGCCTGTATCGATCATACAAGAGCTGATAATTATACTGCATATCCAGATCTATTCAATACGCAAGGAGTTCAGCTGTACTTAAGAAATGTATTGACAGATTTGCATACCGTCTCAATTCATTACAGTTTAGTTCTCGTTTCTGAAGTAAACTCACTCCAAAATTACCCCCCCCACACACAACCACCACCACCACTGCCTGCAACATGATCTCCCTGCCTTGGATGACTGCCTTGGAGTCTCAGTTTACAAAGAGTTGTGTTTACAATCCTCCTATTCCAAAATACAAAAAACTTATTTATTTATTAAACCGTTTCTCAACGAGCTAAAGAAGTTGAAATTTATTTCCAATTCAAGCAATCAGAGCTGGATTACTTTACTTCATGTCCATCTTAAGGTGGTACACTGCAACTGTGCACAGTTTCAGCAAACAGACAGAAGGATGGACAGCGTGATGCCAAAATACCACCAAACTGTTTGCGGAGGGTATGAGAGTCCTTTGTGACAGCATAACAATTATTAGCTGCTCCGCGACTCTATAGCTCGATGTGTTTGCGAGTAACGGGGCTATCAGTGTTATCTTTAACGGCAACATGACCCAGGAGTGCTGGAAATAGTCCTGTGACAGGCTATCCAGAGGAAAACCCAGCCAGCTGTCCATGCACATACTCACCTCTTGACTGTAATACATACACTCTACCAGGAAATCCCCCCCTCTACATCTCTATCTCTCTACCTCTACCCCTCTCTACAGCCCTTTCTCCCCATCGCTCTACCTCTCTCTAGCCCTCCCCCCCCCCTTCCCCGCTACATCTCTCTCCCCCACTCCCTCGGTCTCTCCCCATCTCTATCCCTCTACATCTTTCTATCCCCCCTCTCTCTGTCTCACCCAGCCAGCTCTTGTCCCATCTCTCCCGCTACTTTTCTCTCGCTAGCTCCCACCCTCATCTCTCCATCTCTCCCCTCCCATCTTTCTCTCGCTCACTCTCCCCCCATCTACCTCACTAGCTCTTACCCCCAATCTCTCTCTTTCACCCCGTTTGCTCTTTCCCCATCTCCCTCCTCTCCCCTCCCATCTTTCTCCCCATCTCCCTCCCTCCACCTCTCCCACCCATCCTCTCACACACAAACACACACGCCTCTTTCTCTACCCTCTCTGCAAAAATGTTCAACTCACACACTGCCTCTCTTGCACCCACCTATCACCTTTGATCTAATCAAGTAGCCATCTGATATTTTTAGATCAGCACTTGGTTTGTTACTTTACAATACAAAGACAAAAAGTGCACTCGAAGGTTTCAAGCATCAGCGAAAGACTTATTGAAATTACATGTGCACCTGTTACAGGTCCTTGACCGAAGAGCAGTGAGGATTATAGCATAATAAACCTAAAGTAAACAAATACACAGCGGGGTAATTATGAAATACACCTTATACTGCAGCCTTATCACATGGTACGATTGTTGTGAAGAATAACACTGATGTCCTGCCGTTGAATGACAGGTTCTAAAGTAGGTTTTTGGTAAATAAGAATCTTGTGCCGTCAGCAGTGAGTGGTTATTAAAAATTGAAATTTCTCTATTCTGTAAAAATGTGACCTGCGTTTAATATAATAAGCGATAATTGAATAAAGCGAAGTATGATATGCAGAATTATTGAGATCGAAAAGGTTTCATATTCCACATCTAACGGCCACGGCAGCAAACACCCACTGAGATGGGAATAATTCTCCAGATCCTTCCAATGTTGAATCCCACTATTGTTTTATTATTCATCCAAAATATTTTCAAGTCTGAAGAAAGCCAAATTGTAACCAGTGCACCATGCTACACCCCTGCTTACAACATTTCAGGTTCATTCCAGACAAATTCCACAAGATTTACACGTCACTCACTTTCTCTGGGGGGGCTACATAGAAAATGAGACATAGTCTACACCCTACTGACAGTGCTGTGTGTGTGTGTGTGTGTGTGTGTGTGTGTGTGTGTGTGTGTGGGGACTTTGTACCACTGTCTTGGTCACTGCAACACAGACATGGCTTATATAATATAAATAGAAATAGTATACACATACATACACACACACAAACAGGTACCTTGACTTACGAAATTAACCTGTTCCGAGGGCAAGCTTGTAAGTCAAAATGTTCGTTCGATAAAACAAACCAATTAATCCGTTCCAACCCCCTCCCAAACTCATAACATGCCACAAACACATATTTGACCTAATATATTAAAGCTAAACATGTAAAAACAATAAATATTTCATAATACATGTATGTTAACAATAAATAATAAAACAACTATATACAATAAGTCAACTAACCTTTCCGATCATCGACAGCGTTCACGACAACCGTCACACCGAAAACAGACATGAAATAATCACAACATTACAGTAATAACAAAAGTCTCATCACGCGAATATTTATGCGACATAACGACTTCCCTCCTTTCATTGAAGGAAAATTTAGCAATTCACACACAACCACCAAGCTATTATGATGACTATAAAAGATAACATTCCTGTTATGATAACATGGAATTGATGCTCTTTCAAGAATGCAGTAATCTCAGTTTAAAAAAATTAAATAAACATTTTACATACTACATATACAGGAACAGATTTACATAGCACATACAGTAAACTGGGTCAATATTTATTGATAACCTTAAAATAATCCAGTAAATCTTACAATGTAAAGGAGGTGCTAATTGGTGAACTCACTCAGTTAATATCACAGCATTTGCTATTGGTCTGCTCGTGTCACAGCCTTTGCTATGTTAGCTCAGCTCACTTGGCTAATTTTAGCTCCCCAGATTGCACAGAGTTACAAGCACGGTCAGTTCACAAACAATCCATGAAGGGAAGTAACGATAAGGCATCAACTAATACTCTACATAAAATGTAACCATTGATCCAAACAGGGACAGTCATCCCTTGAATATCGCGGATAAGTAGACCAGACCTGGACGCGATATTTGAAAAACCGCGAAGTAGAAACCCCACCCCACCCCCCCACCCCATTTCTATCATGTTGTCTCATTTATATATGTTTTCGCGTCTATACAATATCAAGAAGTGTATATTAAACGTTACACAGTTATATGCATATGTAAATACTGTAATGTATTAATATTTAAATAGAATTTATATATAAATACTTTAAGTACTCTACTCACCTCTGACAATAGCTCTTCTCCACGGTGCAGGACGTTCACAAACACTCTACAGCAAGATCACAAAAATCCCACGGGAATGTGCGACTCAACAGCGTCACGCGTCTAAGCCAATCAGCTTGCGAGATCGAGTTGAGTGGGCGGGAGGCAAAAGCATCACGCGTCTAAGCCAATCAGCTTGCGAGATTGAGTTGAGTGGGCGGTCCGTGCCTGAACTGGGGAGGAGGGGCACTTCAGTCTATCGGTTAGAAACAATGGACGCAGTCTGCCTTGGGTCCCTGCCTTCCGCTTGCTTACATGCGAGTTTCAGCACGAATTTATGAATATTTTTATTTTATTTTTTATTAAAATGCCGCGATGCTCAAATCGCGAAGTGGCAAGGGATGACTGTACACTGTTAGTGATCTCATTAGCCATCCATGAGACATCTCATTAGCTTACCTTGAAAACTGTTTGATGATACATACTTGTGTAATGTTTTTAGTTTCTATTGCTACTTGTAGCAAAAAACAAACAAACGTGTCTTTCTGAGAAATTTCATATTTGTTAAATGATCCACATATTACTCTCAAGTTATTTGCATTTTGGAGGCAATGCAAAGAATATTCGTCACCGATTACTCCTGTAACAGATAGGACTTTGTGAGCTACCTGTCCATCCATAGTCTGATTTGATCTCAAAAATTAAGGTGAGTCTTCAGACAGTCTTTAAAAAAAATGAACACAACACTTCATGTTTTTTCTTTATATTCAGCCATAATTTCCTGCAGTGTGGGAACTTTAATCCTCCAGATGTGTAATAGCCTGTCGAGTGCGTCATGTCCTGGATAAATGTTTTTATGAAACTTTGCAATCTGTGTATAAACTGCTCTTCAGATACATCACACCTTTACAGGGGAACTGGTAGAGCACACCTTGGCTCAGAAAATTACCCATAACACCTCAGGTTTTTGCTATATTCACGAGCAAGTGATCATGTGCTTAATAAAATACAAAAACAGATTTAAATCACATGCTAAACAGCTATTTAAAAAAATGCTACTCAGAGTCAAAATTAATTTAAAAATAAGGTACTGCAGAGATCTTAAATTCACCCGTAATTATTATTTTTTTTAATTAGAAAAGTGATTTATCAGGATTATTATTCATGATACTTTTGTCAGGACTGTGTTTGATCAGTTGATGGTGTGTAAGGCTCCTCCCCCTCCCCCACAAGTGGTGGTGTACTGGGGAATGAAAGACAAACAACTTCAGATTCATATTCCATACAAATTCAACTCCATTAAAAAAAAATTGTCAGTTTGTTTGTTGGTGGAAAATACGGATAACAAATGCCTGAGTAATTTAAATATGCAAGTAGTGGCACAGCATGCAGTGAGGTGAGTATTACTAGAAACATTTAAGCCATTCTCTCTTATATCCATCGCACTGCAGGCTTGTTAATTTAATTAATTTCCCTTACTTTGTCATTGCAAGTCATTGGTTTTACATAAAAATTTAAAAATGACTGTTACCTAGTACTACATTAAAGCTGAGAGGTTTTTCACACAGATCAGGCACAGAGAATGGAATGACGATAAATGTGAGGAGGAAGCCAAACAGGTCTTCCAACATGCCGATTCAGTGTTTCAGAGAGAGAGGTTCATTTTTTTGCGGGGGAGGGGGTGAATAGGAATCATAGTTTGGTGCCCCACTGGTGTCTGGTAAAAAAAAATGTCTGAAAATGGTTCATGTTGTTAATTAAGTTTCTCAACAGTGTATTTTCTTTATAGATTAAATCTGTTCCTGTGAGGGATGTCCATCACTGGAACATAGTTAACCCTATATTCTTAGCCTTTTAAGGCATTTTTCTATGTTTAGATTCAATGAGTCGCTTTAACAGCTCATTTTTGATTCACTCGCATAATGTTTTAACAGTATAAACTGATTTTCCATGAAAGCCATTGTCCTGAAAAAAGTATCTATAGCGGTACCTTGACTTACGAAATTAATACATTCCGAGGACGAGCTCGTAAGCCAAAAAGTTCGTTAGATGAAACAATTATTCCCATAAAAAAATAAAAGAAAACCAATTAAGCCGTTCTGCCACAAACAGGCATACTTGACGTAATATATTAAAGATAAACACGTAAAAAATGTTTCATAATAACAATACATGTACATTAACCTTAATAATAATTAACAATAAATAATAAAAAAAATAAACAATAAGTCAACTTCCGATCATTCACTGCAGCAGGCATATATCAAGATGTCACGTGGGCAGGCAGGAGGTTGTGCGTAACAGAAGAGGAAGACAATTTTGTGCATGTGCACGCTACAAATGCCAGTGAGGAAGGGCTGTGGTGAGCTCCCACAAGGCCAGTGCTTCTCAAATAGTGGGGCGCACCCCCCTTGGGGAGCATGGCGTGATGCCGGGGGGGGGGGGGGGCGCGTATGACCCTAGCGAACATGCTATTTGCTCTACTGTACTAGAATTAAGTGTAATTGCGCATCCTCTCCAGTAGTTGGCAACGACGTTCTCACTGCGTTCCCTGTGGTGTAGGAGAAAAATACCAAGCAAATTATATGAAGTGCAGTAAACACTATAGTTGCATGCGGGGCACTGGGAGGGGTTTGAAAATGTTTTTTTTTTTCCTTCCTACAGGGTGCGTCACAGAAAATTATTGAGAAGCACTGCACAAGGTGTTCTCAGAGCGCAGCGGAATACACGCGAAAGAATACGAGGCTGATCGCCCCGGAAAAGCCATTTCCCCAGCAGAGCTCGTAAATCAAAATTTAGCTCGTTGGATGGGGCAGATATTTGGTGGGATTGAAGCTTGTATCAAAAAATTCATTATAAAAGACACTCGTAAGTCAAGGTACCACTGCATTTGGACTGTATTTACCAGAACACTTACTCTACAGCAATGAATTACCAGCCTTACAAAGTAGCAATAGGTCAGAAAATGGGCAGATTGCCCTCTGTGTGGAAAGCCACTGACCACTGTTGTCAGGGATACACACAAGCCCCTTGGTGAGAGCAATGGTATTCAGAGCAAGCCAGAGCATTATGGAAAGTACAGTGGCTGTGGTGATGGATCTGTCGGTGATGACTCACAAGCCATACTGAGGAAAACTTGTCTCATCCTTTATTAGAACTATAACCCAACTCCGTACTTCATACAGAAGAGAGGAGCCTGTACGGAGGCTTTAAAGGGTCTATTCACTTACTAGCGATATTAAATCTGAAATACAGGGTGATGTGTTTTAAATAAAAGTGAATCAGTTCACGAGAAATCAGTGCTGCACTGGGTGGGGTTTTCACCTGTAAACCTTTATGTTCAGTTAGAATGAACTGATAATGGAAGACAACACGGTACTAGAGAGTGAGCAGATGCCGGAGGAGTGGAGGAGAAGTGTGCTGGTGCCCATTTTTAAGAACAAGGGAGACGTGCAGAGTTGCAGCAACTACAGAGGGATAAAGTTGATGAGCCATACGATGAAGTTATGGGAAAGAATAGTGGAAGCTAGACTAAGGGCAGAGGTCAGCATTTGTGAACAACAGTTTGGTTTCATGCCAAGAAAGAGCACCACAGATGCAATGTTTGCCTTGAGGATGTTAATAGAGAAGTACAGAGAAGGTCAGAGGGAGCTACATTGTGCCTTTGTAGATCTGGAAAAAGCATATGACAGGGTGCCAAGAGAAGAACTGTGGTATTGCATGAGGAAGTCTGGAGTGGCAGAGAAGTATGTTAGAGTGGTGCAGGACATGTATGAGAGATGTAAGACAGTGGTGAGGTGTGCTGTCGGTGTGACCGACGAATTCAAGGTTGAGGTGGGACTGCATCAAGGGTCAGCTCTGAGCCCCTTCTTGTTTGCTATGGTAATGGACAGGCTGACAGACGAGGTGAGACAAGAATCTCCATGGACTATGATGTTTGCAGATGACATCGTGATCTGTAGTGAGAGCAGAGAACAAGTGCAGGAAAATCTAGAGAGGTGGAGGTATGCCCTGGAAAGGAGAGGAATGAAGGTTAGCCTCAGAAAATCAGAATACATGTGTGTGAATGAGAAGGACCCAGGAGGAACGGTGATGTTACAGGGAGCAGAGATAACGAAGGTGGAGGATTTTAAGTACTTAGGCTCAACAATCCAGAGCAATGGAGAGTGTGGAAAAGAGGTGAAGAAGCGTGTGCAGGCAGGCTGGAATGGTTGGAGAAAAGTATCCGGTGTGATGTGCGATAGGAGAGTGTCAGCAAGAATGAAGGGAAAAGTGTACAAGATGGTGGTGAGGCCAGCGATGTTGTATGGCTTAGAAACAGTGGCGCTGAGGAAAAGGCAGGAGGCAGAGCTGGAGGTAGCGGAGATGAAAATGTTGAGGTTCTCCCTGGGAGTAACGAGGATGGATAGGATCAGAAATGAGTATATCAGAGGGACAGCCCTCGTAAGATGTTTTGGAGACAAAGTCAGAGAGGCGAGATTGAGATGGTTTGGACATGTACAGAGGAGGGATAGTGAGTATATTGGCAGTAGGATGCTGAGGTTGGAACTACCAGGCAGAAGGCCTCGAGGAAGACCGAAGAAGAGATTTATGGATGTGGTGAAGGAAGACATGAAGGTCGTTGGAGTCAGAAAAGAAGATGCGGAGGACAGGGTGAGGTGGAGGCGGATGATTTGCTGTGGCGACCCCTGAAGGGAGCAGCCGAAAGTAAAAGAAGAAGAAGAAGAAGAAACACTATTTACTATTGAATAGACTATGCATTCATTCTAAACCCCTTAATCCTAATTAGGGTAGTTGGGCAAGGGTGGTGTACAGCCTGAACCATCCCAGGGCCAAACCCCCCCCCCCCACACACACACGTAGATGTACTTATGGAACATCCAACGAGCCTACCATGCATGGTTTTTGGACTGTTGGGGGGGGGGGGGGGTTTCCACAGTACTCAAAAAAACCCCACACAAGCCTAGAGAGAACATGCCAAGTCCATACGGAAACACCCTGAACCTGGGAATCAAACCTAGGCCTTCTTGCTGTGATGCAGATGTGCTAATCACTGCACCAAGGCGCAGCCTGCTATCAAATAGGCACCTTTAATTAACATGGACGGCTTCTATCTGAACTCACATAACATCCTGAACATCCTGGTTCTTCCTGTTTGTACCTGTGACTGGAAATGGACTGTAAGTTTTACGATTCGGTCTCGCCGGTACTCCTGTTGCAAAACATACCCGAGTTATCATCTAAACCCAGCCTTGTTATATATGAACAATAAAACCCAATAACATAAATAGACCCAGTTATAGGAAGGTAGCTTCAGTGCTAGTACACATTCCCGGGAGGGGTTCTTGGTGTGAACTACAAAAGAGAGTCTCAGGATGTAGCATGTTGGGATTAAGTAGCTTTCCAATATTTACTCACTCACTCACTCACTCGCCAAACTGCTTCATCCTGCCCGGGTCACAGGAAGGCTGGAGCCTACCTCAGCAAACACTGAGCAAAAGTAGGATCATGAATAGTCAGCCAGACTATCAGAGGGCCAACATACACACACACACACACACACACACACACACACACAGTGGTGGATAAGTGGATAAGGTGATGGGTTACTGATCCATAGGTCAGCGGTTGGGCCCTTGAGCAAGGCCCTAAACCCTCAACTGCTCAGCTGTTAAACATAAATAAATAAATAAGTCACTCTGGATAAAAGTGTCCTGCCGAATTCTGTAAATGTAAAGGGAGTAGGGGCAATTTGGAGTAGTACATTGAGTACTGTGATTTGCACTGTCGGAGAAAACCAGAGAACCATAAGGAAACCCAAAGAGTCCACAAGCAAACTCCACACAGATGTGCTTTCACTGAGCCTGGGACTCGAACCCAGAACCATCAAATATTTACTCGTTTGTATATTGAGCAACCTGTTGCTTCCCATGGAGAAAGGACAGCTCTCGTGTTCATTCATTCTCAGAAGCGCTTGATGCTAATTAGGGTGGTGAGGATGCTTGCGCCCATCTCAGCCGACTCTGGGCCAGGGTACGGTACAGCTTGCCAGGCCATCGCAGGGCCGACACTCACACCAAACACCTAGGGATGATTTGGAACAACCAGTTAACCTGGTGTGAATGTTTTCGACCTGTGGGAGAAAACTGGAGAGCCCAGAACCAACTCCACACAGAGCTGGGATTCGAACCCAGAACCTTCTTGCTGTGAGGCGGCCATGCTAACCACTACACAGTGCTGCCCCTTGATCTTGATCTTGATAGACCTCTTTCCTGTGTGTGAAACATTATCGTTTTGAGTAGAAAGAAAAACAAACAAACAAATAAATAAACAAGGGAGAGGGGTGCTGACACGATTATTGAACCCAAACTGCTTGTGGGCCGCTGGAACCGGTACAGACCCCGGTTGACCGGGTTTCTCAGTCAGTCAATAGCCTCATTAGCTGAGACGATAAACATCAACACACGCGCTTCTCACTCGAGCGCAACAAGGCGCGAGGCGTAACTTCTCAGTCCAAACAATTTCACTCAGAATATCAGTTCGGTTCTGTTCTTCGGTTTTATTGTATCCGGCTTCACGTGTAATTACGGTAACGACGTTACTGTCAAACAAATATAATGCGGTTTCACACAGAAATCGAAGAAAATCAGCGTGGCGGCTCGAACACGTTCGTTCTCACGTTGCTCTGCCGTTTCCAAACGTGCAACCAAAAGCCAAACCCAACAGAACCGACTGACCTTCACCAGTCTCCCTCCCACAAGGTTCTAAGAACACATTCGGTCTGAGAATGTTCTTTACATCCACTCAATAAATCCTGTACTTCTTCAACATTTGGTGAATTTCCACACAGTCTCGACTGTATTTAAACATCAAATATTTCAGAAAATTCGAATGGACTCACTCACCTCGGAAGCGGTCCAAAACGATTCGGTACCGACTGTTTAAAAGGAAAAAGGTCACCAGGTTTTCTCGAGCAGCTCCCGCTGAGATTCCAGCACGCGCCTTGAAGACACTGTGTTCACTCAAGCAACCATGTTGTCCTGGCTCGAGCTGCGCTTTCCATCCGGGCGCTTCTGGAGCTGGAGGAGGAGGAGGAGAAAGAAAGGGAGAGAGGGGGGAGGGGAGAGGGGAGGGTGTGTGTGTGTGTGTGTGTGTGTGTGTGAGTGGGGGCTGAGCTCCAAGAGAAATACACTGGAAACGGAAGGCGTGACACATTATTATTATTAGTAGTAGTAATAATAATTATTATTAAAGTTTAATATTAATATTTAATATTATTAATTATCATTATTATTAATTATTGCTATTATTAATTCTTTATTATTATTGTTGTTATTAATTATTGTTATTGTTGTTATTATTAATTATTATCATCATTATTATTAATAATAATAATTATTATTATTATTATTGTTATACACCACTGGTTTTTCTTTGGCAGCACAGCGTTGTAGTGAGAAAAGGGAGGTCCTGGGTTCGATTCCCAGCTCGAGTGTCTCTGTATGGAGTTTGCATGTTCTCCCTGTACTTGTGTGGGTTTCCTCCAGGTACTTCAGTTTCCTATCACAGTCCAAAAACATGCACAGTCCGTTTGGCTGTTCCAATTTGGCAGTTCCAAATCACCCTTAGGTGTGTGAGTGTTGACCCTCCGATGGCCTGGCGAGCTGTCCAGGGTGTACTCCGCCCTTGCCCAGAGTCGGCCGAGATGGGCACCAGCCTCCCTGTGACCCTAGGATTAAGCAGTTCCGAAGATTGAACGAATTGTTGTGGTTCATGTTATTTATTATGAGGTATCTATAGGTAACAATAAAGTCTTATTTTCTGTGATTATATTATTTCTTATTTACATACAGTAACATAGGCGAGATTATGTATACACACACACACACACCAATGGAAAGACAAATGCCGATACGACTGGGTTCCAGTGCCGCTGCAGGAGAGAATCTACGGTCAATTTAGAACGGCCAATTAACCTACAGTGCACGTCTTTGGATTGCGGGAGGAAACCGGAGCACCCGGAGGAAACCCGCACAAGCACAACATGCAAACTCCACACAGAAACGCCCAGGCCGGGAATCGAACCCAGGCCTTCTTGCTGTGAGGCGGACGTGCTAACCACTACGCCACCGTGCTGCCTATTTGTATAATATTATATTCTTCTTCTCTTACTCCAACTACCTTTATGTCCTCCTTCACCACATCCATAAATTTTCTCTTTGGTCTTCCTTTAGGCCTTCTGCCTGGTAGTTCCAGCCTCAGCATACGACTACTGATATATTCACAATATTATATATATATATATATATATATATATATATATATATATATATATATATATATATATATATATATATATATATATATATATATATATATATATATTTATGTGTGTGTGTGTGTGTGTGTGTGTATTTGTTACACCCGTCATTGACCGTATGGAGCCAGTTACCGCTCTAATCTAATATTATTATGTAACAGGTGATGTCTGGGTGCAGAGCTCACATGCCGCACATTGAAACACCGGTGCACGCACGCACGGGCTTCCGATTAATGGTGACTCACAGGCTATCAATGAGATCTGATTGCATGGGATGTCTCAGTGTCCAGTAACACTTTGTTCTTTTCTTTTTTCTTTTTTTTTGAACCAACAATTTCCAGGGCCTCTGAAAATCTATATCCATCCATCTATTTTATTCTCTACTGCGTATCTCGGCAATAGAGCTACAGACTTGCCCTACTGACTCTGCAGTGCACTCTGAATTCATTTATTTTGCAATTTAATAATGCTCAGCACGGTGGCATAGTGGTTAGCATGCCCGCCTCAGAGCAAAAAGGGCCAAGGTTTGATTCTCAGCCTGGGTGTTCCTGTGTGGAGTTTGAATGTTCTCCCCGTGCGTGTGTGGGTTTCCTCCGGGTTCTCCGGTTTCCTCCAACGGTCCAAAAACATGCACAATACGTTAACTGACTGTTTCAAATCACCCCTTGGTGTGAGTGTTGGCTCTGCAATGGCATGGTGAGCTGTCCAGGGTGTACCATGCCCTCACCCGGGGTGCACTGAGATGGGCGGGTGCCAGCCTCCCTGTGACCCTTTAAACTATGTCTAGTTCTAATCATCCATTCATAACTAGTGGAGGTTCTGACTCCGTATTTTTTCTTCTCTGTTGAAGATCTGGTTTCACAGTTGTCACCCTCGGTGAAAAAACTGTCGAATTCTTTATTACGTTCTTTCTATTCAAGATCTTCTGGTTTTTTTTGCTTTTTTTTGGTGGCATGAGTCTAGACTGATGAAAACGGCATTAATTAGTTGCACTTGTGTTTTGCTAGCAGAAATAGTTAGCCGCAGTAGCCAGAGGCACTGTTTGGTCAAACCATGTAAGATGTGACCTCCTATGGGCGTCGAGCCAAAACGAAGACTGAAGGCTTTTTTTTTTCCCACAGAACCCAAAAAAAAAAATGTCACAGCTGGTGGGAAAAACTGTCCAATTCATAAAAATAAAAAAGTTCTTCCTCTCAAATACTTCACTCAATCATTTGTTCATTTTCTAAACTGCTTAATCCTAATTAGGGTTGCAGGGAGGCTGGTGCCCAACTCAGCCGAGTCTGGGCGAGGGGGCAGAGTACACCCTGGATGGCTCACCAGGCCATCGTAGGGCAAAAACATGCCGACGGCTCTGCGGGACCTCTTGACAAAAGTCAACAATGGTTCTTTTGCATGAACCTCGGCCGGCCTTTGAGAACCCGATGAGCTGCACCGGAGCTCAAATACTGTACTGCACTTTAATACCATATTTGGGTGCTTTTCATTAAACCGCCCACAGGCCTGGCTCCAGGAGGGGACCTCGGTGACCCACATCCGGGTAAGGAAAACTATGTCCTTGTTTTCCGTTTATTTGTTACTGAGGGCTTTTGAACCGCACTTCGTCTGGACCTTCACCTAGGACCTGTTTGCCTTGAGTGACCCTACCAGGGCCATAATGCCGCTGACAACATAGCTCCAAGGATCATTAGGACACGCAAACCCCTCCACCACGATAAGGTGGCGATTCAAGGAGAGGGACATCCGGACCTCATTGCTTAGGCTGCTGCCTCCATGACCAGACTCTGGAATAAGCAGAAGAAGAAGAAGAAGAAGAAGATGATGATGATGATGATGATGATGATGATGATGATGATGATGAAAGTAAATTCAGATTTAAATTTTCACCATGAATGTCTTGCAGAGAATAAATGAAGTGGGTACAGAAAGTAAAAGGTTACCTACCACTGAGCTTGTATGACCACCATCTGCGTAAAACGTTCATAAACATGAAGAAAAGTGATGACATCACCTATGAGATGGGCTTTGAAAATTGTGAGAAATAAATCATGCCGTTGCCTGATTCTGAGGTTGTGGAATGTTGGATACGGTTTAAATGATTGCTGTTAGAACTCCCACACTTTAATATTTCGTGGGAAAGAAAATGGAAACAGGATGGACCATGTGAAGAAGTAGTCACCAGAAGTTCTGGGCAGTATTCTGCCGAGAAACCGTGGGTTCTAGACTTTACGTGGATGTTATTTTGACACGAAATATCTCTCTAAATATTGCAACAGGCCAAGTACACCCATTTCCTGGCAGTGGTGCTACCGAACAGGAACGCTTTGAGGGGAAACTGGCTTCCAAATCCTCCGTCTGTGGGATGTGCTGGACAAACAAGTCCAAACCATGGAGGCCACATTCGGCAACATTTCGGAATTAGAGGATGTTCTGTCAATATCTTGTTGCCAGATAGCACGGCATCATTTCAGACGTCTCATGGACTCCATGTCTTGATGGTTTAGAGCTATTTTTATGACACAAGTGGACTCTACACAATAATAAACCGTGTTTTTAATGTTATGGCTGGTCAGTGTGTCACATCTTTGATTTATTCTCTGTGAGATTTGCAGGGTTAAATACTCTTGGCCAGAAATTCATTAAATTCATAAAATGAAGACATACAGTACAAATTACGCAGTGAGCTTTGATCAATGTTTTATCGAAACTTGTCCACTGGAACAGAATTTTAATTTTCATACAAATATTAAATGTTCATAATAAAAAATTTGGATTACGTATCCCAAGGTTGGAGGTTCAAGCCCCACTATCAACAGGTGGGAGGTTCATGTAAAAGAACCATTGCTGATGTACGTCAAGGGTCACTGCATAACCGTCAGTGTGTTTCTGCCCTGATGGCATGGTGAGCTGTTCAGGGTGTACTCTGCCCTCGCCCGGAGTCGGCTGAGATGGGCGCCGGCCTCCCTGTGACCCTAATTACGACTTCAGAAAATGCATGAATGAATAAATCATTAAAAATTAATAGGATGATAATTTTTATAATTATCACAAATGGATAAGGTGGCATGGCTTGGTGGCGCCTCATAACTGGTAGGTCCTGAGTTTGAGTCCTGGGCTCATGTGCGCTCTGTATGGCGTTCGCATGCTCTCGCTGTGCTTGCAAAGGTTTCAACAGTCCAATGATATTAGACCAATTAGCCGCTATAAATTGACCCTAGGTTCTGAGTGTTATTATTGGTCGTGGGTGTTAGCTCTGCGGTGCTGTGGTGAGCAGTTTCGGGTGCTGAGATAGGCTCCGGCCTCCCTCCAACTATCATTGGATTATGCAGTTTGGCTATGCAGCTCATCTTGTCGAAAGTTAGCAATGGTTCTTTTACATGAACCTCAAACCATAGACAGTGAGAGACATGGCCGGCCTTTCATAACCCAGTTAGCTGCAGTGGGGGGACAGCAGTGACAACCATTGACAGTGGGGCTCAAACCCCCTGAACTTGGGATCAGTAATCCAGCACCTCACCACTGTGCCACCACTGAGTTGTCACAAGAATATACAATACTGTATATTAAACTACTGTATACAAAACATTAATTACATAAAACTCAACACTGCTCTCTAGTGGATAAATCAGATCATAACCTCTGTGACCTCTTCATAGTTTATACTGTATGTTATAACTGCAATAAAAGGGAATAAACAAACAACGATTAGATTGTGTGTCAAGTAATTATTAATCCTGTTTATTAATCTTTTTAAAGAATAAAATCAAAAATCCATTCAGCGGTACGATGATGTGATGGTAAGCACATCTGCCTTACATCAAGAGGGTGTTGGGTTTGATACCCGTGCCTCATGAGTGTTTTTCTGGGTTGGGTTTGCATGTACTGTATGCGTCTCCATGCTTTCTTCTGGGTCCTCCAGTTTCCTCCCACAATCCAAAGACACGCCTGTTAGACTACCTACCTGTTCCACAAAGCCTCTAGGTCTGAGTGAAAGTCATCATCATCATCATCATCATCATTTTCTGTAACCGCTTCATCCTAATTAGGGTCGCAGGGAGGCTGGTGCCCATCCCTCGCCAACTCAGGGTGAGGGCAGAGTACACCCTGGACAGCTCACCAGGCCATCGCAAGGCAGAAACACGCTGACGGCTTTGCAGGCTTTGCAGTCTACTCTTTTTACGAAAGTCAGCAATGGTTCTTTTACATGCCTCACACCATAGACAGTGAGAGACATGGCCGGCCTTTGATAACCCAGTTAGCTGCACTGGGGGGGAGAGTGGGACTCGAACCCACAACCTTAGGATCAGCGATCCGCCACCTTATACCACTAGACCACCACTGCCTCTGAGTGAAAGTGTTGATGGTTATTTGTTTGCAGTCCTGTGATTGGTCTGCTAAGCCGTTCAGGATGTACCCTGCCTTCACTAAGTGTCAAAATAGGCTTTAGCTTTAGCTTACCTGTGCAGGTCAGGTCAGCTAACAAGTGAATGATTGTGTAGTTTATGGAGGTATTGTTCGAGAGGGAGTA
>CM045749.1:25879228-25889228 GCA_024760905.1 Plotosus lineatus | reverse complement strand
AAGGCGGGGTACACTCTGAACAGCCAGACCATTGCAGGACAAACGCACATACAACCATTCACACTCACTCACACACCTAGGGTCGACTTGGAACAGCCAATTAGCTTCGGAGGAAAACCGAGGATTTACACCGGCGGTTGTTGAGAGGAGTCGGTTGAGGTGGCTCGGACGTCTGATGAGAACATCGAACAGCTCCATGGTGTGGTGCTTCAGGCATGCCCAAACCAGAGGAGACCTTGGGGTCGACCCTGAAAATGTTGGGTGGACTAGGACTGGTAGGGCTGGAGGAAGTGGCTGGACAAGAAAGACTCTGAACCTCACTCAATGCTTAGACTTCTGCCTCCGCGACCCGACCCCGGATTAGGCGGAAGAAGATGACCGGACTCCGTCCCGTCAGAATTTACATGTAGTTGGACCTATTTTACAGCATATCAACTGGAAAAAGTTATATCTGACATGTCAACATTGCAAATCTTAACTGACATCATCTCCGTTAAGTATAATACAGATATACGAGTCAACATCCATTTGGGTCAGTGGTGGTCTAGTGGTATAGGGCGCTGGATCGCTGACGCTCAGATCGGGGGTTCGAGTCCCACTCTCCACAAGGTTGTCACTGCCCCCCCCCCAGTGCAGGTAACTGGGTTATCAAAGGCCGGCCGCGTCTCTCACTGTCTATGGTGGGAGGAACCGTTGCTGACTTTTGACAAGAGTAGCTGCATAGCCGTCAGCGTGTTTCCGCCCTGCGATGGATTGGTGAGCGGTCCAGGGTGTACTCTGCCCTCACCCGGAGTCAGCTGGGATGGGCGCCAGCCTCCCCGCGACCCTATTTAGGATAAAGTGGTTATAGAAAATGAATGGATGATGAAGAAAATGAGCCTCGAAAGCAAAGCGTGGATACAGCTGTGACAAAAAATGTCAGCAAAGGAAGTGTTTGTGTAACGTTCACTGCGTGTTTGGGTGAATCCTGATCATTCGCAAATGTGAACGTGACCTTTGTACACGCGCGGTTTTCTTTCCTCACTCAGTGTTCGTACACTGTTTATTTACGGCTGGAGTACTGTTTGCAAATGTTGACATACACACTTCACACAAATGGTTGCGTTCTCTGTGGGTCTCTTTCTCTTTCCCCCCTCTCGCTCTCCACACACACACACACACACACACACACACACACACACACACACACTCTTTTCCTTTCTGTATTTAATTTTTATGCAACTTTAGCTTGAACTAAAACATTAACTTAATCTTGATTTAACGGTCCTGTATCTCTTAACTTTACAACGTCCAGACATGATTCTCAGTAGAGGGGTGTGTGTGTGTGTGTGTGTGTGTGTGTGTGTGTGTGTGTGTGTGTGTGTGTGTGTGTGTGTGTGTTGTGGTGGGTGGCTGACATGGGCAGAAAACCTTCCAATATTTAATGATCATATGCAAGAATGATTTATCTCGTAAGTCCGAATCCTGTTCCGAACTGGCCATGGTAGGCGAATGGCAACTGACCAAAGTTGCACAACCCGTCCTGTCTGGATCGACAGTGAGTCGAGTTGTCGTGATGTAATCTGAAACACATGCAGTCAGAGGACAGAAGGACCTCGCGGACAGAAGGACCTATATTATGGTAAAGCCTACACCAGATTGGCATGGAACTTGATCAGAAAATGACACAAACACCTTGAACCCCTTCTACCTGCTAACAACCTGCAAGGTGCGTTTCAGTCAATGCAGCAACGTCTGAAAGGGAACAGAAATCGGAGGTGTCTCACCGTCTGGTGCGGAGTCATCGTTTTGGAGTTTGCCGTTATTCTGAAATCGTCCCACAGTTTGAAGACACGTTTTTCTTTTGTCGACCGATGAACCTCTGCGAATCTCTTTGGAGAGACGTTGTCTAAGTTGTTGATTTTATACCCAATCATGTGATTAACACGTTGCCAGTTAACCAACTTATTTGCAAAATGCTCCCCGAGCTGTTTGCTTTTCGAATTACTTACGAGGCCTTTGGTTGTCCTGTCCCAATTTTTATGAAATTTGTTGCTGCAATCAAATTAAAAATGAGAAGTTTTATTTATCTGAACTCCAGAGCACTAACTGGGTTATCAAAGGCCGGCCATGTCTTTCACTGTCTGGGAGGTTCATGTAAAAGAACCATTGCTGACTTTCGACAAGTAAAAGCATAGCCGTCAGCGTGTTTCCGACCTGCGATGACCTGGCGAATTGCCCAGAGTGTACTCTGCCCTCGCCCAGAATCGGCTAGGATGGATGCCAGCCTCCCTGTGACCCGAATTAAGATTAAGCGGTGACAGGAAATCATTCCCCTACAAAGTCGTACCGGGTAAACTCGTACCTATGCCAATTCCGACCATGTAAACGCCTCCATCTGCATCCTACAGTTCAACAAGTAAATTTATCTGAACTATGTGAACAGACATCTATACTAATAAACTCAGAAATGGAAACTTTCTGAATCTGTATCATTCCTTATTCATTCATTTTCTGAACCATCATCATCATCATCATCATCATCATTTTCTGAACCACTTCATATTATTCGCGATGGCCTGACGATGGACTGAGATGGGCGCCAGCCTCCCAACAAACATAATTGAATTAAATGGTTCAGAAAATAAATGAATGAATGGACTTAATATTAATTAGGGTAACAGGGAGGCTGGTGCCAATATCAGCTGACTCTTGGCGAGGACAGAGTACACCCTGGACAGCCCGCCAGACCACCACAGATCAGAAAAACTGTGAAAAAACTGCTTTGTGACAATGTCAATTTGTAAACAGCGCTATAGACATAAAATTGGATTGAATTGAAAAGTGCTGATGGCTGTGCAGCAGACTTGACCAAAGTCAGCAATGGTTCTTTTACATGAACCTGTCACCACAGATGGTGAGAAACATGGCCGGCCTTTGATAACCCAGTCAGCGGCACCAGGGGCACAGCAGTGAGAGTGGTTTTCTGGTTTTCTTGGTTTTGCCTCATCATCATCATCATCATCATTTTCTGTAACCGCTTCATCCTAATTAGGGTCGCGGGGAGGCTGGTGCCCATCCCAGCCAACTCAGGGGAGGGCAGAGTACACCCTGGACAGCTCGCCAGGCCATCGCAGGGCGGGTTTTGCCTCAGAAACTGCATTTTTGATATCACCCCCACATGTTTTCTATTGGATGAAGGTCTGGGACCGGGCCACCCCTCCATAACCTCAATGATGATGCTCTTGTTAGGGGCATGTATATAAATGTGAGTGTGTAAACGGTGTACATAATTAGATTCAGAGTGTGCTGTAACTAGTGTCACATGGTATGACTCAGCAGTAATGGGGGTCTGGAAACTTCGAGATGAACCTGGTTGCGCATACGCCCTGGTGGCTGGTCAGGTAATTCAGAAACTTCGAGAATGGAACTTTCCAGAACTTTGGGGAGGTTATATTAAGGACTTGGTGTCGACTGGTTCCAGCCTCTTCCAGTCTCTTTGGCGCGCAGATCCTCTAAAGAAACTCATCGCGGCAGCTCATCTCATCCAAGGTGGATCATGGAAACTTCACCCAGGTTTCGTCGTTCGTGACTTCATCGCTAAAGTCCATCGTCCACGCTCACCCACAGCCAACGCAAGGATGTTCATCATTTGTTTCTGTCTAATGCAGGATTACAAGCCTTTTGCCACCAGCGCGTGTGTGCCGCTTCTAAATTTACCTTGTTGCAGGTGCGTGGTGACTATGGGACCCTTTGTTTCATTTGTATTTTGGTTGCGCTTTAAGCTGTATTATTTTGCCTCGCCTTGTTTATATTATTAAATTGTATACAGTTTATGTCGTGGTCTGTCGTGCTCTACTGGTTTCACGGGGCAATTTACTTCTAAATTCCATACATAACAAAATTGGGGGCTCATCCAATGGCATTCATTTGGCATACGTAACACTCTGGAACAGAGATGTTTCCTGTTTACTGGTGTGTTTGGGTTTGTTTTCTTGTTGGAACCCATTTCAAGGGCATTTCCTCTTCAGCATGAGGCAGCACGACCTCTTCAAGTGTTCTGATGGATTCAAACTGAGCCATGATCCCTGGGATGTGATAAATATGCCCAACAATGTAGAATGAGAAACATCCCCATACGACCATGCCGCCGCCACCAGGCTTCATTGTCTTCTGTGGCTTGAATACAGTGTTTGTGGGGTCGTCTCGGAGGCCAAAAGACCCCAAAAGAACAATCTTACTTTCATCAGTCCGCAGAATGTTGCGCTGGTTCTCTTTATTCCAGTCAACGTGCTCTTTGGAAAATTATAACCTGTTCACGTCTTTTTTCAGCAGTGAGACGTTGTGGGGCTTCTTGCCGATAGCTCGACTTTACATAGGCGTGTTCTAATTGTAACAGGACTCGCAGGTAACTTTAGACCTTCTCTGATCTTCCTGGAGCTGATTGTTGAGTCTTTGCTATTTTTACTCTTCTTCATCCATTCGAAGGGAAGTTTCTCACTTTCTTCTACGTCTTTCAGGTTTTAGTTCCTTTTAAAGCATTTTGGGTCATTTTTTTCTGAGCAGCCTCTCATTTTCTGCTCTTCTTTATATGTTTTCACTTCCAATCAACTTTTTAATCCTGGTCCGCTGTTCTTCTGAACAATGTCTGGGACGACCCATGTTCCTCAGAATTTCAGAGAGAAATGTTCTATAACCAGCAGCTACATTTCCCGCCTTCCTTCCTTCAATAAGAACAATAACTGCACATTGATATTATTTTGAACACGCCCCTTTCAATTAGTGATTTAATTACACAGAATCAGCAGCATGCGGATCAGAACTGTTGGTTCTGTTGGATTCTATTCCTCTACTGCACCTGATAGTACATTATTTACTGTGTAGAAATATCATTTTTGGTATAAATGATAGTTTAGGATTAAGTGAAATGCTAAGTTGTTTACACCAGATCAGCTGATGTAAACACAGTGAGATGTGAGGTGTGAGGTCCCAGAATATCCTTTGAATGATCCCTTGGGCAAATCAAAGGTGCGAATAACAAGGTGTCACCACATTCCGAGCAAACTGTGATAATCTGTCTGTCTTCCTTTCGGCTTTTTCCCTTTTACTTGGGAGTCGCCACAGCGAATCATCTGATTCGCACATTTGATTTGGCAGAGGTTTTTTTTTTTTTTTTTTTTACGTTGGATGCCCTTCCTGTCACAACCCTTTAGCAAGGGACAGAAACATGCTGACGACTTTGCAGCTAATCTTTACGAAAGTCAGCAATGGTTCTTTTACATGCCTCTCACCATAGACAGTGAGAGACATGGCCCGCCTTTGATAACCCAGTTAGCTGCACTGGGGGGGACAGTGACAACCTTGTGGAGAGTGGGACTCGAACCCCAACCTTTGGATCCAGCGCCCTATACCACTAGACCACCACTGCCCCTCAAACTGTGATAATCTAACAGTACAAAAGGCTAATTTAAGGTACTGGTGGTACAGTTGTAAGGTTGTAGTGGTACGAATTTGTAATTGTCTGAGTTTGTAGTCGTACAAATTTGCAGGGGGTTATTTAGTGTAAATGTTAATGGTTATAGGTGTTGCCCTGCGATGGTCTGGCAAGCTGTTTGCCAGTTTCGCCAATTTCAGCCAGTTTTGGTTGACATAGACAACATGCTCCCCGAGTAAGATAAAGTGATTCGGGAAATGTATGAGTAAGCGAATGACATTTTCTCACAGCCAGGTCTCAGTTCGTAAATAGTGTGTAGATATAATACTACTAGATACCGTGTTGGTCACAAAAACCACCATGGAAGTACAAACACGGGCAAAATAACAGTGTTGCTCATGTGTTTAATGCACGTGCACGTATGTATGATAAATGTGTCACGGCACCATTACAGAATTACGAAACGTTGTCTGTGGGATCATCACCATCAGCTACGTACTCACACTGTATTCACAACATGAACAGCCCCTGTTCTCAGAGTACGGGCAGAAAATGTACACAGAACATGCCAGCGTGTTACTTACAGCCTGTCCATCTTATTCCGCCGCATGAACCTCTTGTACCTCGGACAGCGCTAGGCTTAGTTTAAACCGACTGCAATTTTTTTTTTTTTTTCTCCTCACTGTCACCTTGTAGTTTCTTTTGTAGGAAAACTACATGCAATGGTAACTTGATTTATAATTATAATCCGTTCCGAGGGCGAGCTCGTAAGCCGAAAACCAATCCATTCATTCCAACCCCCTCCCAACTCATATATCCTGCCACAAACACCTATATATTTCACCTAATATATTACAGATAAACATGTTAAAAATAATAATTATTTCATAATAATAATACATGTACATTAACATTAATAATAATAAATACAGTAATCCCCCTTATTTTGCGGTTAATGAGGACCAGCCCCCTCCCCCTGCGAAATGCGAAAAACCGCGAAATGACTTCTGCCACTTGTTAAGGACACCCACCCACCTATATATTATATAAAATTTATCTAGAAATTAACTTTAAAGTGTTCTATGCATGTTAGTGTCCTATAGGCAACGTGTATTGATATATAAATAAATTATACACCTTATAATGACAAATATATATAAATACTGTATAACAAACCTTATAAATAACAAATCTACGGCCACGTCGAGAAGGAGAATCACTGGTGGCACTGGTGCTTGGTTGGGGCTCATCAGCGCCTCCAGAGCGTTTGCTTTAGTACGTATCATGTTAGTGTCCAAACTCATTCTTTTCACGGCAGTCCGTAATCCACAACAATAAGGCATTTTCCATTTTCACAACCGTTATGATCTGTGCTAGTTGGCGGCATTTCACTCTCTTTCTCTCTCTCTCTCTCTCTTCATACACTGCATGCGCTGGTGAGGGGCGTGGTCATTACCCACAGGCTAAATCCAGAGAGCGCACCTGAAGCCACTCAGCCATCAGCGCGCTATAAATAGCTCCATGCTCAACCAGTTTCCGTGTTGATACTCTCCCAGTGATTTTGGTTTTTGTGTTTCCCTCACCACTACGGTGAACACGATTTTTCCCGCACCCCAGTGCTTCCCCTGAGCTCAATAAAAGTCATTGTTTCATGAGGGAGAAAAGGTGTGTTGAATGCTGGGAAATATAATCTTGACCAATCAGCTTGCTGGATTCACAGCCAATCAGAGAACACTCAAGTCAAGCAGGAGAACAGAGCATGTTGGATAGGGTAGTTGAATGTCAGGTAGGTCAGGTCAAGTATTAGGGCATGCGCCGGTACGGCACTTCGCTGCGTCCACCAGCCGCCTCCACTCATCCAGCCGTCTCCTGGCGATCGACCAGGCCTGCACAGGGCCCATACCCCCGGCAGGGCAGCCCTAAGCTGCGACAACCACGTCACACGCGGTCGTCCCCGTGATCGGTTCCAGCCCCTAGGATCCCGAAAGGACAGGATCCGGTGTGCTGGGCGCGAAGGCGGGAAACGAGCTAAGTGCCCATAGTAGCGCAGCTGACGGTCGTGGATAAAGCAGGTTACTCTTACCATCCCCGTATCCCCGAGCACCTTCTGGTTGGTCACAAAGTCCAACCAGCGATATCCGAAGATGCGGCGAAGGGAAGTCGTAACAAAGGAGTCCAGTCGTCGTCCAAGCTCAACCGTGAGCGTCCATGTCTCGCTTGAGTAGAGCAAGACAGGGAGCACAAGGGAGCGAAAGACTTGGGCTTTCGTCCGCCTGCTCAGATACCTCGACCGCCACACGGTCCTGTCCAGCGAGTTCATCGCCCCATAGGCGATGTACATAGTTGAATGTAGTGCGCGTAAATTTTGAATAATCTTAATATTTTAATTTCCAGATGGGAAATCCCGTGATATTGCGGGGACGCGAAGTAGGAAACACGAAGTGGCGAGGGATTACTGTAATAATAAAACAAGAATAAACAATAAGTCAACTAACCCTTCCGATCATCGACTGTGGTGACGATGTCACGTAGGCAGGCAGAGGAAGAGGACGAGGACAGGCATTTGCACGCTACGAGTGCCAGCGAGCAAAGGCTCATGGTGAGTTCCCACAAGGCCAGTGCTTCTTAAATAGTGGGGCATGGTGTGATGCTGGGGGGGGCATGTATGACCCTGGGAGCATGCTTTTTTTACCATACTGTGCTAGAATTAAGTGTAATTGTGCATCCTCTACAGTAGGTGGCAGTGGCGCTCTCATTGTCGCGTTAGGTTCAGTTAATTTTCTGTAACCGCTTAATCCTAATTAGGGTCGCAGAGAGGCTGGCGCCCATCCCAGCCGACTCCGGGCGAGGGCAGAGTACACTCTGGATGGCTCGCCAGGCCATCGCAGGGCAGAAACACGCTGACGGCTGTGCAGATTCTCTTTAAGAAAGTCAGCAATGTTTCTTTTACATGAACCACACTACACCACAGACAGGGAGAGACATGGCCGGCCTTTGATAACCCAGTTAGCTGCATTGGGGGAGGGAGTGACAACCCGTGGAGAGTGGAGCTTGAACCTCTAATCTTAGGATCAGTGATCCAGCACCTTTACCACCAGGTCACCACTGCCCTGGGATTATTCCAATCAAACTATGACCTGAAATATCATTCATTCATTTGCTGAACAGTTTAATCCTATCAAGGTTGCACTTAGGCTTGAGCCTATCTCAGCTGAGTCTGGCTGAAGGTGAGGTATATGGTAAACAGCTTGCCAGTTCCTCACAGGACCAACACACACACACACACGAACACACACACACACACCCACCCACACACACACACACACACACACACACGAACACACACACACACACACACACACACACACACACACACACACACACACACACACACACTATTCACTTGCACCTTGGAGCAATTCGGGACACCTAAGTAGTCTGATGTGCAGATCTCTGGATTAAGGAAGGAGATCAGCGAACCCGGAGCAAAACCCACACGAGCTCAGCGTGCACATGCAAACTCAACACAGAAACGCCGCCGCCGCCAGCACGGTTTCGTTGTGAGGTGAATGTACCGAGCACCACGCCACTGTGCCACCTGAAGTGATGACTGGTGAAGGTCATGAACCCATGCAAATCGCAAGTGTTTTCATGAACGGATGTGATCACGACCTGGGGGGGGTTACTGGAGGAACTGAGCTTTAATCTCTTTGGACCAGTGGAAACACAGTCCACTCACAGCCGTGTCTGATTGAAATCTTTTTTTAAACTCGTATTCATTTGGTGTAAAACTGCATCGGAAATCTGGGTGAAATTTATTTCTTTCACAAATAAACCTGGATTGAATTGAAATCAGCTGCTTTTTAAACAACATGGGATTAATTAGTGTGGGATTAAAACCACATGAGTGCTGGACAATTATCAGCGATTTTTAACGGAATGTTTTAGTACAGTCCTGAACAACCGCGGCACAGGAAACGCTACCCACACAACGCGCACGCTCTCTCTCTCCCCCTCCCCCCTCGCTCTCTCACTCAATCTCTCTCTCTCAATCTCTCTCTCTCATAACCTCTCTTTCTCTCCTCCTCTCTCTCTCTCAATCTCAATCTGTCTCTCTCATAACCTCTTTCTCTCCCTCTCTCTCTCTCTCAATCTCTCTCTCCCACACTTACTCACTCAATTTCTCTCTTCCTCTCAATCTCTCTCTCAATCTAAATCTCTCTCATAACCTCTCTCTTTCAATCTCTCTCTCTCCCTCACTCTCTCTCAATCTCCCCCTCGCTCGCTCTCTCTCTCTCCATGTATCTATTGCCTCCTTTCTTTTTCTCTCTCTCTGAATCGCTCTCTCTCTCTCTCTCTCTCTCTCTCTCTCACACACACACACACACACACACACACACACACACACACAATCTCTCTCTCTCTCTATGTATCTGTTGCCTCCTTTCTTTCTCTCTCTCTCTGAATCGCTCTCTCTCTCTCTCACACACACACAAAATCTCTCTCTCTCTATGTATCTGTTGCCTCCTTTCTTTTTCTCTCTCTCTCTGAATCTCTCTCTCTCTCTCTCTCTCTCAAACACACACA
>CM045749.1:25821728-25874228 GCA_024760905.1 Plotosus lineatus | reverse complement strand
GATAGTGAGAGACATGGCCCGCCTTTGATAACCCAGTTAGCTGCACTGAGGGGGGACAGTGACAACCTTGTGGAGAGTGGGACTCGAACCCCCAACCCTAGGATCAGCGATGCAGCGCCCTATACCACTAGGCCACCACTACCCCACACAAAACTTAAACATGCTCTAACTTTGTTATTCAACACCTTGACATTGTCAAACACAGCTATTTAATACTATAACAAAATTTTAAAAAAAGAGAAAAGCATTATATCATCCATTCATTCATATTCTGAACCACGTCATCCGAGTGGGGAGGCTGGCACCCATCTCGGCCAACTCCCGGTTGACTGACCTGGACAGCACACCAGGCCTTCGCATGGCCAACACTCACACAACCATTCATACTCACATTACCTGGGGGGGTGATTTGGAACAGCCAATTAACCCACTGTGCATGTTTTCGGACTGGGGGAGGAAACCGGAGAACCCGGAGGAAACCCACACAAACATGGGGAGAACATGGAAACGCCACACAGTAACACCCGGGCTGGGAATCGAACTCAGGACCTTTTTTGCTGTGAGGCGGACGTGCTAACCACTACACCAATGTGCCGCCTGTATCATATCTTCCATTTAAATTTTAAGAAGTTAATATTGTTTCTGGGCGGCACGGTACAGTACAGTAACGGTCAGCACATCCATCTCACAGCAGGTCGATCCTATGGTCTCGGGCTAGGCGAGGGCTTTACTGTGCGGAGTTTACATGTCTGCATCCAGCTTCCTCCAGTAGGGTTTGTTGAAATGTGGGTCTGAAAGTGTGTGTGTGTGTGTTGCTCTGCAATGGTCTGGAGAACTGTTCAGTCTGTACCCTGCCTGTGGCCAATGTCAGTCGAGATAGGCTTCAAGCTCATAATAGGTTTTTATTAATAGGTTGGGTAAACGAATGAAGGCGTGAGCGTCTTGACTGTTGTTCGGTTAATCCTGCCTGACATCATTTTTTGTCAACACAATATAAACATGTAACTGTGATGTAACCTGAAAGGAACATGGCTTGTATAATTAGTGTTGTTTGATTGTATATATGTAAATTTAATCCTAATTATCTGTGTTGCAGTCATCACTGGAGCGTCAGAAGGCATCGGAAAAACTTATGCGGAAGAGGTATCTCAACCACATGGGATTTTTTTTTTTTCCAGTAGAGTTTATTTAAAAGCTCGACTGAGCACACCGCGTTTATTTATTACTTTTCGGAATATACTTACATGTACTATTAATTAATTCTACATTTCTTCCCAGTTTGCCAGACTTGGGCTGAATGTAGTGATCATTAGCCGGAGCAAAGAGAAGCTTGACAGAGTTGCGAGAGACATAGGTGGGGTGTCTGAGAAGGTTCTCAAACGTTCCCATCACAACACAGTATTCAAGAAATTATAGTCCCTGGACAGGCATCATGATCTTCAAAATCCTTTTTGTGAACATCATGAACGCCTGCCGGGACATTACACCCTCGTACTCATGGGTGCAGTGCGTTTTTTTTTTTTTGTTTTTTTTTTGTACTTTATGGTCCCGGTCTGACTTGTCTTCTTTCCCCGACAGAGCTTAAAATGGACAGAAAGGTCCTTGTTATAATCGCGGATTTTACCACGGATGATGTTTACGGACGCATTAAGAAAACCATTGAGGGTTTGGATATTGCCGTTTTAGGTTTGTTCGTTTCCGATCAACACACAGATCACACTTGGGCAGCTTGATGGAATGAAATGTTGGTGTGAAACTGTCAAAAGTTTTTAATTTAATCGAATCATTCTCTTTATGTGTTACAGTTAACAACGTGGGAATTCTGCCGAGTAACGTTCCCGCCAAATTACTTGAAACTGTTCATCTCGAACAGGTGAAGTTCAGTTTAGGTTCCTGATAGAACATTTTGTACTGTTTCAGTTTACTGCACTTTTCTTCATAGACTTTTTGGGCTTTTTACACTCGAGCCTAGTGGCTCATCAGGCTGGTGCTTATCCCCGGTTTCCGTAGCGTGAAGCCACCAGGAGTTCGATTCATCCTGGATGGGACGCTAGTCCATCGCAGGTTACCTTCCCAGTATATTTTTACTGGTACCCATTTATACTGCTGGGTGAACAGAGGCACACTTGTGGTTGAGACCTTGCCCAGGGGTCTTAGCACAGTGGGGGGTCTAAATGGGATTCGAACACACAACCTCCCGATCATGACCACAGCACCCTAACCACTACGCCACCGGCCCCACTTTCTTCATAGACATTTACAGTTATTTTGGAAGACAACGTCATCCAAAGCAACGAGCACTTCCATCTGCTTTACAGTGAGCCCTCGCTGCTTCGTTCTTCGGTTTCTGCGGCTTCAGCGCTTTGCGGGTTTTTCAAAAATATTCATCGAAAAATAAAAAATTAAAGAAATTCACGAAAAATACTGGAACGTTAGCCTCCCCGCGACCCTGAATAGGATAAGCGGTTCAGAAAATGAACGACTTGTTTGATGAGGCTCACATTTTTCAGACGTCTGTATTTCAGTCTGCAAAATAAAAACGTGAATGTTTGGAAGTGTTGATTCTTTTAAAACGTCTAAAAAACAGTTTTACTTTTGTTTAATTTGCATATAATCGATTACATTTTTCTCACAGAAAATTTATCAAGTCATCAACTGTAATGTCAAAGCACTGGTCAAGGTATTTAATTCAGAATTCAATTCTTTTATTAATTTTATATATTTATAGGATACAACGGTTTACTCTTGCTTTTTTTTTTTTTTTTTTAAACACAGATGTGCCACATTGTTCTTCCTGGAATGGTGGAAAGGTCTGAAGTCTACAAGCAGCTCTTCAGTTATAAATTTATGCATTTATTTATTTATATATTTATGATGATGTTTCAATAATGAGCGCTTCGTTGTGTTTGTGTTTCCACAGAGGGCGGGGCGTCATCCTGAACATTTCATCCGGCATTTCTAAAATACCCTTCCCCATGTACACTTTATATTCAGCTACAAAGGTGTGTATGTATAAAGGTGTGGATGTATAAAGGTGTGTATGTATAAAGGTGTGGATGTATAAAGGTGTGTATGTATAAAGGTGTGTATGTATAAAGGTGTGTATGTATAAAGGTGTGGATGTATAAATATGTGAATGTATAAAGGTGTGTATGTATAAAGGTGTGGATGTATAAAGGTGTGTATGTATAAATATGTGGATGTATAAAGGTGTGTATGTATAAATATGTGGATGTATAAAGGTGTGTATGTATAAAGGTATGGATGTATAAAGGTGTGTATGTATAAAGGTGTGGATGTATAAAGGTGTGGCTGTATAAAGGTGTGTATGTATAAAGTTATGGATGTATAAAGGTGTGTATGTATAAAGGTGTGGATGTATAAAGGTGTGGCTGTATAAAGGTGTGGATGTATAAAGGTGTGTATGTATAAAGGTGTGGATGTATAAAGGTGTGGATGTATAAAGGTGTGGATGTATAAAGGTGTGTATGTATAAAGGTGTGGATGTATAAAGGTGTGGCTGTATAAAGGTGTGTATGTATAAAGGTATGGATGTATAAAGGTGTGTATGTATAAAGGTGTGTATGTATAAAGGTGTGTATGTATAAAGGTGTGGATGTATAAAGGTGTGTATGTATAAATATGTGGATGTATAAAGGTGTGTATGTATAAAGGTGTGGCTGTATAAAGGTGTGTATGTATAAAGGTATGGATGTATAAAGGTGTGTATGTATAAAGGTGTGGCTGTATAAAGGTGTGTATGTATAAAGGTATGGATGTATAAAGGTGTGTATGTATAAATATGTGAATGTATAAAGGTGTGTATGTATAAATATGTGGATGTATAAAGGTGTGTATGTATAAAGGTATGGATGTATAAAGGTGTGTATGTATAAAGGTGTGTATGTATAAAGGTATGGATGTATAAAGGTGTGTATGTATAAAGGTGTGGAGAATGTGAATGGTTTTGTGTGTGTGTGTGTGTGTGTGTGAGTGTGTGTGTGTGTGTGTGTGTGTGCGCGCACTAGTCCAGTGATGACCTGGTGAGATTTTCAGGGTGTACTGCTTTCACCCACTGTCGGCTCAAATAGGTTTCAGCCTCTCTATAACCGTAGTGAGTGAATGAGAGTAAACGCCAGACAGGTACAAACTGCTGCATGAAAAAAAAAAAAAAAAAAAAAAATTTGTGTATTTAAATAATTACTAAATATTTCTATTTAAAATACTCCTATTTAGGTGGCTCCTATTTGCTCAACGGCACTTCAGCCATGAAGGTGTAGGAAGGGAAGGTGCAGCTCACTCCATCACCTCCATGCATTTTTCCTGCTGGTTCGGGTATCGAACCAGCAACCATTTGGTCCCAAAGCCACTTCTCTTACCATTAGCCTACAGCTGCCCCCAGACTGCTCACAGTCCCTACAATGAGAATTAAAGCTTCAGATTCATTTTCTAAGCCACATTTAGGATCACTGGAGACCGGTACCTATCTCAGCTAATGCTAGGTGTAGGTAGGGGTACACTCTGAGCAGCTCGGCAGGCCATTGCAGGGCCAACACAGATACAGTCGGCCATCGACACCACAATATTTTAATCAATTAAACGGGGCAACATGCATGTGCGAAGGGCAGGTTCGGCGGAACCGAGGGAAATCGGACGAATGTCATTCAAATAGTTCAAGACTTTTATTTTAACAGAATTTCTATTTGTTATCACCTGTGTAATTTCAATAATGGTGTCATCTTCCTCAGGTATTCGTTGAGATATTCTCAAGAGCACTTCGAGCTGAATACAAATCCAATGGAATTCTTATTCAGGTAGATTTCAATATCAAGAAATGTCTCAGTGCATTTCATCACTAATATCAGAAGGTAATATTTAAGTTGGAAGTGTTGTATTACAGGGATCCCGCGCTACTTCACGCTTCAATTCATGCGGCTTCAGTGCATTGCGTTTTTTTTTTTAATTTATCGAATTAAAAAATAATGAAATTAAGGAAGAATAGGGGAAAAGTTAAGGAAAATGTTGCAAAACAAGGCCAATTATGGAGAAAAAAAAAAAAAAAAAAAAAAACCCCAAACCCCCCAACAAAACTACTTGCATTTTTATGTGCGGTGTGCATCTATGTGCGCGTGTCAGTATGTGTTTGTATTTATATTTTATTTACATCTTATGCATTACGTTCAAATTTTTTATTGTTATTATAAACATTTATAGTGTCGAATATGTATTTATTGATATTATATACACATATATATGTACGTATACGTCAGCCAGTGGGTCGATCCTACTTCGTGGAATTCGGTGGTCGAGGAGGGGGGGGTGGGTGTCTCGGTCCCAGTTAACCGCGGAAAGTGAGGGATCCCTGTATACGTAAATAAAGCACACGCCAATTATATAGTACAGTATTGTCATCAGTCACCTGGTTTTTCCAGAGCGTGTCTCCTTTTGGGGTCTCCACCGCTATGACGGGCTATCAGGAGCCGAGTATGATTACATTCACTCCTGAGGGGTTTGTGAAGAGTTCGCTGATGTATCTGAAAGCTGGAGAACAAACTTACGGCAGCGTCAGTCATACAATCCTGGTAATAAAATGTTCAAAAAGAAAACAAACAAAAAAAACTGGCTACAAATGAAGAAGAGTCCATGCCAAGAATAAGAACTCTTTGAAACTCCTGACAGCTACTCACATACTTTATCTACCTGACGTGTCGTATCATGCCAAAACTGTACCGTGTCTGAACTTTATTTTGACAAGTATTCTTGATTCTGCAGGGCTGGATCATCCAGGCGATCCCTACCTGGGTTCTGAGAAGAGAATCATTTCATACGAGCTTTCAGGAGTATGTCAAGAAGCAAGTGAGCGGCTGAGTGTTGTGCTCGTGATGTAAAATTTTGATAGCCTTGTACATTAAGTCATTGAAAATTTGTGAACCCTTCAGAACCTTCTTTATTTTGTCATAAAAACATGACCTTAGACGACATCATGAGAGTAAATAAAGAAAACCCGATTTCAAAATGAGTCAAAAATACAGCAATAAGCCAAACAATGTTTTTAGCAACCGATGATCAGACTTGCACACGGACGCGGAGGGATTTTTTTTTTTTTTTTTTTTTTTGCCCATTCGTGCATACAGAATCCCTTCAATTCCGGGCTGGTGGGAGAATTTCCTCAAAATGCAAAATGAACTCCCGACTTCAGGTCCATCCAGAGCATTGTGATCGGATTAGTGTCAGAGGACTTCGACTTAGCATCTTAGAGTTACCGGTCAGATGTCTTAAAATTTTCTTTGAGAATTTGTTGGTATAAAGAAGTCAGTGCTCATGGTTCCATTTATGCTGAAAAGTGGTCCAGGCCCAGATGCAGCAAAACAAGTCCAAACCATGATACGACCACCATCATCCTTTCACAGATACACAGATGGTATGAGGTTCTTAAGGTGGAATTCAGTTTTTCCCCTCCAGAAACATTTGTACATTTGTCCGAACCGCTCAATCCTAATTCGGGTTGCGAGGAGGCTGGCGACCATCTCAGTCGACTCTGGGCGAGGGCGGAATACACCCTGGATGGCTTGCCCAGGCCGTTGCAAGGCCTTCTCCATACAGAAAACGTCTTATTTACTGACTCATTAATGTGCTGAATGGCTTCATCCTATTAGTGTCATGGGGAGAGTAAGGCCTATCTTAGTCAACACTTTGCACAGGTGGGGACACACCCTGAACAACCTGCCAGACCAAGTTAGCACACACACACACACACACACACACATATACACACAAATCGTTCACAGCCATTGCAGGACCAACACACACAACCGTTGAAACTCACACCCTGGGGCAATTTGGAACAGCCACTTAGCCTAATGTGCATGTCTTTGGAATGAAGGAGGAAATCGAAATACCCAGAGGAAAACCCATGCAAGTATGGGAAGCACATGCACACCCCACAGAGAATCACCCGACCCCTGAACCCAGGACTTTCTTGCTGTGAGGCAGACATGCTACTCACTATGCCACCATGCTTTGAAAATTTACTATTTCATCATCATCATCTTCTTCTTCTTCTTCTGCTTAATCTGAGGTTTGGATGTAGGGGCAACAGCCTAAGCAATGAGGTCCAGACATCCCTCTCTCCCTTAGACGGAAGGTGAGAATCTCAGCCATCTGAGAGGAGCTCGGAGTAGAACCGCTGCTCTTCTGCATTGAGGTGGTTCAGGTATGTGGTGAGAATTCCTCCCGAACGCCTCCCTGGTGTCGTGTTTCGGGAATGTCCGACCGAGAAGAGACCCCAGGGTCGACATAGAACATGATAGGGGGATTATGTCTCTTGGCTGGTCTGGGAACTTTTTTTTTTTAAACAAAATTCTATCATGATTTCATCCATTCACAAAACATTTTTACAACATTCTTCTGGTGTGTCAATGTGATCTTGTGAACAGCCTACGGACAGACTGAAAGGTTTCGTTTGGAGAGAAGTGGCTGTTCAAATGTTTTTGTCTCATTTCCCCGTATCTACTGTAAGGACTTGTGAGAACATCCAGTAAATGTTTCAGGTAATATTTATGTAGAAATAAAGAAAGCTGTAATGGGTTCACAAACTTTCAAGCATCATTGCGAACACCACTGGCTGGAAGCTACAACAAAGTCCAACTTCTACTCAAAGCTTGAATCTAATACTGGGATCAGACGACACACGTTCAGCCTGATACAAGTTTGCTGTAGCCACAAATCTCCTGCAGCTGGCCTCAACACTGAGAAACATGAACCAGCCTTGTACTATAATATTATTGAACAACATCTGGAACAACCCACAACACCGAGAAGACAACTTCTACACCAGGAGTCGGGCACCAGGTCGCCCGCAAGAACAACATGAGTCGCCCGTGGGCCTGTTCACTGTAGTGCCGCCTCTCTCCATTGAGCTACATCTAATTTTTTCGCTGTGACCCCTGTCCTAGTCAATGTTCTTTGATAGCGTTGCTTGACAATTTTTTGACCATCCTCCTCTTCAATGACATGCAAGAATGTGAATCACGATTTGGTAAGAAACCTGTAGCCTTGCCAGTCTACCAATCACGGCACAGAAAAACTTATGACATCAGTCGCTGATCTGACAAGGTGAACACCACGAAAGACAAAAAAGTACTGCGTGGATGGATCCCAGTATAACATCAGAACATTTGGGACTCTACTTCCACCATGGAAAGATATGGAAAACAGCCTGCATACAGTGGAGCTTCACTTTAATTGTTCCTCAGATTAAAAAAAAAAAAGTATACAAGAACTGAACATGAATGGGCCCTGCGATGGCCCGACGAGCTGTCCAGTCCAGGGTGTACTCCGCCTTCACCCAGAGACGGCTGAGATGGGTGCCAATCTCCCCGCGGCCCTAATTAGGATTTAGCGGCTCAGAAAATGAATGAATGAATGATTGAATGAATATGAATGATCAGGTTCATGTCAATTAAACCGAGAGCAACTCTGTGAGTGTGGAGTTAGAAACATTTTCAAATATTTGGCTCCATCTAGTGGCCACACCTCTCAAACCAAATTTGGTGGTGTACAGTACAGCAGTGGTCTCCAACCTTTTTTGCACCAGGGACCAGTTTTATGTAAGAAAATGTTTCCACGGACCGGTTAGAGTCTACTCCGTACTATATATATATATATATATATATATATATATATATATAATATGTATGTGTGTGTGTGTGTATACGTATATATATATATATATATATATATATATATATATATATATATATATATATATATATATATACACACACACACACACACACACACACACACACATTCATTTTCTAAATTTTCCACCGAATCCTATTTAGGGTTGCAGGGAGGCTGGCTCCCATCTTAGCCGAATCTGGGCGAGGTACACCCTGGACAGCTCTCCAGGGCATCTCAGGGCCAACACTCACGCAACCATTCATACTCACACTTACACTTAGGGGAGAGTTGGAACAGCCAGTTAACCTACTGTGCATGTTTGTGGACCGTGGGAGGATTATTCAGGGGACTCTGTCAACTGTTGAACAGATAAAGTGTTTCATTTAACATTAACTTTCAAAACCGCTTAATCCTAATTAGGGTCTCGGAGAAGCTTGTGCCCATCTCATCCGACTTTGGGCAAAGGCATGGTACACCCTGCACTATGGCAATATTTTTATCCGAAACAAACTGAAAACGACGTCTCACTATTTTGCGGCTACATCACTTATTGTGTAAGTAGATTTTAAATATAATTTCTGGGCTTGTGTATTTTATTCTGTTTTTCATAAGCTCACAAGACTAGATGTGCTGATTCAGATGAAGGCAGAGGAGAGCTGGCACGTGATTATCATTGTGTTATAGGTTTGAAATGCTTCTATTAAAACCGGATCAGGAATGATTGATGCAGTGAACTTAGTTGGTACGTTTTCCTGAGCGTTTAGCGGAACCAGACATCCTTCTGGAGACTTTGTCTCATTTACATTCAAAACACAATAACCTTCCTTATACTTTTGTCTAGAAAAATGTTTTTAACCTCTTACATAAGATGCCACTGTCTTTACTCACATACAAATATCTTTCTGTAACATTCTGTGCTGAAAAATGGAGAAGTCATACTTCATATTTAGTCAAAATGAAAAATAAATCAGCTGGAAAAAATTTTGTGCAAAACATTTTGTTTTTCTTGTGTCTCTTCATTCCAGGATGAAAAAGAACAAAATGTGAATATTGGAGGGTGGGGGGGGGAATATAAGAAATAACAGAAAACATAAGCAACATAAGAAATATAAGAAATAACAGAACACCAACTAATCCGTTCCAACCCCCTCTCAAACTCACATAACCTGCCACAAACAAGTATATTTCACCTAATATATTAAAGATAAACATGTAAAAACAAGAAATATTTCATAATAATGATAATAATAATAATACATGTTAACATTAATAATAATTAATAATAAATAATAAAACAAGAATAAACAATAAGTGAACTCACCCTTCCGATCATTGACTGTGGCGAAGATGTCACGTGAGCAGGTCGGAGGTGGTGTGTAACACAGGAGGAGGAAGAGGAGAATTTTTTGCGTGTCCATGCTACGAATGCCAGCAAGGAAAGGCTCGTGGTGAGCTCCCATTGAGCCAGTGCTTCTCAAATAGTAGGGCACATCCTCCCCAAGGGGCACGTATGACCCTGGGGAACATGCTTTTTGCCACACTGTACAAGAATTAAGTGTAATTGCACATCCTCTACAGTAGATGGCAGTGGTGCTCTCATTGTCGCACAGTGGTGTAGGGAAAACGCACTGAGCAAACAATCTTAAGTGCAATAAACACTATTTATAGTTGCGTGCGGGGCGCTGGGAGGGGTGGAAATGTTTTGTTTTATCTTCCTAGAAGGGCCGTCACAGAAAATAATTGCGAAGCATTGTACAAGGCATTCTCAGAGTGCGGAGGAATGCACTCAGAAGAGTATGAGGCTAATCGGCACAGAAAAGTTATTTCCCCAGCAGAGCTCTTAAATCAAAATTTTGCTGGTTGGATGGGGCAGATTTTTGGTGGGATCGAAGCTCATATCATGGAAAATTCATTATAAAAGACACTCCTCAGTCAAGCTACCCCTGTGTATAGAATTATTGATGTGTTACAGGAGTATCATCTCGTGTCCGAACCAGCCAACTGCCATCAGGTACAAAAAGATAAATCATGATCTTTATACACCTTACATATCCATATACCATATTATATGCATTATATTATATTATATATATCCTTATATATTCCATATATGTCCCTATACTGTATATAAATCATGTTTTATATATATATATATATATATATATATATATATATATATATATATATATATATATATATATATTCTTGGAAACTGGGGAACACTATAATTTAATTCCAAAAATAATAATAATTGCAGGGCAGAGGCAGTACTGTGCACAGAGGTCTGCTTTTACCTGTACATGGTGTGTGTGTGTATGTGTGTGTGTGTGTGTGTGTGTGTGTGTACTCATAATCGAATAACAGGCTAAAGTACAGCTTGCTTTGTGAACATTTGTCCTGTAGAGGACGCACCTCGACTGCACTTTTGTCTTTAAACCTTCAGGCTTATTGTGGGATTTATAAATCAGACACTTCACCTCATAAAGCTGTTCGATTTTTACCTTTATCTGACAGAGGTTTGAGTTTTACGCCAGATAATTTCAAGTGCTTACTGAATGCTGTATATATTTTAATTGACATGTAACAAGAAATCAACTTCCTGCTGTAGAACACACACTGATCTACAGTCATGCTATAATACTCCATTATTCTACTAACACCAGAAGAACTGTCGACCTGGGAAAGGAAAATTTAAAGCCATAGTTTAAATACAATATATCAAAAGACACATTTGTACCTCTGGAAGGGTCAGTGGGGGTCAATGGTTTAAAACGCTGATCAGTAAATCAAAAGATTCAAGCACCACCTCGACCAGCAGGTTGCCACTGAGGTGCCCTTAAATGGTCTGGTGAGAACTTGGGAAAATAAACTGGGATATGCAAAAAAAAAAAAAAAAAAAAAAAATCCTTTGCTGTCATCTATACGTGATATGTAAAGGATTCTTCTTTTTACACAAACCATGTATAGGTTGTACGATGGATGCTCATTTTCTGTAACCGCTTCATCCTAATTAGGGTTGCGGGGAGGCTGGCGCCCATCCCAGCCAACTTCGGGCGAGGGCAGAGTACACCCTGGACAGCTCGCCAGGCCATCGCAGGGCAGAAACACGCTGACGGCTTTGCAGCGACTCTTTTTACGAAAGTCAGCAATGGCTCTTTTACATGCCTCTCACCATAGACAGTGAGAGACATGGCCCGCCTTTGATAACCCAGTTAGCTGCACTGGGGAGGACAGTGACAACCTTGTGGAGAGTGGGAGTCGAACCCCCAACCTTTTGGATCAGCGATCCAGTGCCCTATACCACTAGACCACCACTGCCCCTGGTGGATGCTTTAAAATCCCCTACGATGGATGCTTTAAAAAAAAAAAAAAAAAAAAAAAAAAAGCTGGCATTCCTGCTCTAAAAGTAGGGGCCGTTTATAACGTTTTAAACCAATGTTACCCTGGAACATAATAATTCTATAATAATTCAGTGTGTGGAAGGCGGCGGACTTTTAATTTTACCGTACAGGGATCTCTCGCTACTTCGCACGTCAGTTCCTGCGGGTTCAGTGCATCGCGGGTTTTTCAAAAATATTCATCAAAAAATTAAAAAATAAGGAAATTAAGGAAAATTGGGATTAAGTTCAGGAAAATGCTACAAAACAAGGCCAATTATGTAAAAACACCCCAAGCAAATAAAAACAAAAAAACAACAACCCAAAACCCTCCAACAAAACTATTTGCATTTTTATGTGAGGCGCGTGTCTGTGTGTGTATGTATTTATATTTTATTTACATCTTATGCATTATTTTCTAATGTTTAATTGTTATAAGCATTGATAGTGTTGAATATGTATTTATTGATATTATATACAGATAGACATGCACGTATACGTCAATCAGGGGGATTCGATCCTAATTCTCGGAAATTCGGCGTTCGCGGAGGGTCTCAGTCCCCATTAACTACGAAAAGTGCAGGTTCACTGTATAGAAAAAAAGGACAGGGCTACACAATGGCAAAATGGCTCGCACTTCTCTCTGAGAGCAGGAAGGTCATGGGTTCGAGTCCCGTGCCTGGCGGGGTTGTTCCTTTGCTTTTGTAGGTTTCCTCCGTCCAAAGATATGCACATTAGGCTACACTTGATCTTCCTGATAACCCCTCAGTTAAAATGTGTGTGTGTAAGAATGTGAAGGATTTTGTCCGTGTTAGTCTTCTGATGGACTAGTAAGCTGTTTAGGGTGTACCCTGCCTTCGCTAGGATGGGCTCCAGCCTCCCACTGAGCTTAACGAACACCAAAATGATTTGAAAAATTAAAAATGAAATGAAATTAAATAACCGTGACGATCACAGAGGGGGCAGCGGTGGTCTAGTGGTATAGGAGGCGCTGGACCGCTGATCCTAAGGTCCGCGATAAAATTGTCAAGCGTTGTCCGGTCCGCGGATAGAAACCATGCGACGTTAATGAATGTAGTCTATCCTCAATCGGTACGGTTGGCCACCAAGTGTTAAATCCATTGTTGGAATTTTCGAATGTCATGTAAGAAGGTGCTGAATCAGTGACTATACCCTTGGCAGTAATGTATAATCTAAAGCAGAGGCACAAAGTTCGGATATATACGGATGAAGTAGACATTTTGACCAAAGACCAAAGAATGCAGTTTTTAAAAAAAATAAATAAAAAATAAAAAAACAGAAAAAAAAAAAACCCCACACGCCTTTACTTTCAATTGCATCGGTCTGCTTACAATCTCAATAAGCTTTGCTTGTGTGGCCTGACTTCAAGGAGTGCAAGTCCTTCCACACATAAACAGCAGGCAGATGGAGGACGAGTAATTGTTTACCGAACTTTCAATTCCCTAAACAACTGCTCAAATGACACCAAATGCTGGCAACCTAACACAGCGATTATACTTCTCTCCCAATACTAAATATTTATCTGATTATAAAAGTCATGGTTATTTTCCCCATGAACAAAGACATCGTGTACACCATCAGGAATCAAATCAGACCCTCGCCATCGATTTATTACACTGTTTCGCAAAAACAGCAAAATTGAGTAACGTACAAACTACGAATTGTCTCCGAACTTTATAAACCGTCTCACCCCGTCTCTGAGACCACGTGCAGGCACTGCACAGCCTTACAGAGAGCTCCTGGCTTCCATATGCGACGAAAAAGTCTTCACTTCATGTTCGACAACAATGTGTAAGACTGCTGCGTCACTGAGCTGATGCTGATTGGTTGTTACTGACTTGCATGATGATCAACAGGAACCAAACCCGGATTTATTATTCATAACAAAATCAAAACCCAAAAGATGGCGACCCATTCAGCACCACTCAGGCTCATACAGAATACAAATCAGCCATCAGAGATTGGAAAATAGCCCAGACAGAAGTTTATAAGACAAGGTCAAAGGTCAAAAGGAGAAATTGATATGCCCATGCACACCTACAAGTAAATTTTCAGAATGATACACTTAGCAGTCCTTGAGAAATAGACTGGACAAAATTTATAAGGCCAAGGTTATTTTGACAAGGTCAAAGGTCAGACAACCCTACAGTACATATCAGAGGAAACTTGCATGCAAAATGTCTGATCAGCCCACGGCCATTTAATTAGGAACACTGATGCACCTGCATTGTCTCATAGCACTGTCACTTTGACCTTGTTTTATTCAATCTCGGGATCAGTGATCCAGTGCCTGACCACCAAGTACCACTCCCTGACCACTGCCCTGTTATAAATAACAATACATTCATTTTTTTAAGGTGATCTGTGCAAAGGATAATGATTTGGAGTTGGAGAGAGATCAGAAAGTCCTGGAAAACCACTATTCTTTAAAATAATTTCTCAGACACCCTGTAGGGGGAGACATTTTGTTATAACAATGTCACGGTAATCCATGTACTTGTCAACATGATCCATTTGAGATTGTTGGCGATACCTTGCACTCTATTTGTATACAGTGATCTCTTGCTACTTTGCGCTTCAGTTTCTGTGGCTTCGGCACATCGCGGGTTTTTCAAAAATATTCATCAAAAAATAAATAAGGAAATTAAGGAAAAATAGGGAAAAAGTTGAAAAAAATGCCATGAGGTACCGCGTACCTCTCTGTGTTGTTTATTACAGTGATATTTATTCATGCGAAATAAGCGTTTGTCACACCCTTGAAAATGGCTCCTATTCATCCTCTTCCTTCTAAATCCTCCTCTGAACCGAAGAAGAAGTGGAAGATGACGACAGTGGAAGAGAAAGTGAAATTATTAGACAAGATCACGGAAGGCCGCAGCTATGCGGCCATAGCGCGCCATTACGACATTTCATTACGTGAGTACAGCGAAAGCAAAATCACATTAAAACTTCTAAAAACACATTTATTACACTTTATTTACATCTATATACAATCACACGTATGTATTTAATATTATTTATGTTTTATTTACATCTTATGCATTATTTTTGAATGTTTAATTATGATTATAAGCATCTATAGGGTTGAATATGTTTCTATTGATATTATATACACATCTACATGTACGTATACGTCAGTCGGGGGGGGGGGGGGGTCTATCCTACTTTGTGGAAATTGGGCGTTCGGGGAGGGTCTCGTTCCCAATTAACAGCGAAAAGTGAAGGTTTACTGTAAATCACATGAAAAAAAAGCAATCACATTAAAAATATGTGGATTTTTTTTTTCACGACATGCTTAAACTTTCAGTTCTGTTTTTGCCACTTTTTCCGCTTTTATACATAAACATTGGTTAGAATATGTCCTATTTTATTATTATTATTATTATTATTATTATTATTATTATTATTATTATTACCACGATTCCTAAATACTACCAGCATCTCAAGCCATGTGTTCACCTGTGGCTCGGTCTGTTGTATAACTCATCTCGAACTGTTTATGCTCGCTTGGTTGCACTTACACTCACAAAATGTCGATTACTGCTGCCACAATTGGCAGCTCTGTGCTTGGAATGTATTTCGTCCTAAAAGCCTCAGCCGAATAAATAAATGTACCATCTATATAAATAGAGTTTGAGCCTAGAGAGGAGTAAGCAGGCGGTCACAGAAAGAGCTGTCAGGGAGTCGAGAAAAAACACATTTGAGCTTTTCCTGCAGCGGGTAACTGTAAGCGCCGAGCAAAGCACGAAGGACACACGAGTGTCAGCAGCGGGTGAGAGGCGCTCACTGTCAGCTTCGTGGGAATCATTTAAGGAGAAAATGAGCAGCTGGAAAAGTGATCTCAGGCGAGAAGCCACGTTGTTTGGCAGGGAGATGAACTGCCGGTGATGCCCTGATTGGAATTACTTTGTGAGGTATTGGACTGAATGGGGAAGTTTCACACTGGTACCGAAAAGTCACTCGGTGCAACCTGGGCCGGCGGGCCCTGCTTAATCACGCTACAACCAGGCTGTACTTCCTCAACAAAGTCAATGCAAAGTAAACGTTTCTTAAAGTGTTATAACTGTGAACTATCAGCCCCTCACAACCCCCCCCCCCACCGCCGCCCCACCGCCTCGCCGCCGCCGCCACCGCCGCCCCTCCCCAGCAGCATGTTTCGTGAGTCATCCTGACTTCATTCAAAATGCTTCACTTAATTTTTTGTTGTTGTTGTTGGTTGAAGTCGGAGGTTATTTTGCATGATGAGATCATGATTTTCATTTCCATATGCTGCTGGAGAGCAGGATTACTCATGAGCTCATTTTTCCAGCACTCCTGCATGTGAACCCAGCACAGCCAACTATCATTACTTACATTATATTAGTGTATTTATTTTCTTTTACATGAAGCATTTGAATGGCCCCGGATTACTCCAGGTGTGTTCAGCAATCCATTCATCCGTTCTCTAAGCCTATTCATCTTATCTCGGGTCACGGGGAGGCTGACGCCCGTCTCAGCCGACTGCGAGAAAAGACGAGTTACATCCGGAACAGCTTGCAAGGCCATCACAGGACCAACACATATACATACATACACACACAAAACCATTCACACTCAACCTAGGGGCAATTTGGAAAAGCTAGTTAGCCTGTTGTGTATGTTTTTGGACTGTGGGAGGAAACCCATGCAAGTGCTGAAGCTATTCTTGCCACGGGGCGGACATGCTAACCACCGCGCCCCTGGCCCGTCCATCAACAATCCAAAATAGTAAAAAAGGTAAAGTCTGTTGGGCTTTATACATCTGAGTCCACTGGCTCATCGGATCGGTACTTATCCCCGGTTTCCGTCGTGTGAAGCGACCAGGAGTTCAACTCGTCCATGGGACGCTAATCCATCGCAGGTTCCCATCCCAGTGTATTCTTCTGGTTTCCATTTATACTGCTGCGGGAACAGAAACACAATCGTGGTTAGAACCTTTCCCAGGGGTCTGAGCATAGTGGGGGTCTAACTGGGATTCGAACACACAACCTCTTGATCATGAGCGCAGCACCCTGACCACTACGCCACTGGCCCCAAATCCAAAATAGTGACATAGATTAAATTAAATTAAATTAAATTAATCTCAACACGGCTAAATATGGTAGTGGCTCAGCCTTACAGCAAGAAGGTTGAGGGTTCGAGTCCCGGGCTCAGCAAGGATGTTTCCATGTGGCGTTTGTATATTCTCTCCGTGTGTGCGTTAGTTTCAACCAGGTACTCCAGTTAACTTTACCTCGGGGCGTGCCCTACTATGGCCGGCGCTATCAGTGAGTACCTTCACAGCTCTGCAGCTCTGGTAGCAAAGCGCTGCCTCAGGGATGGGTCAGGGACGGACGGACGGCGGCATCATCAACTAAAGGAAGGCTTTTTGGTTGATGTCAGTGAATGTCCATGCCCTGTGCTTCCTCCTTTCAGTCATCCTTGGAATTGTTTTACTATTTTGTAGGTTTAAACAAAATGCCAGCATGATGGCGCCATTGTTAGCACATCCACCTCATAGCAAAACAGTCCCGGGTCCAATTCCTGTGTGGCGTTTACATGTTTTCCCTGTGCTCTCTCTCAGTCCAAAAACATGCACTGTAGATTAGTGCAGGGGTCCCCAACCACCAGGCCGTGGACTGGTACCGGTCCGCAGCTCATTTGGTAGCAGGCCGCAGAAGAAATAATTAATTATTTCTGTTTTATTTATTATCTGAGTTTGAACGATCTGTATTTTTGAAAAATCTTTTATTTTGAAAAATGACCGGATTCTCTCGGTTACATGTCGGTCATTTGAGCGTTAAAATGTAACCCACAAGGGGACGGCACATGAACAGAGGCGAGATAGACATGTTTCAAACAATAGCGGGGATTTCGGGTGAGACTGAGCCTGAGCCTTCATTCTCCCAACTGGTGAATAATCACCTGTCTTTTTTTTTTTTTTTTTTTTTTTTTTTTAAGAAAAGTTCAAGCTCTACTTCCCAACCAACTTTATTTCAGCTTTTGAAAAATAAAATATATATAAAATAATTATATTTTATATAAATAAATAAATCATATTTATAATATGAACAATCTATGGAGACACCCCCCCCCCGGTCTGCAGTAAAACTGTGAAGCGTTGACCGGTCCGCAGTGATAAAAAGGTTGGGGATCACCGGGCTAGTGGGTTGTTACAAATCGCCACTAGTTGTGAGTGTGAATGGTTGCCTCTGTGTTGGCCCTGCGATGGCCTGGGGAGTCCTGCCCTCACCCAGAATCAACCGATCTGGGCACTGTTCGTCTTCATCATCCAATCCCTAATTAGGATTAAAAGTGGCTTCGAACATGAATGAAGGAACGAATGGTTAAACAAATCAATTTTTGTCGCCTCCTTTTTCTTACTCGCCATTTTAAGCGCCATGTTAGTCGGTGACGTGCAAACAAATAAGAGTCCAGGAAACGAGAGGCCTCAATCTGGCCGTGAATGATTTTCGGTTATTGATGTCGGCCTGAGAAACTAAACAACTCGGCTCTACAGCGGACTCACAGTAAGACTACAGATTTATGACCGAGACGGTTACAAGAAATACTCGGCATACAGAACAATTTTTATGGGGTGTGTGTACGAGAAGAGCAGCCGCCATATTTGGACTTTTAAGTGCTTGATTCCGTCTGACGCTGTTTTTCTCCCAAATAATAAATTATATATTCCAAATTTAAAATTACAGTCATGAAACCAGTTCCCATGAACAGCTGCTTCATGAAAATCCCATCCATACATTCTTTGAAGGGTGTCATCCATCTCAGCCGACTCTGGGCGAGGGCAGGGTACACCCTGGACAGCTTGCCGGGCCATCGCAGGGCCGACACGCACACAACCATTCATACTCACACTCACATCTGGGAGTGATTTGGAAAAGCCAATTAACCTACTGTGCATGTTTCTGGACTGCTGGAGGAAACCCGAGAACCTAGAGGAACCCACACAAGCATGGGGAGAACATGCAAACTCCACACACAAAACACCCAAGCTGGGAATCGAACCCGGGACCTTCTTGCTGTGAGGCGGACGTGCCTACTGCTACACCGATGAGGTTCAGCAGAAAAACCACGGATTCAATCTGCCGGTTATTTTCAGTTTCAAGAAACTTCTTGACCGCCGAGTGATTAGGACGGCTCTGTATTAGTGAGAGCTCCAGATTGACAGCCGCCCCAAGAAAAGGTGTGCTGGAAACAGAGACACACATTGTACCGCCCAAACTGTGTGGTTCAGGAATCGGGCCACAGCATGAGCAAGTCTCCGGTTTATTGCGAGCTATCAACACTTTTCCATTTTCCGTCGGAAAATATGGAAAAACAAAACAAAAACTCATCCTCCTCCGCAGGCGCTTCGCTGACTTCAGCCTGACATCAGGCTCAGCTGTGTCTCACATTCAAGGCTGTTCTGTCAAAACCTCATGGCTCACTTTGAGTATGTACTGTACCAATATTTATTATCGTTCAAAACCTCGGGGAGCGTTTACAGGTTTAATCATTACAGCGATTTCAACCATTTGTACAGAAATCTGTTACAGTGTTTTATTCATCCTGTACAATTTAGTTTCAGACACATGCAAGGTTTTGACAGAACATCTTCAATATACACACACACACACACACACACACACACACACACACACACACACACAGTGTATAGACACAGACACTCACCCAATCCCTCACTTCCTTTGTCCCCACCCAGCGAGTTTAAATGATATTTTCTCAGCAATCTCTTAGTGTGGTATCGCAGTAACAGAATAATTCCCAGAGACACCGTCGCGCACACACAGAGCACGATATCAAGTTGAGTCAGGCTGAACCGAAGCCACACTGTAAGAGCCACATGGCTGCCTGCCATCTTGAATAAATCGAGTCCCGCTGGATGTAATACGCTGTACAGGGAGATTTTACTCATCGGTCGTTAAAAATCGTGGTGTAGGTTGTGGAAATGTCTATAAGAATTCGTCTAGGTTCACCATTCCGCCTCCCGTAACTCTGTGGGCATCTTTTTTTGAAAAACAGAAAACAGACGCAAATACGGTTTAGTTTAAAAACGCTAATTGTAAGTGTTACGAAAATCCAAAATCTAAGCAGTGTTTAAAAATATAATAATAATAATAAGAACAACAAAAATAAAAATAAGAATTTAAAAAATCATCATTATTATTAATAATAATTTATATGAAGATTAAAAAGATAAACAGGTTGCTGCCCCCGCCACCCAACCCCATCAGAAGCGGAAGATGATGATGATGACGATAATAAATAACAACCAATTATCATTAACATTATTAATAATAATTTATAATAAGAAGACAAATAAAAATAATAAATAAATATTATTATTATTATTATTATTATTATTATTATTATTACTGGTGGTACGGTGCTGGATCACTGATCCAAAGGTTGGCAGTTCACGCCCCACTCTTAACAGGTTGTCACTGTCCCCCCGCAGTGCAGCTAACCGGGTTATCAAAGGCTGGCCATGTCTCTCACTGTCTATGGTGTGAGGTTCATGTAAAAGAACCATTGCTGACAAGTGTAAGCTGCATAGCCGTCAGTGTGTTTCTGCCCTGCGATGGCCTGGCAAGCTATCCAGGGTATACTCTGCCCTCGCCCAGAGTCGCCTGGGATGGGCACCAGCCTCTCCGCGACACTAATCAGAATTAATGGTTCAGAAAAAGAATGAATGAATGAATTACTATTAGTTTTATTATTAGTAGTACAGTGGTACCTCACCTTACGAAAGTCCCAACAAATGAAAAATCCAGGTTACGAAAAGCATTTTCCTTCTTCTTCCTCTGTTTACTTCTAAATTTCTGTCTCTGGATATGAAACAAATTCACGTTACAAAAGTGCCATCTCAAAAATTGAAACAATGGCACGAGTTGCTCTCCAATTGGCTTTCTCCCAACATCCAGCCCCACTGACCTCCCATTGGCTATCTCTCAACATCCCGCCCCGCTAGCCTCCCATTGGATATCTCCAAACATCCTGCCCCGCTGGCCTCCCATTGGCTAGGAGGGATGACACAGCTCCCTCCCAGTGGCTATTATGGAGCTGCATCTCCATAATACCCATGATGCTTTTCGTGTAAAGGACAGAGTTACTGTTGTTTCGTGAGTTTTTCGAGTGTGCTCATTGCAACTTTATTTTTTGGCTCAGGCTTTTAACCTTGCATAAACATTTGTAAGATTATAACTCTGCTAAGAAGACGTGGTCTCACACACTCACACACACACACACACACACACACACACACACACGTGTGATTCCCGGTGCGAGTGAAAAGAAGAAGCGGGCACGTGGCATGTGGTTGTGTGATATCGCAAAGGAATATGGTCAAACCCGTCCACCATTGGTACGATATTGAAGCAGAAGGAGGCCTTAAAAGGTATACTTTTATCATTTTTAAAGGGTTTAAGGGGTAGTATTGGGAGCCTTGGAACGAATCACGCATTTTACATCTAAAATGCGGTTCAACTTACGAAAAATACAGGTTACGAAACCACTTCGGGAACGGATTAATTTCATAAGGTGAGGTACCACTGTATTATCAATAATAATAATAATAATAATAATAATAATAATAATAAAAGCAGTGATCTGCACTTACAAAATTATCAGTTTCATTGCGACTTCGGAATTAGAGACTCAGCTGGCATCCTTTCCACCATGTAAAGCTGTAAAGCCCAACCTGGAGTACAAGTTTTGTTAGTCCGGTACAGGATGGATTCAGTAAAACTGCCCACATTTCAAATGAAAATTCAAAAATTAAAGATAATGAAATTATTATTTTTACACTTTAAACTTAATTCCAGTTTTTATTCATCATGCTTTAAAGACGATCCTCCAAACCGTACCCGTCATAGTCTATCCACTCTTGGAGGTTACTTCCGTCGGCTGCCATAGCCCAGTGGGTTAAGTCAGGTGGGACAGACAGCCTGACAGAAAAATAAATAAATAAAATAAAAAACATGACAGGTGGCAGGGTGAGCGGAACGTGCCAGCTCCCTAACATCACCACGCAACGAGATCAGCCAATGCGGAAGCATTTCCCTCAGGACTTCGAATGATCTTCGAGCTGTGTGTGTGCCGTAGCTCCATCTCAATGAAACCACACATCCACTTCTTCAATGTCAAGAGATTCTAGCTGGGGTTTGTCCTGTAATATACATCGGTGACTTTTTGATACTTTTTTACGTTTGGAATATGGGAGGTTTTTGTGCATCATATCAAGTCCACAGGCTTCTGATATCATTCCAGAATAAGAACAGAGACAGAATCTGCCTTTTCAGGCCATTCACATGGGCTGTACTGCACTCACACATGGAACAGTGCTGATGCAGGAAAGAAAGTAAAAAAAAAAAAAAAAAAAAAACAATAAAATAAAAGGTAATTCTATCGTTTAAAAACTCATTCTATTAAAAAAAAACGCACTTGAATAAAATCACGAATTAAAAATAAAAAAAGACCATTTTGTCAATGATTCTTTATGATTTCGCAATTATAAAAAACTTCAAGTTTGTTCGATCATTTCCAAAGAAATTTTTCATTCTTCTTCCAGAGTTGAAGGTTCTCGAGCTGGCTCTCACTTCTGGACTTTGCACACACATTAACGCTCCGGCAAAGCTTCTCCACCTGCGATAGATCGGTTAACTTATTGATACTCTCCTCGTTGCCCTCGTTTAAAATGTCCCAAAAATCTTTACCCCGGTTCCTCGTCCTCCCGGTGGATGAGGGAGCGGGTGCTGTTGCTGGCTTTGGTCGAACCAGACTTTTCTTTTGCTTGAAGAGGTCATCGAGAATGGAGGTGTCACCTATGAGGTCACTGAGGGTTGTGTTGGAGTTTTTATCTGCGTCTCCTTCGTTATCAGAGACCGGTGGCGGTCGTGCAGTGGTGGTGGTGGTGGTGGTGGTAGAAGAACTGCACGTATTCATCCTTTTTTGGGAGTGCAGCTCACGATCTATAGAAGTTCGAAAAGATTTCTCTCTCGGAGTTTGTCTGGAGTTCGCCAAAGACGGACCTTTATTCTTATGTTTGGTCCGAGGAGCAGAGTGATACCGGACATCTCGTACTTTCATTTGTTTCTTTATTTCTGAGGGTGCTGTTTCTGTTTCTTCATCGGGTGCCTGAACCGAGCTTTTTGAATGAACGGCTCTTTTTGAGGAAAGTCTTTGTCTAGACACACTCCGTTTATCAGTGAGAGGTGAAGAACTCGGTTTCAGCTCAGTCACAGGTTTCGGAAAAGTTTTATGGATAAGATCAGTAAGCTCGGGGTTGCTATGGCTATAGAACTCACGGAGCTCGCTCAGTCTTTGTGCCGATTCACTCTTCATAAGCTCTTCTGCAAACTCTTGCACAGACTTCACGCTGAAGAACTTGGCCATTTCTTTCAACTGCTGCCTGTATTTATATAAAAAAAAAACAGAAAAAGATACAGAAAAAAATATAAAGGTGACCAAAAAAAAAGCATAAGACGTACCAGGGATACTGATGGATATGCTGGGAATAATTCTACATAATACAGTGATCCCTCGCTACTTCGTGCTTCAGTTCCTGCGGCTTCAGTGCATCACGGGATTTTTTTTAAATATTCATTGAAAAAAAAAAAAAAAAAAAAAGGAAATTAAGGAAAAATAGGGGAAAAGTTAAGGAAAATTCTGCAAAACAAGGCCAATTATGCAAAAAAAACCCTAAAGAAACAAAACCAAAAAACAACCCAAAACCCCCCAACAAAACTACTTACATTTTTACATGATGCGCATCTGTGTGTGTGTGTGTGTGTGTGTGTGTGTGTGTGTGTATTTATACTTTATTTACATCTTATGCTCAGTTCAGTTCATTTTCTGTAACCGCTTCATCCAACTCAGGGCGAGGGCAGAGTACACCCTGGACAGCTCACCAGGCCATCGCAGGGCGGAAACACGCTGACGGCTTTGCAGCTACTCTTTACGAAAGTCAGCAATGGATCTTTTACATGCCTCACACCATAGACAGTGAGAGACATGGCCGGCCTTTGATAACCCAGTTAACTGCACTGGGGGGACATCTTATGCATTATTTTTAAATGTTAATTGTTAAATTGTTATTATAAGCATTTATAGCATTGAATATGTATTTATTGATATTATATACACATATACATGTACGTATACGTCAGTCAAGGGATCGATCCTACTTTGCGGAAATCGGCGGTCGCGGAGGTGTCTCGGTCCCCATTAAGCGCAAAAATTGAGAGATCACCGTACAGCATTTCACTGCAGTGGTGGCACGGCGGCATACTGGTTAGCACGTCTGCCTCACAGCAAGAAGGTCCTGGGTTCGATTCCCCGCTCAGGTGTTTGTATGTTCTCCCCATGGTTGTGTGGGTTTCATCTGGGTACTCCGGTTTCCTCCAACAGTTCAAAAACGGGCGCAGTAAGTTAAGTGGCTGTTCCAAATCACCCCCAGGTGTGAGTGTGAGTATGAATGGTTGTGTGAGTTTCGACCCTTTGATGGCCCGGCGAGCTGTCTAGGGTGTATTCCGCCCTCGCCTAGAATCAGCTGAGATGGGCATCAGCCTCCGCTCAACTTAAGATTACCCGATTCAGAAAATGAATGAAAGAACATTTCACTGTTGCCTCCCTTACGAAACACACCAGCCTTCACTGTATAGCTGAAATAAACATTTAAAGAAATAAAGCATTTTTAAAAAATGTACACTAAAAAATTACTCATGAGAATCTGCTACCACTGAAAGCTTAAAAAAAAATCATTACAAGATTCAATCGGGGGAAATTCCGTATAAATAAACACGTCTCCCTAATTACAGAGGCGAATACTACAGAGCTTTGGAGTTGAGTGGGTGTGTCCTTGAGCTAGTGGTGAAATCGAAGGCTTTCAAAGAAGAGGCGTGCTCACAGCTCAATGTGTTTTGGCCCTGCATGGGAAAGGGGTGGGTGAGAGGGCTCTGGGGTGGTCTCACCCCTCCCACAGGGGATATGTGAGGGCGCAAAACGCCATAGCAGTGACCAGAACTGGCACACAGCCCCATGCTAGAAGGCCGTCCTCTTGCTGCTTCTTGTGTTTTTTTCAGCCTAACCAACACTATTAACTGCTATAAATTTGCCTGGGTTTAAAAACCTTCTCCGCTAGAAAAAGTCGCTTTTAAGTTTTCAAAACTGTTTGTGAGTGTTCTCGGATAACCTATTTATAAAAGACTACGCCTATAATTATGTAACAAATAATAAACATCCAAAAAATGTTTTATGGAAAGGCCTAAACATCCCTCATGCTCTACATGCTATACTTAGTATAAAGCTTATGAAAATGTACACAAAAGGAATAAGAAGGGAGCTCAGCCTTACTGGCGGACAGCGGCGGGCGTCTTGCCAACACTAATGGTTGCAGTTTTGGTATGAAGACAAGTTTCTATGGTGTGAGTGACCTGATGTTTCAGACAAGTCTTATCATGACCTTCTGGCAAAGCTTCCTCGCCATCATTTGCGAGCTCAGATAACGGGGGGATTCCAGGTTGGGTCTACAACACACACACACACACACACACACACACACACACAAATAAATAAATAAATAAATCACAATTTAGTAGTGATAGTAGATAGAAATAGAAATGGAAGAAAGATTTGTTGGGAGCTGATTGCATTTTTGAGATAGTAATTATAATATGGAAAACCCAATTGTGCTAAAAATAAATAAATAAATAAAATAAAATAAAATTTAAAAAAAGACAGTTATTCACTGCACGGATGGTGACCTGGTGGTAAAGGTGCTGGATCACTGATCCCAAGGTTGGGGGTTCAAGCCCCACTCTCCACAAGGTTGTCACTGTCCCCCCCAGTGCAGCTAACTGGGTTATCAAAGGCCGGCCATGTCTCTCACTGTCTATGGTGGAGGTTCATGTAAAAAAAAACATTGCTGACTTTCAACAAGAGGAACTGCATAGCCATCAGTGTGTTTCTGCCCTGCGATGGCCAGGTGAGCCGTCCAGGGTGTACCATCTCAAAAATTCAAACAATGCGCGAGTTGCTCTCCCATTCTGCCAACATCCCGCCCCGCTGGCCTCCCATTGGCTATCTCCCAACATCCCGCACCGCTGGGCTCCCATTGGATAGGGGGGAGCTGTAGCTCCATAATACCTCTGATGCTTTTCGTGTGCCTTCAACCCATCGTTCGTCACGGAGTTCTAACATGCGTAAAGTACAGAGTTACTGTTGTTTTGTGAGTTGTTCAAGTGTGCTCATTGCAACTTTATTTTCTGGCTCAGGCTTTTAACCTTGCATAAACATTTGTAAGATTATAACTCTGCTAAGAAGACATGGTCAACACACTCACACACGCGCGCACAAGCGTGTGATTCCCGGTGAAAGTGATTCCCGGTGCGAAGAAGCGGGCTCGTGGCATGCAGTTGAGTGATATCGCAAAGGAATATGACCAAACCATCTACCATCGGTACAATACTGAAGCAGAAGGAGGCCTTAAAAGGTATACTTTCATCATTTTTAAAGGGTTTAGGGGTAGTATTTGGGGCCTTGGAATGAATCAGGCCTTTTACATGTAAAATGCGGCTCAACTTATGAAAAAATCAGGTTACGAAACCAGTTCTGGAACGGATTAATTTCGTAAGGTGAGGTACCACTGTACGATTAAGTGGTTCCGTGAGTGAGTGAGTGAGTGAGGGGGTGAGTCAGTGAGTGAGTGAGTGAGTGAGTGAGGTATCACCAAAACTTGACTGGTTCTGTGATTTTCTAACCTAAAATATGAAAATTCATCAGATGTACGAAGAAAGCAAAAGAGATATCAACTGTTTTAATATCAAATCAATTAATTATTATACCGTATTCGATATAATAAGCGCCCAGGGTGCTTTAGAAATCAGAGTAGGTGGGCGCTTATTAAAATGCTTACCAGCAGAGTGGAACAGTAAGTGCTTATTCCCATCGAGGTGGAAAACATGAATAATAACAGAACAATAAAAGTGTTTTACTGGTATTTGTGTTATTCATTTTGGGGTATCAACCAAATTACTTACATGACATCTGAAAATAAACAGAAAACAGCAAAAATAAATAAATAAAAAGACCCCTTACTTTTCCCTCCCGGTGCTGTTCCTTTAAACATTTTCCCAGAAGTAAAATCGAGCCAATCAACAAGAACGACGACTTTAGCACATGGCACATTGAACCAATCAACACGACCATAAACAAAAGCACATGGCCAGGAACGTCCTTAAATGTATGAAGTTAGTGAGCAGGAGAATCGGGTGAAAAATCCTCGTCATCACTTTCTGATAGGTCCATATCTGTCTCATCGCTCCAATCATTCAGACCATCCCATAGTTTTGCTGTAGCAGTTGCTAATGGTTCATCGGTTGTTGGACATTTACCAAGAGAACACAGCAAAATATTTTCCTGTTTTTTAATCACGGCGGAACAATCAAATGTGTTGTGACTGATGAACATTATAGACATTCCCCAGTGGCAGGGGGTCTTGAAATACCGTGTAAACTCACGCCTACATGTAGTGAACACCTCATTTTACCGTTACAGACTGATCGAATAAAATTCCTAAGTTTGATCTACGATTTTGCTCCCAGTACACATGTGCGGTTATTAGACGTAAGATCAAAAACACTGGGGGAGCAGGGCGCTTATTACATCGAATACAGTAATAAAAAACCCCTGCATCAATATATATTTAAATACCTCAAATATATCAGTAAGGTAGTTTGCTGGAAGCTGGGAGTGCTTTTTCAGTTTAAACACATCCCGTAACGCCGCACGGCTGAAATGGTTCTCCGCCCTGCTCGCACCGACCACTTTCTGATTGGAGTGGGTGTAGCTCACTTCCTGAAGCCCACCTACAAGTACAAAACAAAGAAAAAAATTATCCAAAAAGTCTTCTTATTTTGCAGAATCACATACACTCCAGAATTCCCAGTGCATCATTTTGAAATTACTTGAAATTTCATCTAAAGTAGTCACTGAATATTTTATACAAAAATGTACCTAATATTGTGTCGATGGTTCCTGTGCTGGTACCCTGTACGACTGCTGGCTCTCCAGACTGCATGGTTGATCTTTTTAAACCTGTGAACCGAGCTGATTTTGCCATTAAATTCTGTGCCATGAAGGGGCGTCGAAGACTTTTCTTAAACTTCAGGCTCCTCGATGGAGCTTCATCCTCTGAGGAGTCAAAACCCTCAAACGCCTCGGTCGATCTCTGTCTCTGTAACGTCCGATCAGGCCTCCTATCCTTGCTAATATTGTCTTCATCTCTCTGTTGTTCTTTGGTATATCGATGAGAAAGAATTTCTACATCTCCTGACTCCTCCATGCAGGCATGGCCACAAGCCTTTGGAGATTCATTCTTCTCTTTCTCCGAATCACTAGACAGGAACCACTGTGTATTCCCCATCACCACCTTGGCCTCCTGTAGGTTCAAATCTGCATCAGACTGACTGTCCTCGCTGCTCTCTGAGCTTCTTTGTATCCCCCTAGTCATGTGTTTCATCAGCAATTCAGACAGATTCATATTCACAGCAGCACCAGTGCTGGGTTCAAACTCCTTTCCTATATTGTCGTGGAGAATTTTTGATCTAGAGCTGCCCGACTCGTCATCCTCACTAGAGCTGCTAAAGTCCAGGACATCAGCATTAGACAACCGCTCACTGGTACCACATGCTGCTGCTGGTCTATGTTCCTGGTGTGCGGCGGTATATACTGATGCACAGACCGGATCCTGTCGTGGTGACATACGTAGGTTATTACAAAGAGCATTCTAATATGACTGTAAATCTTTACAGCAGCATCATCAACAACCAGTCTTGAAAATTACACAGAAAAATGATGGGTGGTCATGTGTTGGAGCTCGTGTTTTCATTTCCCAGAGGTCTCCACCGACTGGGATAAAATTAGTCAGTTAAGTAAATTAATACGAAGGAACTGACTTCGCATGTGAATTCCTGTGGAGAGAATGAACATGCAAACTCCACACAGAAATGCCTCCGTCAGCCATGTGGTTCAAACCCGCAACCTTCTCGCTGTGACACGACAGTCCTAACCACTGCACCACCGTGCTGCCCTGGCACTGTACAAACCAAATATAATCTTAAGTTTCCTTGAGCTAATGTCAATAGGAAGTGCAATTCATTTTCTTCATCTGCTTATTAAACACATTTGCATACTTGAGAACTAAAATTAACTATGATTCATCATTTACAATTAACTTAAAAAAAATGCATATTTCAAGAAGATAAGCAACTGTTTCGTCAAATCCAGCCCAGTAACCACAATGTTGATAATACCTTTAAGTACTTGCCCACCAACACTTTGTTTATGACCAGTTACTGTCAGAATTCAAACTGAGAATTCTGCGCCCCCCCAATGAGACCTACATCTGAGAAGCTCCTCCAAAAAAAAGACAGTTAGATAAGTTCTGCTAGACAAATAAACTTGCTAAAGATAACACAGGCTTCCGTGTGGTCTTCACCAGTGGACTTGGGGAGGGGTTAATTACAACCATGTGTCGGCCTCCGTACCCATATTTGTCGTGGGAATGAAGGGATGGGGAGATGTCCTGGAAAAAGCGTATGAAGAGATGGATGAAGCGTGTGAGCGTTCCCGTGACGGGTCTAAGAGAAGGATGGCTACTCACCAGCTCTTGCACCCTCTTATCCGTTGCCTGTGTGCTGGCTGTCATGAACCCCAACTCAATATGACCTTCCCTCTGTGAGACACATACATTTTTCATCAACTCGATGAGAAACAATCCATAGTTACAGTTCATTCACAGAGCTGTGAGAATTTCAAAAGTTCAATCTGCAGGCTACAAGTCCTGCTGTACATAAGCAGATTATACTGAATGCACTAAAATGCTTCATCAAAAAAACAAAATAAGAAATTCTAATAAATTCTAAATAAATACATCAGTATACTATGTATGTCTATCATACTATATATAATATTACATTATATAGATTACATATTATAATGCCAGTATTGTATTCCAGACAAGATTAACTAGAGTGTATATATATATATATATATATATATATATATATATATATATATATATGTATGTATATATGTATATACACACACACACAGTGGTACCGCACCTTACGAAATTAATCCGTTCCAGAAGTGGTTTCGTAACCTGATTTTTTCATAAGTTGAGTAGCATTTTACATGTAAAAGGTCTGATTCGTTCCAAGACCCCCAATACTACCCACTAAACCCTTTTATAACTTTTATGGCCTCCTTCTGCTTTAATATCGTACCGATGGTAGATGGGTTTGGCAATATTCCTTTGCGATATCACACAACCGCATGCCACGAGCCCGCTTCTCCTTTTCACTCGCACTGGGAATCACTTTCTCCGGGAATGTAAGTGTGTGTGCACATGTGTGTGTGTGTGTGTGCGTGCGCACTCGTGTGTGCTGACCATGTCTTCTTATCAGAGTTATAATTTTACAAATGTTTGTGCAAGGTTAAAAGCCTAAGCCAAAAAATAAATTGTTCACCCAGCAATATAAATGGGTACCAGTAAAAATATACTGGGAAGGTAACCTGCGATGGACTAGCGTCCCATCCAGGGGGAGTTGAACTCCTGGTCGTGTCACGCTATGGAAACCGGGGATAAGCACCGGCCTGATGAGCCACAAGGCTCAGGTGTAAAAACCCAACAGACTTAGACTTATTATGGAGATGCAGCTCCATAATAGCCAATGGGAGATGGGAGGCCAGCGGGGCGGGGTGTTGGGAGATAGCCATTGGGAGAGCAACTCGTGCATTGTTTGAATTTGTGAGATGGCGAGTTTCGTAACGTTAATTTTTTTCGTATCCAGAGACAGAAATTTTAAGTAAATGCGTTTGGTAACTTGGATTTTTTTGTTTGTTGGGTCTTTCGTAAGGTGAGGTACCACTGTATACACACACAAACACACACACACACACACACACACACACACACACACACACACACACACAGTAGGCCTCTGTTATTCGTGGTGGTTGCATTCCACCCCTTCTTGCGGATCCTGAAAATTCGCAAATTATTAACGCAGTTTTAAAACTCTATGTATGACATTACATGCGCTAAAATCTGCTTGTTAAACACATTCTATAGCCAGTCTTACTCATTAATACAGTAATAATGCAGTGAAATGTAGTAATGATTCAGTAAAAAATTTTTAATTTTGAACTGGGATAATATTTATGAATAAATAAAGCGCTTAGGCTCCTTACCAGAAGCTAAAGATGCAGGGTGTTTGAGTGACATCATAGCGCTTAAATAATCATTAAAAACACACGAAAAAAACATGAGTTCACAATTCAAGCTATCACGTTGACAAAAGCTCTCAGTCACTGGCTAAATTTGAATCAAGTGCCAGTAACTTCCAGGTTTGCCGCTAATCCACAAGTATGCGGGGCCGCGACCACTGAACCGCAATTTTATATAAAATATTTATATATTATTTTATATATACTATATATATATGTTTTTTTTTTAAATCACACACAGAATCTGCCTTAGGCTACTGTTATTATCTAAAGTACCACTGTGATAAAAGGAGGCGTATATGTTGCTGAATAATTTAATCAACCTACATGACAGCACTCTTTATCTTTCGTTAAGTTTACAATAAATGTAAAATGAAGACAATATCAGTAATGAAAACCATATACATATTCATTTTTTTAATAAAAAAAAAAAAAAAAAAAAAAAAAAAAAAGACAAAAAGGTTAATTGCCCTGACCTCCAGGATACGTCGTGTGAGACAAGTTCCATCAGTCTGGAAGCGGAAGAGGTTCCTGATCCCAAATAATTCTCCGGTTTGGCCGCCTACCCCTTGCACTGCCTCAAAGTAGCGTCTTGCATTTTCGTTTCCGATCACTGACGACTGCAACTGCTACACATACCCAATGAAACAAGGAAAGCCACTCAGGTTCAACTCACTTCACACTGTATACATTCATTAAAAAGCCTATTTCGATGAAGAGTCTGATGTTGCATCGTCTCAAATACTAACAACAGGAGAAGGTTCCGAACAAAGACAATGTAGCAACTAAAAAAATTGGTTTGGTTGGTTAGTAGCTCAAGACTGTTCTTGATGGGTGATATACCTGTTTGTAAATTTGGCGCAGGTAGACGATCTCCTCTACTGTGCCCAGAGAGATGAGCCGAAAGACTTTCACATCCCTACACTGCCCGATGCGATATGCCCTGCATTTTGAACAATACACGTGTGAAATACGTAAAGAGTGTAATTCAGAAGGAAACTGAACGATGAGCGATGAGGAACTTGGAAGCCACAATATAAAACATCCAGCATCTCATTAGTGAACAGAGCCGATGATTCGAATACAGAAAACCTACTTTGAATGGCATCAGGATACAGCAGAACACAATGAAGACCTGACAGATTTTACTTTTTTTTTTGGGGGTGAACTCTTACCTGTCTATAGCCTGAAGGTCATTTGCTGGATTCCACGTTGGATCAAACAGTACAACAACATTAGCCCCGACAAAATTGAGTCCGATACCACCAGCCCTTGGAAAAAAAACATTCAATCAGTCACAATCTATGTTATATTTTTCCTCAAAACTTCTAGTCTGCCTCACATGACTGTGTCAACATGTCATTGGATCTTCAACCATGACGACCAGATTTGTTGTTGAAGAATAAAAGCATTCAGTGGGATTCAGGATGCCACTCATTTTTTAAACGCCAATGGAGAACCATAATGAAGCCCCGCCTTATCATCAGTAACCGACCAGTAATGATACCGGATATGAAGCTTTTCAAGAGTCCATTCCTGACTTTTCAACAAACATGCAGATGATGTGCATTGCCTGCTACTTTTTATTGTTTGTCTTCTGGGTTTTTTCTTTTCGGACGACATATTCGAGTTCAGTTTGATTTCTCGTGGCTCCTGGCGAAATTCTGAATATGAGAACAACTACCATCTACCTCATCTACCTTTTCATGGAGGTTTAATCTAACGGTAATCCAACCAAATGTATAACTGATGAATCATCTAAATCATAGTGGAGTTTGTATGTTCTCCCCATGATTGTGTGGGTTTCCTCCAGGTACTCCGGTTTCCTCCTACAGTCCAAAACATGCACGGTAGATTAATTGGCTGTTCTAAATTGCCCGTACTTGTGAATGTGAGTATGGGTTTTGGGTGAGTGTCGCCCCGTGATGGTCTGATAAGCTGTCCAGGGTGTACTCCGTCCTCACCCAGAGTCGGCTGAGATGAGCACCAGCCTCCCCATGACCTTAATTAGGGTTAAGTGATTCAGAAAATTTTAAGAAAATTTGTCCTTAATAAAATAGATTTTATTTTAAAAACCGTACAGTATTTCAATGATGGCAGCGGTGGCCTGGTGGTAAAGGTGCTGGATCACTGATGTCAAGACTGGGGGTTCAAGCCCCACTGTCAACAATTGTCACTGCTGTCCCCCCCCAGTGCTGATAACTGGGTTATCACAGGCCAGCCGTGTCTCTCTCACTGTCTATGGTGTGAGGTTCATGTAAAAGAACCATTGCTGACTATCGACAAGAGTAGTTGCATAGCTGTCAGCGTATTTCCGCCCTGCGATGGCCTGGCGAGCTCCAATGGACTCCTAGCCATGGATGGCCATGTGTTTCGGCCTGAATTCGAGCTTGCGATTACGAAGATCATCTCAATGCATATTGTCACTGCACACCGTCTCTATTATTTTAGAAAAATCTGGAAATTCTGTTTCTTCACCTTGACACTCACCATAAAGTCTTCACTTAAGACCAATAAAATAAAGAAATAAAAATCAAAGATGTTTTCCCCGCCATTTTCTAAAAGGATGATAATTTTGCTATTAGATTCCACAGACTCATGCTTTGGACTGAAAACTGCAGACGCAAAATGATGTCATCTAAAACAATTCTATTAAAAAAATGTTGTGTTGTTTGTTTGTTTTTTAAGTAAATTACTGTACTCTGGGTTTACACTGGGGCCATGATCTCCATGATTCAAAAAGGCTGTGGAGTGCCATGATTTATGTCCACACTGGGGCTATAACACGAGTGGCATATAATAAGGCGGCAGAGTGAATCCAACGGATAAACTTGAAGGACTCGTTTTTCCACGTTGATCAAGATCCACTATAATGGCGCATCAAAGTCTGTTACACAGTTCAGGACTGTTCAGCTCAACTACGCTCAACTATGATTCCCACATTCTATTATGATTGGTGCCACATCATAAACTGTAATATTCATTGCAAAAATGTTAGACAGTCAAAAATTCTGTGAAGATCATCTCAATTCCACCAAGGTCCCTCAGCATGCTCACGATTCAATCCTATAACCCCCTCCCCCACGCTCATCACAATTCTCTCAAATTATAGAGACTGCTATCATCATGGCCCAGTGTAAACCCAGGGTTATGCTGCAATAGCAGTACTCACATGGTAGACACAAGGCAAATGTTAATATCATGGCTACTGTTGAAATCCTTGACAAGGTGGATGCGATCTTTAGACTTGGTGCTTCCATCCAGTCTGCGGTACTCCAGACCCTCAGCCATGCAATAGCTCTCCAAAACATCCAAAAGCTGGAAACCATTCAGATTATGCTCCGTATTAGCCACAAGAATTGATCAGTCATGAATCATATGCTACCTGTTGAAGTTCTTACTTCATTTTGTAAACTTTACATTAATACCATCAGAAATACTTCACCTTGGTGGAAAGCGAAAAAAGGAGAACTTTGTCTTTCCTTGTGATAAAGTGATTAAGCAGCCTTTGCAGCACCTGTAACACAAAAGATGACTTGACTTGAGGTTTGAGTCAACAATGAGAAAGAAAAGGAGGATCAGGAGATTCAAATTAAACACAGGCTCCACAGTTTCCCGTCATCTGACCTCTAACGTGGAGAAAGTGTTTACTGAGACAGCATTTAATGAAAGCACCAAAAATGGAGTATCTGCCAATGACAGCACCCGTAAGGCTCTGCACATGAGGGAAGTAGACTCTTTGGATAGACTTAAGAACCCACTAAATACTACCCTTGTTATTTCCCAAAGAAGTGTATCCACAGCTAGTGAGGCAAAGCCAGGTCGAGCCAATACCGGCTAAAGGCTGAATTATTCTCGCCCTCAAACACCAGAAGAAAATCTGGAGCGCATGAGAACTCAGATTTACAGTTCTGCGGGTCAGTGGGTTGGGTGGTAAGGGTCATAAAACAAAACACAACTATGGTATATCGAATAAATACCTAACCTTCATTTTTCCACTGTAGATGGGATCAGACATAGCCTCAAATGCTGCCTGCTTGCATCTTTCTGTGAAGTCAGGAAACTTCTTGAAGACTCGTTCGCAGATAGCACTCACATATTTCTCCTGAAAGAGAATGGAGAACAGAAGATAAAGAAACACAGACAGAGACAGACAGAGAGAGAGAGAACATCCATGGCGATCATAAGAAGTACGCACATCATCATCATCATCATCATCATCAGTAGTAGTAGTCGTACTCGTGGTAGTAATAGTATTTATAGTAGTACTAGCAGTAGTAGTGCAGGGATCCCTCACTTTCCGCGGTTAATAGGGACCGAGACCCCCACGGCCACCGATTCCTGCGAAGTAGGATCGACCCCCTTGACTGACGTATACGTACATGTATATGTGTATATAATATCAATAAATACATATTCAATGCTATAAATGCTTATATAAACATTTAAACATTCAAAAATAATGCATAAGATGTAAATAAAATATAAATACACGCACATACAAATGCGCGTGCACACTCAGATGCGCAGCTCACATAAAAATGCAAGTAGTTTTTGGGGGGTTCGAGTTGTTTTTTTGTTTTTGTTTGTTTGGGGTTTATTTTTGCATAATTGGCCTTGTTTTGCAGAATTTTCCTTAACTTTTCCCCTGTTTTTCCTTAATTTCCTTATTTTTCAATGAATATTTTTGAAAAACCCGCAATGCACTGAAGCCACAGAAACTGAAGCACGAAGTAGCGAGGGATCACTGTATTATTATTATTATTATTATTATTATTATTATATTATATTATTATTATACTATTAATCCTAATTAGGGTTGCGGAGAGGCTGGCGCCCATCTCAGTCGACTCCAGGGTACACCCTGGACAGCTCGCTACGCCCTTATAGGGCCAACACTCACACACCCATTCCCACTCACACCTAGAGGAGATTTGGAAGAGCCAATTAAACTCCCCTGAATATTTTTGGACTGTTGGAGGAAACCGAGAGAAATAATTGGTTCAGTTAACCTTTAGAATGTTTATTTCTATTTAAATCCTCCAAACCAATCAGTCTCCATCACACAGTGCCTTGTCTTAAATTTTCACCCCGTGCAGAACTAAAATGCCTGGATGCATATCAGTATCTTCCTAAATATGCATTTATTTATGCATTTCCCCAGAACCCCCAAACACATGCCTGCTTTTTACTGGTTCCTTCTTTAGACTGCAGTAGTGCTACATGATTGGCGACCTTCCTCAGTATAGCCAGATAACTGAAGTACAAACTTCTGACAGGGACACCGTCTGAATTGAGCTTATAGCAGCACTTCCTCCTGGAGTGTCCACTGCTGCATGAACACTTTTCTGAGCTCCGCAACAACAATTTCACATCATCCGAGTCCAGCACGGCGCGGTATACAGCCTGCTGGAAATCTGTCAGTGAACAGTACACCACCTACACAAACACACAAGAAGTAGAGACAGTGAGAATTTGGTAAGGTAAAGTCTGTTGGGCTTTTAACACCTGAGCCTAGTGGCTCATCAGGCCGGTGCTTATCCCCGGTTTCCGTAGTGTGAAGCGACCAGGAGTTCAACTCCTCCTGGATGGGACACTGGTCCATCGCAGGTTACCTTCCCAGTATATTTTTACTGGTACCCATTTATACTGCTGGGTGAACAGAGGCACACTTGTGGTTAAGACCGTGCCCAGGGGTCTTAGCACAGTGGGGGTCTAACTGGGATTCGAACAAACAACCTCCTGATCATGAGCCCAGCACCCTAACCACTACGCCACCAGCCCCACAGTGAGAGTTTGGGGGGAGGGGGGTATTTCCCATCAACGAGACATTAACAGAAGCACCTTCTCGATATCATTTTATGCACTGAACGAGGCTTCCGAATTGACAAATATCTGTATAAACATGGAATTGTACAGATGTTCCCACTAATGTAGCCAGTGAGTAATTCATCATAAAATTAATATTATCTTCTCACTATGAGTTGAGTTATTACATTTTGTACATTAGGATTTTATGTTTCAGACATAATTCAACAGGAGTCATCACGAGATGACATATCTTTCAGGCCTCCACATGTCAAAAAGTATGAATTGTTGAAATACAGAAATATCAGAAGGCGCATCGACTCTTCCTCACAGAAGTAACTGCCAAGTTTTATGAGGAAATCTCAAAAGGTTTCTGAGTTCCAGCCCAGAATTAAATGATCACAGACAGACGCACTGATGACTATATTCCCTGCGCAGGTTGATACTCACAAGTGGTTTTCAAGTTTCACTTGGATAAAGTTTTCCCAAAGAATTCCGTTTACAAAAAGAAGCAGGAGACAGCATCGTGTGTCATGAACAGGGCATGTATTTGCTTCCATCCCTCCTTGGTTAATGGTCCTATATGACAGGTATAGGGTGGAATTGGATACGATTAAAATTATAGAAGGGAAATTTTTAAGGGGTGGGGTCTAATAAGTTAAAAAAATACATTAAATTCAAGACTGACAGCTACACTGCCTAGTAAAAGTATCCGCTAAGGATGATGACACAATCTCAAACAGCATTAAAATGGCGTGGAGGCTGGTGCCCATCTCAGCCGACTCTGCCCGAGGGAGGGAGTGATGTGGAACAGCCAATTAGCCTACTGTGCATGTTTTTGGACTGTGGGAGGAAACCAGAGTATCCGGAGGAAACCCACACAAACATTAGAACAAATAAACATCACACAGAAACACACGAGTTGGAATCAAACCCAAGACCTTCTTCCTGTGAGGCGGGCGTGCTAACCACTCCGCCACCATGCCACCCTTGGGATGGTGGTAATAAATATTTATATGAAGGATTACAAAAATATACTGAGAATACTTTATTACAGCTTCTGCCTGGGAATAAAATACGCAGAACCTTTGCATGACAGTAAATATTTGCAGCTGTTCCATTTAAACTATGTAAAAACGGCATTTATAAATCTAGCAGGTGTTATTACGATAAGAGTTCGATTCCAATTCAGTTTTATTTGTATAGTGCTTTTTACAATTGACATTATTGCAAAGCAGCTTCACACAGTAAAAGTAGGAGTTTACAAGAGAGTTTAAACATTTTCTACGACCCCCACACATCCCTAATGAGCGTCGCCCGCAGCGATGGTGGCAAGAAAAAAACTCTCTCAGGTGATGTGAGGAAGAAACCTTGAGAGGAACCAGGCCCAAAAGGGAAACCCATCCTCATTTTGGTGAAACCAGAAAGATACAAACCATATCTGAGAAGCACCATTCCAGTCCAAAATGTAGTCCGATTGGTTATACAACAACTGTAAGTCCTAAATAACTATGGGAAAAGAGTTTATATCTCCAGCAGTGAAAAGTCACCTTCACAATCTGTGAGGGAACATACAAGTCCATAATAGATCTTCACCAGCAAGAGGAAGGGGCTTCCAAGATGAGAACTCCAGCCAGGGAGGTGGGCAAGGTTGGATGGTTTCATCCATGAAAAAAAATCGACATGAAGAAAATAAGTGCACTTGCTCACCCAGGTCCATTGCCAGTGAAGTGGCTTATGTTCCAGGGAACCCTCATGTCCATCTTCCTTATGGTTTTCTCTTTTAAGTTATGCAGTCATAGTCAGTCATGCCAGAGTCTCTGATTGCACTCAGCACTAATAAACGCTCTTTTTTAACCATTACACTGTTACAATCTCCTCATCCTCCATTTTTGTTGAGGTACACATGCTACTTCAGTGATCCTGATCTTTCTGCTTTCTGAATCCTGTGAGGTGTCCTGGTGTGTTCTGTCCTGGTGTGCTACTACTGGTTAGAGTTCTCATTTGACAAGCCCCTTGCTCCCGCTGATGATGTTCCATATGGACATAAACAGATACTCAGCAACTGTGAAGATGACTTTTCCCTGCTGGCGATATAAACTTTTTTACTGGAATGATTTAGGAGTATAATTACCATTACAGTTATAAGATAATGAACATGACCTCACATTAAACTATAGTGAAGTTTCTGCTACATGGTTCGTATTTGTATCTTGTTTCACCCTAACGAGGATGGGTTTTCCTTTTTCAGTCTCGTTCCTCTCAAGGTTTCATCCTCATTTCTACTGAGGGAGTTTTTCCTTCCCTCCATCACCTCGAGCTTGCCATGTGGAGATGTGTGCTGTTTGTAGAAGAAATGTTTAAATTCTTCATCAAATTTGCTTTCACAATGTAAAAACTTGAGAAGGACTCACAGCTAAACTGACAGACTCACCCGGTCATCTTTCTTCGGTAACTGGTTGCTAATGATTGCTTTGGTTCTCCTGAGGAGCCAGCGGCACAGAATCTTAGCCAGATCCTGGACAGCCTTGCGGCCCTGTGCCAGTTCTCTCTTGGTTGCACTCAGTTTCTGTCCCAGTTCAATAGGTTCTGAGAACCTGTTCTTAAAACTACCCAGAGACTGAAGGCACCCAGGGTTGGCCCTAAAACGCATAAAACATGGCAATAAACATAGAAGCACCTTTTGAAACTCAAGAAAAACGTAATGATAAAGAGAATTCTGCCCATAACTCACCAATCCATAACACACCAAAGTTCCTCCAGGTTGTTCTGCAAGATCGTACCAGTGAGCCCCACACGCACTTTGCATTTTAGACCCTTCATCGCTTGAGTGATCTGAGATTTAAAATTCTTCAGCTTGTGAACTTCATCCACAATAACAGCAGCCCAGTCAATACTGTGTTGAGATAGGATTTCAAAATGAAAATATAAAGTCTATTTTGTGTAGAGAACAATCAACAACACATGACTGTTCAGAAGAACAATCAAACCAGTTTTTAATGAACCAGTTGGTGTGACCATTCTGGGAGAGGATAACGTTTCAGAGCCCTTGAGTAGAACCAATGGGCATGGCTTGAATGGTTTTATCATACCCAAGCCTCAGTTCATGCTGATGACAAACATGACAATAATGGGCAGAGAAAAAAAAAACAGAGGCTCAGGTAGGCAGAAAAACTTACATGTCAGGTGACACAAATGTATTTCGCAAAAAATCAGTGAGTAAAAGGCCGTTAAAAGAATAATCTTTCCTTCTTTCGCTACAGACCGTAATCAGGAAAAGCAGGGGAGATATATTTATTTACTTCCTCCGACTTCCTTAGCTGGAAAAGGGTTGTGACAGGGAGGGCATCCGACGTAAAAACCTCTGCCAAATCAAACGTGTGAATCAGATGATTCGCTGCGGCGACTCCTGAATAAAAAGGGAAAAAGCCAAAAGGAAGACAGACAGACGACTTCCTTAGCTGAATGGTGGGACTCTCCCTTAGAGATAAAGTGAGAAGCTCAGAAAATCCCGGGAGAGCTCAGAGTAGAACCACTGCTCCACCGCATTGAGACAAGCCAGTTGAGGTGGCTTGGGCATCTGGTTAGAATGCCTCCCGAACAACTCCCTGTTGTGGTGTCCAACCAGGAAGAGACCCCAGAACATGCTGGAGGGATTATGTCTCTCGGCTGGTCTGGGAATACCTCAGTGTTCTACGAGATGACTTCTTCAGTAAATAAATTCCTACTGTTAAATAATACTAGAATTTAGGAGGCAGTGGTGGTCTAGTGGTATAGGGCGCTAGATCGCTGATCCAAAGGTTGGGGGTTCGAGTCCCACTCTCCACAAGGTTGTCACTGTCCCCCCCAGTGCAGCTAACTGGGTTATCAAAGGCAGGCCATGTCTCTCACTGTCTATGGTGAGAGGCATGTAAAAGAACCATTGCTGACTTTGGTAAAGAGTAGCTGCAAAGTCGTCAGCGTGTTTCTGTCCCTTTCTAAAAAGGGTTGTGATAGGAAGAGGAAGGGCAGCCGACGTAAAAACCTCTGCCAAATCAAATGTGCGAATCAGATGATTCGCTGTGGCGACTTCCGAGTAAAGGGGGAAAAAGCCGAAAGGAAGACAGACAGACAAATAATACTAGAATTTGGCTTTTGTATGATGTGAAAAATTATGAATAGCTCTTCATTTGAATCATTTTTTTATATCAAACTTCACTTCATTCAATAATTGCTGATTATTCCGAGTAGATAATGCTTGAAACAAGGGCCACTCATTGTTTGTCACGGTCACTTAAGCAGATGGTGTCATAAATTACCACATTCATTCATTCATTTTCTGAACCGCTTAATGCTAATTAGGGTCGTGGGGAGGCTGGCGTCCATCTCAGCTGACTCTGGGCGGGGGCAGAGTACACCCTGGAAAGCTCATCAGGCCATCGCAGAGCCAACACTCACACAATCATTCAGACTCACACCTAGGCGTGATTCGAAACAGCCAATTAGCCTCCTGTGCATGTAAATAACCGCAGTTCAAAAAAATAATAATCGTAAGTAATTTCATTCAAGTTTTTTCTTGTGTTCTTTTTTTCTTGTGTTTTCATGTGGTGTAGCACTCACCGGTTAATGACATTTCTGTGTAGTATGTGCTAAACTGAATGAGTAGGCTAGCATACAGCACTCCAGTTGCTACAGAGTGACCTCACCTGAACTGCAATGGTTAAAATGTGAAAATAAACCTAAAAGAAAATCTTGCTTTTGCAAGCAGTTTAGAGCCAAATTTCCCTTTCGAGATTATTATAGTGTCTCCAAATAAAATAAATAAATAAAATGTTCCATCTCAGGGACTATTTAGTGACATTCCAGCTCGCCTTCGGAGCAGAATGGTTACATATGATCTCTGTAATGACGCACCTGTTGAATTCATCTAAACAGATTCGCAGTGTCTCAAACGTTGTCAGGACGATCTCACATCTTCCTCTGTTCACACGGCGCAGTTCCTCCTCCTTCCTCACTCCATGAACAACCACAGTTTTGAAATGTCCCCACGTGTCCAACTCATCTTTCCAGTTGTACAGTACAGACAGGGGAGTCACAATAAGGAAAACCTATTCATTCCGTTCAAAAAGAATCACCAGATTTAAAATGAGACAATTGTCCAATTTAATAAATAATAAGGCGGCCTGTCACAGCTATTAGAAAATCTACTAACAATTATCTGAGGTGAAGGGGACGGATGTTTCCATTCCGTATCGCAGATTTCCAAATAAATGCTGTATACGTAAATCAGTCAATGCCCAATTTATTCGCCATTATTATCATAATATCCCGATAACCAAATCCCTCCATGAGCTTCGTTCTCAGTTTCTCTATACAACATTTGTAATGATGCCATTATAACCTGCTAATTCTGAGAGCTATGTAGCTTCCCTTACGCAATTGTATTGCAGGGGACATGATTTACTTCCTGGGTGGCATGGTGGGGTAGTGCTTAGCACATCTGCCAGAATGTTGTGGGCGCTGAAGCTTCTGTGTGGAGTTTACATGTTCTCCCCATGCTTATGTGAGTTTCCTCTGGGTACAGTGATACCTTACTTTACGAGTGTGTTTCATCACGAATTTTCCATGATATGAGCTTCGATCCACCAAACATCTGTCCCATCCAACGAGCACAATTTTGATTTATGAGCTCTGCTGGGGAAATGGCTTTTCCGGGCTGATTACCCTCGTATTCTTCCTCGTGTATTCGTCCGCGCTCCGTGAACGCCTTGTGCAGTGCTTCTCAATTATTTTCTGTGATGCCCCTATAGGAAGAAAAAAAAAACATTTCATACCCCCCCCAGCCCCGCACACGACAATAAATAGTGTTTACTGCAACTCACATCATTTGCTCGGTGCTTTGTCCCTATACCGTAGGGAACACAATGAGATTGACACTGCCACCCACTGTAGAGAATGTGCAATTACACTTAATTCTTGTACAGTATGGCAAAAAAGCATGTTCCCCAGGGTCATACACCCTCCCCCGGCATCATACCTTAGGGGGCACGCCCCATTATTTGAGAAGCTCTGGCCTTGTGGGAGCTTACCACGAGCCTTTCCTTGCTGGCATTCATAGTGTACACATGCACAAAATTCTCCTCCTCCTCCTTCTTTGTTATGCACCACCTCATGCCTGCCCACTCATGTGACATCCTCAAGCCCACGCAACATCTTTGCCGCAGTCGATGATTGGAAGGGTTAGCTGACTTATTGTTTATTCTTGTTTAATTATTATTTATTATTAATGTACATGCATTATTATTATTATTATTATTATTATGAAATATTTATTGTTTATACATTTTTATCTTTAATATACTGAGTACACATGAAAATGCACTACTTGAAAAAAGTCAATATTTAAGTTCAAATGAACTTCAATATAATTTTTATACAACAACAACATTACAATGACGTCACCCGAAATGCCAGGTGCAAGAAATGCGAGAATTTCATGTTAACTGTAACGCTAGGCAATTTTTCACAAAAACACAACATTTTGCACGCACACCACGGGAAAAATGAATTTCACTCTGAATTTGTGCACACATTGCCTTCAAAAGCATGTGAATCCGAATAAAATTTCACTTGTTCAATGACACTTGTGAAAAGCCGACATGATGCCACGACGTACAGCCCCTGAACGAGAACGTGCTTGCTTCAAAATGGTGCCAGCACCAGGGAAATTGCCAGACGACTACACTGCGCACACACAACGATCGCAAGACTCCATCAAAGGTTTCTGCAAACGGGGAGCACTGGTGACCGTCCTCGACTGGGTCAACAACGTGTGACAACGGCACGTCAGGACCGTCAGATCATACGGGATCACGTACGAGACCGAACACTACCAGCATCAAGAGCGGCTGCTCAAGTTCAAGGACAACGTGGATTCATTCACCTCAACACCGTGCAGAACCGTCTGCGAGCTGCAGGCCTGCGTGCACGACGTCCTTATTTTGGCTCCATATTGATGCATTAACATTATCCCATTAACATTATCGTGAATGAAATTGAATGATGTTTACATGTCTTCTTAAATCATTCATTATTTCAAATGCATCATAAGTATACACTTCACATATCAATCCGTAGAGCTATTACAGATTTCGTGAGTGGTGCGTTTTCATATGGACCGAGTATATATTAGGTCAAAAAAATGTGTCTATGGCAGGTTATATGAGTTTGGGAGGGGGCTGGAACAGATTATTTGGTTTTCTATTATTTCCTATGGGAATTTTTGTTTTATCTAACGAACATTTTGACTTACGAGCTCGCCCTTGGAATGGATTAATTCATAAGTCAAGGTACCACTGTCTTCCACCCCCCCCCCCCCCCCCCAGTTAGTCCAAATATATGTACATTTGACTAACTAGTTCTACATTTCCCCAGTAATGAGTACGAATGGTTGTGTGTGTCATGGCCCTGAGATTGACTGGTGGGCTGCTTGGAATGTATACCTTCACCATAATCTGCTGAAATGGGGACCATGCCGATGGCCTCCCCATGACCATAACAGGATAATGTGGTTCGATAAATGAATAATTTGTCGCTGCCCCTGCAGTTGTATAATTAAAAGATAAATAGAAATATAACGGTATGCATCACTAAATTAAGACTTATCACTAGTTGTAGTTACACATATGCAGTTGTGACAGGCCTAATGACAAGATGCTTTATTCCAGTACCTTCTTAATCGTGGATAATTTTGCTGGCAGCTGTGACTGCAAAAACTCTGGCCTGTTATTTTCAACATCCTGCCATGTCCCAGTTTTCTGCAAAATGGCAGCCAAGCAGCTGATGACCTGTCAAAAAAAAAAAAAAAATCAGAACTAAGACATAAAGGCATCATTCATCCCAGGGGTTGCCTTGATCCAAAAACCCTGCACATTTAAATAAATAAGCATGTACAAGCCTACCTGAATGGTCTTTCCTAGGCCCATATCATCCGCCAGGATGCAACCTCTAGACTTCAAATAGCTGTCATGGATAAATCGAACACCCTCTCGCTGGTAGTCTCGTAAGTATCTGTTAATGGTGGCTGGGACATGAATGGTTCCTGACAGAACAAAATGTTCTGATGGACCAGGAAGCTCTTTGTTTGTATGGAAGGAGGGCTTCTCATCTTCAAATGGGACCTTGAACATTGCATGCCTTTGGGGTACAGAGATTAATCCAACATCCTCTTCCATTTTCACACGAGGACAAAGTACCTTAGAGGTAGAATGTTCTTCGGAGACCTTGACGGACATATGGTCATCATGATGGTATTCGAGGATTATCAAGGTACTGCACTGTTTTAAATGCAAGAAAAAGAAATAGCAGTTAGGGGTTGGATCAGTGTAATGGGCAAAGGTAACGTACACTCCTGGGTGGCAGCATTAATACAGAACACTAGGGGTAAATGGGGTATATAGGCCATTTGAATTAAAATGGGCTGTCGCATAAAACATATTGCATGAACTGAAACAAATGATTCTTCATAGGGTAGATTGAGATCTATAAAATGCTTAAATTACAGATTTCGAACTGTTGACCATCAATACTTATGGCCATAATTCCAAAATATATACGAGTCCATATTACCCCAGCGACAGGGTAATATGGGCCATTCAAACTTTGTGATCAACCACTTGATTCACTAGTAAAAATGATCTCAAGTTAACCAGCACATATATTGATGATTACGTAATATGATACCAGTGCAATATTTAAGAGAAAATAATTAGACTTATAATATAAATTAAATATTAACATATTTAAAATTATAAGCAGTCTGCTGGGTTGGGCTAGGTTAGGTGGCCCAGGCACAGAAGACTTTGGTTAATGATCATGAAGCATGCTATTTCATACAAGTTCATTTATGTGGGGGTAATTTGGGACAGCCAATTTTACCCCAAATCTTATGACACATCTTCCATATTGTTTTCAAATTTTCAAAATTTGGCAAAAATCTACTTTGCTCATCTCACTTTATCTCGTACCATTCTAATTCTTACCCATATTGTTGCTAATAGCAACCAAACTGTCAGTAAAAGTATATAAACCTTGTGTAAGATTCAAACCTATGAATAAACCCACTCACCTTTCCTGAAGTATCAAACTAATGTGACTAAATCTATATTGTACCCGATGACATCATAAACTGTCATGTGACAAAAGCATAATTCTCATAGTGTGATGTAAATTGTATCTGTTTTTGTTTGTTTTCCCCCCATTCTCTTCCTCCCCTAGTGCAGCTAACTGGGTTATCAAAGGCCGGCCATGTCTCTCACTGTCTATGGTGAGAGGTTCATGTAAAAGAAACATTGCTGACTTTAGTAAAGAGGAGCTGCAAAGCCGTCAGCGTGTTTCTGTCCCTTGCTAAAGGGTTGTGTCAGGAAGGGCATCCGACGTAAAAACTTATTCCAAATCAAATGTGCGAATCGTTCGCTGTGGCGACCCCTGATAAAGGGAAAAATCCGAAAGGAAATCTCATCTCCCCCCATTTTCTTCCTATTTTATTCGTATCCATTTCCCACCCATCAGGTATTGCCTGCCCTATCACACGACTACCACCGACCAGGGAGGGGCAAAAGCATACACACGCCCTCTCCGTGACATGCAACGCTAGCCCCCCCACTTCTTTTCGAACTGCGAGGCCATGCGTATTTGGGAGTGGTCTAACACGTTCAAAGGGAAAGCGCAATCCGCCCCCACATATGAATGAGCTCAGACACGAATGAATGGCTCGTGATCACTGTGCGTGACAGTGAATTGAGGGTATGCCGTCCCTCCCGAGAGGGCTCGGCCAGTTAGCTCCCTTGGATTCCCAATCACGGATGGTGTGATGTGACATTTACCCAGATTCAAACTTGCAATCTCCAGGTTCCGAGTAACGCACCTTGTTCATGCCCCACTCAGGGGCTCACAAATAGTGTATCTAGCAGTGGTCCCCAAACTACGGCCCGCGGGCCGGATAAGGCCCACCTCCTTGTTTGGCCTGGCCCCCTAAACAATACCAGAGACGCTTTATGATTTTTTTTTTTTTTTAGTCTGGCCACACAATCAAGACGAATACAAACATAGAACAGGACATTCTATTCCACCGTTCTGCCGTCTGTGTCCCATCTGAAATCCCCCTAAAAAATTTTTAAATTTATTTCCTGACTTTTTTCTGTGAAGGTCCTGGAAAGGGTTACTAATACTTGGTTATGTGTGGCTTAATGGAAAACAATAAACGGTGACATTTAGGCAGCCCTGCGATCGTCACATTTTTCTGTGACAAACTGACCTCGGTCCCCCCATCAGAGAAGGGAAAAGTTATATGGCTCTTGCAGGAAAAAGTTTGGGGACCCCTGATGTAAAGGTTGCCCATATTACCAGAGTTAACCCCACATTAGATTTTGGGTTTCCTTTTCCAGAAACACCTGTAGTTATTTCTCCAGACCAGGGATCACCAACGTGGTGCCCGTGGGCACCAGGTAGCCCGCAAGGACACTATAAGTTGCCCGCGGACCTGTTCACTGCTAGTTTTAGGACAGGCCCACAGCTCCATAGCGCCACTCTCCATTGAGCTGCATCTAATTTTTTTGAATATATTTTAAATCAAATCAATATCTTCACATAGATAAATATCATTAATTATTAATGATAACATATAATTAAAGGTAAATTGAGCAAATTTGTAATTTCAGAGGTGTGTTTTGACCTGGTAGCCCTTCGCATTAATTGGTACCCAAGAAGTAGCTCTCGGTTTCAAAAAGGTCGGTGACCCCTGCTCCAGACCATCCAAAACCACACTCTACACATTATAAAGGTGTGGCTGCTGAACAGGAATACTGGCCTGCTTGTATATTCCTGACATTTCCCCATAGAGTTCATTAAACAATTAATTCATACACTGAACTGCTTAATCCTAGTGAGGCCATGGGGAGACTGGAGCCTATCTTAGCCAACTCTGGGCAAAGGCAAGGCACACACTGAACAGCTTGCCAGTCTATCACACACACACACACACACACACACATAACTAGGGGCAGTTTAAGAAAGCCAATTACCGGTAACCTAATAATGTATTTGGACCATGGAAGAAAACCAGCGTACCCAGATGAAACCCACACAAGCACAGAGTATATACATGCAAACTCCACAGAGAAATGGCACACTCCACATCAAGCCCTGTTCTCGAACCCAGGACCTTCTTGCTGTGAGGATTGTTAATAATGCAATGTCCCTGTTTTGTTGCACACCTTGAACAATTGTTGTAGTTATACTGTAATAGGACAAAAACACCGGAAGTCCTCTGTCAGTGGGTGGAGTCTTCAGTCCCAAAATGTCTTAAAATGTTGTGAGCAGTACATACTACATCACATTTAAACGTTTATTTTAAATCTTGTTGATAATAATGAACAATCCTTGAAGCTATGCAACACGTACTGTACTGCTGTATTGTTTTTTGAGATCAAAATAATTTACAAATCATTGTTTTTAAATTCAGTTTCATAACATTTGGGTTGTATTTGGTATTAAACTGAAGTTACTGAGGTAACTAGCACACGACTTGAGACAGATGTGTTATACCAAACAAATGTAAAAAATGTGTTAATAAAATGATATTTAAATATACATTAAGTAACATTTCAGTGAATCAGCTGAACAGCACCCATGGCTATGCTAACACCTAGCATTAGCATTTAGTGGCTACATGCATATTTAAAATTATAAAGTCTCCTGTTGGAACATTACGTTTATGCCTGTCAATGGAGGAAACGCTTCACCTCATCTTCGCGATTTAAAAATCACTCCAACATGTTTGAGGAACAGACTCCAGTTTCCTGGTTAGCATTTAGCTTGTACTATCATCACTGTGAGCAACCCAGCGTCCTGTCTGTCTATCTGTGGAACCGGGAGAGCACTTTCGCCACAACCTGATCTTTTAAAATAAAAAATAAAAAAACTTTTTAAGTCTATAACCGTTATTTTAATTGTGATATTTTAATATTTTGATAGACACACTATCAAATATACTTAATACACTATACAATATACTTAATTATTATTTTTTTACAGATGCAGACACATCGTTTCTATGGTAGCGTCTCATTCACTGGTACTTGTGGGCTGAATGCGGTACATAAAGTAAGACTTTAATTAAAAATATAAAACCATGTTTCAAAAATATATAAATTAATTAATAAGATATAAATTAATAAAACCGTGTCAAGGAGAATCTAATTGAACATACATGGTGTTTATGGTATTTTTCCTCAGGGATAAAATAAGTACATTATTATTATTATTATTATTATTATTATTATTATTATTATTATTAATTCATTCATATACTGAACTGCTTAACTCTAATTAGGGTCATGGAGGCTGGTGCCCATCTGAGCCAACTCGGGTCGAAGGCAGAGTACACCTTGGATAGTTCGCCAGACCATCACAGGGCTATAATTATTATTGTTATTATTATTATTATTAGTAGTAGTAGTAGTAGTAGTAGTATATGCCACACAGCAGGATGGCACAGTACTTCCACCTCACAGAGAAAATGGTCTGGCGTGCCGAGGGTGTTCTGTGTGTAGTTTCCTTGTTGTTCCTGTACTTGGATGGGTTTTCTTCAGGTACTGCTGTTTCCTCCTGTGGTCCAAAGACATGCACATTTGGCTGATTAGCTGTTCCAAATTGCCTCTAAGTGTGAGTGTGAATAGTTGCATCTGTGCTGGTGTACAGTATTGACCCTGTTCAGGGTCTACCCCACTTTTGCTCAGTGTTGAGTAAGATAGGCTCCAAAATCTCCACAACCCTAGAAGGATGAGGTGTTTCGGCAGCTGAGTGATCGAGTGAGTAAGTGATCGAGTAAGTGTACATTACTGTAGTTATTACCTTAAATTGTAAAACTGATATTTATTTATTTTCTGAACTGCTTAATCCTAATTAAAGTCGTGGAGAGGCTGGTGGCCATCTCAGCCAACTGTGGGGTGAGGGCAGAGGACACCCTGGATGGCTTTCCAGGCCATCGCAGGGTAGAAACAGACTAAAGACTATACAGCTGCTCTTGATGGAAGTCTTCTTTTAAATGAACCTCTCACCACAGACAGTGAGAGACATGGCCGGCCTTTGATAACCCAGTTAGCTGCACTGGGAGGACATCAGTTGACAGTGGGGCGCTTGAACCCCACAACCATGAAGTCGGCAATCCTGTCACTCAGTGGTCTCCAACCTTTTTTGCACCAGGGACCAGTTTTATGTAAGAAAATGTTTCCACGGCCCGGTTAGAGTCTACTCCGTAGTCTTGTTTTGGTGGCCGTCACCACAGAAACCCCGCCTCACAAAGATATGTGGTTGGAAAAGGGTACCGGTCCATGGACCGGTGGTGGGGGATCCCTGCTGTAGTTTACCACCAGGCCACCACTGCCTCGTAAAACTGTGTCTGGCTTAAAGTCCAGTACAACAGACCGGGAAACAGGTGAAAATGAAGGAACAGTTCTTCTGAGTCAATTAAAAATGCTGGTGTTTATTATATTTAATAAAATTTGCAATGACACTGGTACCCCAGTTCTCGATCACTCTGGGGGTCGAACAAATCGGAATTCAAACTTTTCAAATCAAATCTTGTCTTGGAAGTCGAACAAAATTCGGAAGTCGAACTCGAAAAACATGCGAGAAAAAAAAAACGAGACCGAAAGTGAGGAAAAGTGCGCGACTTCCGGAAATCGGTCTCTTTTGACTCTACTCGACCACTGTGTGCAAGTGGATGTGCTTGCTCCTGTTCTACAAAGTACAGTACGTATACAGTACAGCATACCGTGTTTTTTTTTTGTTTACTCGATTAGATCGCCTAATAAACATGTCTCCAAAGAAAGCTACTGAGAAAAGGTCAGTTGTTTGGAAAACTGTTGCGTTTAAGAAAGAGCTGATAGCTAAACATGAATCAGGCGTGCGTGTTACTGATCATGCTAAGGAATACGGCACGGCTAAATCAACGATATGCGCGATCCTGAAGAACAAATAGAGTGTTAAAGCCAGTGATGTGGCGAAAGGCTCGACGGTTATCAGCAAACAAAGACCGCAAGTGCTGGAGGAGGTGGAAAAATTCCTGCTCATGTACATAAACGAGCAGCAGTTAGCAGGAGATAGCGTTAGCGAGGACGTGGTCCGCTGCAAAACTCGTGAAATCTACGATGATTTGGTGAAATAAGACCCGAGCTTGAATCCTGAAGGGTTCCACTTTAAAGCAAGTCGAGGCTGGTTCGAAAATAAACAAAAATAAACAAAAAAAGACACAAAATAAATTAATCTATTGAGAATTTTAGGTGTTTGTACTGTTGTTTCACATTTAATATATACGATTTGATATATAAACGACACTATGACATAACATTATGTTTAAAAATGGTAGTTTTCTAGCGTCTTGGAACGGATTAAAATCGTTTACTGTACATTATTTGTAATGGGAAAAGCGGATTTGGAATTCGAACAAATCGGAATTCGAACAGCCTTCTGGAACGGATTGAGTTTGAGAACCAAGGTACCACTGTACTCTAAATATTTGCTGATAAAAATTTGGTCCGGCGAGTATGAAGATGCAGATGATTCTCTGTCTCTCTCTCTCTCTCTCTCTCTCTCTCTCTCTCCCTGTATTTGGATAACGAGGGTGTTACTGGGAAACATCCATGCAAAAATGTCAACCTTTCAAACGGAAATGCTCTCATCATGAAAAAAGGAAGAAGAATTTGTTTTTTTAGCTGTAGAAAGTTTGGGTGGTCCATGCATTCATTTGGACTGACCTCACTATTGCCACCCATCTCGGGTCGTTCTTTTTCCTTCTGGGGCCGGAGCCGACCCTTGCCGTTCAGTGAAGGAGCAAGTGTTGTGTGTAGCCCTAGTTGCTCTGTGTAAACGGTCTGACATGAGTGTTTGGGCTGCTTTATCGGAACATCTGCAGCAGCTGTCCTATAAATTCCCAGTGTTGAGAGAGCAGGGACAGAAAGTTCCATTTTTGTATTGCAGTGTACCATGGCGGAGCAGACATCACAGTCAACCTCCAGATCGCACCATTTTCTTATGGATGGGAAAGAGGGGTGTTTGTTTGTAAGAGAAATAAAAGGCAGGAATTTTTCGAAAATAGCAGTTCTGTATCGGGGCCAAATCTTTTAGGAGAGGCTTTAAAAGATATTAAGATGGAGCTGTTCGTATTCTGTTCATATACAGCCTTTCTAAAGTTTATGCTCATAAATAAATAAAGAAGGTCTGTCTTACCAGTGTCGTCTGGTTCTCACAGGCTGGCGTGGTA
>CM045749.1:25811728-25814228 GCA_024760905.1 Plotosus lineatus | reverse complement strand
ACGTGGCACAGTGCTTTCATTTGCTGAACTGCTTCAGCTGATTATGGTAAGATAAGATAAGATAAGATACAGCTCCTGTAACTGGCTGCAGGTCACCTTGAAAAAAAAAAAAAATGGAGGCAAGAGACTATCTCAGCCGACTGTTGGTGAAGGTGGGGTACACCATGAGCAGTTCAAAGCACAACGGCACACACACACACACACACACACACACACACAAAAAAAAAAAAAAAGCATTCACACTCACACCTGGGACAATTTGAAATGGACAGTTAATCTAATGTGCAGGTCTTTAGACGTTGAGGGAGGCAGAGTATTCAGATAAAACCCACACATGCAAACTCTACACAAAAATTGCCCCCGATGAGCCCGGAACTCAAACACAGCACCTTTATATCGCTGAAATTTTTAGTATTCTCAAAGAAACTGTATATTTACATACTCGGCTTCATCAGCTAGTTGTTAACCCGTGATATTCTGGTCCAATTCTGCAATAAAATAACAAAACCATGGACTTGCACGTTTATAAGCCGTGTCCAAGCCCTGAGGCTGCGTGGAGGTTTCCAGTGGGTGGTCAGAAAGACACAAATAGTGTTCATTGTAACTGGCTTGCCGAGGTTCAGAGCAAGAAGTTCAAACGTATTTAGGGCGCGTTTACATAGCGATACAAGAGCGCTAGCTGGCCACAGCGGTGCTCTGTTTTAGCATGCTGTGATCCAAACACTCCACAGTGTGTGGTCCGACAACCAACTACATGGCCATCATCACAATTGTGGGCAGCTGGGGCCTGATGATTAGAGAAGTAGCGTCGGGATCGAAAGGTTGTTGGTTCGATTCCCGAACCAGCAGGAAAAATGGGTGGCAGCGTGGGGGGAGAGAGCTTCACCTTCCCTTCCTCTAGTAAATGGCTGAAATGCACTTTAGCAAGGCACCTAACCATCAACTGCTCTCCAGGTGCCCCCCAATGTGTGTGGCAGCCCACTGCTCCAAGTGTGTGTCTGTTCACTTTGGATGGGATAAGTTAAGAGGAAATAATCAGACCAGATCAATACGGTTCCGTCACATCTGTACCATTCCAACAGATCAGTAGCGCTCCATCACATCTGTATCATTCCAACAGATCAGTAGCGCTCATCACATCTGTATCATTTCAACAGATCAGTAGCGCTCATCACATCTGTATCATTTCAACAGATCAGTAGCGCTCCATCACATCTGTATCATTCCAACAGATCAGTAGCGCTCATCACATCTGTATCATTCCAACAGATCAGTAGCGCTCATCACATCTGTATCATTTCAACAGATCAGTAGCGCTCCATCACATCTGTATCATTCCAACAGATCAGTAGCACTCCATCACATCTGTATCATTCCAACAGATCAGTACCACTCCATCACATCTGTATCATTCCAACGGATCAGTAGTGCTCATCACATCTGTACCATTTCAACAGATCAGTAGCGCTCATCACATCTGTATCATTCCAACAGATCAGTAGCGCTCATCACATCTGTACCATTCCAACAGATCAATACTGCTCCATCACATCTGTACCATTACAATAGATCAGTATTGCTCCATCACATCTGTACCATTCCAACAGATCAATAGCTCTCCATCACATCTGTACCATTACAATAGATTAGTACTGCTCCATCACATCTGTACCATTCCAACAGATCAATACTGCTCCATCACATCTGTACCATTACAATAGATCAGTATTGCTCCATCACATCTGTACCATTCCTACAGATCAATACTGCTCCATCACATCTGTACCATTCCAACACATCAGCACTGTTCCATCCCATTTGTACTATTCTTTCACTTCCATGCCATTCCAACATGTCACTAAAATTCTAATTCATCAGTACCATTTAATCCCAACTATACCATTCCATCACATCAGTACCATCTCATCTTATGTGCACTATTCCATCAAGTTAGTTCCATTCCAACAGATCAGTAAAATTCTAATTCACTTAAAAATATTGTTTCAAGAGAGTCCTCATTAATAGGGCGTAGGGTAAGACAAATACACACACACACACACACACACACACACACACACACACGATATCCTACAAAAAAATGTTATTTGTTTAACTGAAAGAGCAACAAATAGGACTTCATAAAATACAAATCTTATTGTGCCTACAGAATGAAAAACGGCAGGCATCTGCTTAACAAATACAAACGTAAGAAGTGTTTATTTTGTCAAGATTCTCCTCTCTGTTGCTGCACACATGGGCTGCCGAAGCACATGTGGCCGTAAGTCTTCCTGGATGCTGTGTTTGACATATAGAAATAATCACTTTTTGTAATACAAACATATTCTGGCACCAACTTGCTCTCTGTGTAAAAGTTCTGGATGAAAGACAAAGGATGCCTTCTGCAGTGATGCTGTCCAGGTTTCCCAGTCGATTCTGAGCAGAAGAATCCGTGTCCGATTGTGTAGCTATGATTTGAGCAGTGATGATGAAAAACAGTGGA
>CM045749.1:25801728-25806728 GCA_024760905.1 Plotosus lineatus | reverse complement strand
TAAATAGCCCCCCCACCGCCACCCCCACCGCCCCCCCGCGCCCCCACGCAGCACATCCTTCAACTCTCCCCAGTGTAACGGTGATTATACAAGAACAGCATGATCGCTGAGGAAATTGGAGAGTGTAAACATTGGCAGGGCAGTGCTCATAGCTGTCAAACACATCCACATGATTGAACACAACCTTGTGGTGTAGAGTAAACAGAAGAAGAGGCGCGGGTGCGACGCCATGATGAGCCCTATGGAGCGCTAGGAGTAACAGGGCAAGAAGGAGTGCTGAACAGATTGTATAACTCAAGGAAAGATGTTAAATACGGACATTATAAATGGATGATGGTTCGATTTGTATAAATTAAAAAAAAAAAAAAAAACTGACAGTCCTGATGAACATATTGTTTGTGTTAGTCATCTACATATAGCATTGTATACTTGAGATTTTTTGAGGGTGGGGTTAAAGTTGAACTTGAGAATGTCCTCCTCACAGCTAGGTTTGAGTCTCATGCTTGGCAAGGGAGTTTCTGTGGACTGCCTGTGCTCATGTGGGTTTCCTCTGGGTACCCTGGTGTCCCCCACAGTCCAATGACATGCACATTAGGCTAATTAGCTGTTCCAAATTGCCCCTATTTGTGAGTTTGTGTGTGTGTGTGTGTGTGTGTGTGTGTGGGTGTGATCTCCAAAATTTGTTTGACAAGTTGTTTTGGGTGTACCCCATCTTCACCCCATGTCGCTGTGATAGGCTCTGGCCTCCCTGCAACCCTAATTGGATTAATCCACTCAGTGAATGAATGTTATGAGTGAGACTACCATGCGCTTAGGTTCACTAAAACTGGCCGGTTATAATGAGACTGTGCTTCCTCGAGCCCCAGATTCCTGTTGTTGGCTGACAGAAGTGGAAGCCTATGTGGTTTTTTACTGTTCTAGCCCATCTGCCTCGGGGACTGACCAGTATCACATGCTGAGTTGCATATCTGGTTGTAAAGAGTAATTGTAAAAGTTACCACAGACCTCCTGGAAGTTTGAACCAGCCTGGCCATGTTCCTCCGACCTCTCATCAACGAGGTATTTCCATCTGCAGAACTGCTGGTCCCGGGATATTTTTGTTTTTCATGCTGTTCTGTGTAAATTCTAGTTGTCGGTAAAAAAAAAAAAAAAAAAAAAAAAAAAAAAAAAAATCCCCGCCGATCCGCCAGCTCTTAAAAACTCAAACCAGTTTGGTACCAACAACCACATGGCAGTCAAACTCACGGAGATCACGTTTATTTTCCTGATGTTTGAACTGAATGTTATCTGACGATCTTAAGGGAGGTCTGGTGGTGCAGTCGTTAGCACATCTGTCTTACAGAAAGAAGGTTCTGGGCTCGGCGAAGATGTTTCTGTGTGGACTTTGTATGTTCTCCATGTGCTTAGACGGGTTTCCTCTGGGTACTCTGGTTTTCTCAGACGGTCCAAAGCTGTGCGCTTTAGGCTTATTGGCTGGCCAAATTGTCCCTAGGTGTGGGTCGGGATGGGTGTATGTTTGTGTTTGTGTTGGCCCTGTGATGTACTGGTGACCTGTTCAAATTGTAACATGCCTTCACCCAGAGTTGAAAATCCCGTGACCCGAGTAGGATTGAATGGTCAGCAAATTAGCAAATGAATAAATGGATGTTGCTCTTGATTTTGGTTTTATATAATATTTTTGCTGCAACATTACTGATTCATTGGATAATTGCTTGAATGACTAGGTGTACAGATGTTTACCCTAAAGAAGTTAGTGAGTGTGTCACATGGGCAGGCAGGAGGTGGTGCGTAACAGAGGATGAGGAGGAGGAGAATTTTGTGCATGTGTATGCTATGAATGCCAGCGAGGAAAAGCTCGTGGTGAGCGCCCACAAAACCAGTGCTTCTCAAATAGTGGGGTGCGGTGTGATGCCAGAGGGGGGGAGGGGAAGTAATGACCCTGGGGAACATGCTTTTTTGCTCTACTGTCCAACTGTACTAGATTTAACTGTCATTGAACATCCACTCCAGTAGTTGGCAGTGGCGCTCTCATTGTCATAGTATGGTGTAGTGGAAAAGCACCAAGCAAATGACATGAAGTGCAGGAAACACTATTTATTGTCGTGCACAGAAACTCGTAAAGTGAATTTCTGTTTATTGGATGGAGCAGATTTTTGGCGGGTTCGACGCTCATATCATGTTAAAATCGTTATAATGGACACTCGTTAGAGGAGGTGCATGAAATAGTTCATGGTAGTACACAAAGCTTGAAGGGAAACAGAACAAATACCATGCGGTAAAGCTGAAGGATGTAAAAAAAGTGTGGTGTCATGTTCTAATAAATGTAAAGCAGTGCCCCCCCCACCCCCACCCCACCCCACCCCCGACGGCTGAACCTGAGGCACTGCACTGTACCGTGCTCAAGGCCGTTAGAAAGAAAATAAATAAAGTGAAGCGTGTCAAGTAGAGAGAACGAATAGCTACAACTAACATCAGGTTACTTCTGCTTTTGTTTCAGCACCAACAAAGACATTGACAACTTTTAGCTAACTAGTTTTTACGGGGAATATTTTACAAATTCACACTTATGTAACGTGTGCCCGAGGTATTGTAGCACACAATACAGGGATCCATCACTTTCCACGGTTAATAGGGACCGAACCCCCCCCCCCCTCCCCAGACCGCCAATTTCCGCAAAGTATGATCGACACCCTGACTGATGTATTCATACATGTATATGTGTATATAATATCAATAAATACACATTCAATGCTATCAGTGCTTATAATAACAATTAAACATTCAAAAATAAATATTATAAATATTAATACATTAATATTAATATATTAAATATAAATACACACGTACAGACGCACGCGCGCACACAGATACACACCTCACTTAAAAATGTAAGTAGGTTTTGTTGGGAGGTTTTGGGTTGGTTTGTTTTTGTTTTTGTTTATTTCGGGCTTTTTGTATAATTGGCCTTGTTTTGCAGAATTTTCCTTAACTTTTCCTCTATTCTCCCATAATTTCCCTATTTATTTGTATTTTTCGATGAATATTTTTGAAAAACCTGCAATGCACTGAAGCATGAAGTATCGAAGGATCACTGTACTTTGTACATAGAACATCACACTCTGCGGCTGGTGGTGTAGTGATTAAGGTGCTGAGCTCATGATCAAGAGGTCATGGGTTTGAATCCCAGTGAGATCCCCACTGTGCTTGCTAAGACCTCTGTGCCTGTTGGTCAGTGGGTCAGGAAGTTCTGGAACGGTCCTCACACTTTTCTTTTTAAACCGGGAGTGTTTTCCACCTTTCTCCTCCATTCTCCGGAGTTGGGTGCTGGAAAACAGATACGGTCTGCTGGTATGTTGGAAAGAGGTAGTTGCTGTTGTTGCAATTGGCTTATTGTCCAAGGCAGAGATGGTGAACAATCCTTTTCGCGGGATTGGTTGACACACCGCTGCGATTCTCCATATATTTGCTGACAGCTGCATTTCCTTGCTGTGCAGAGACATCCAGCATCCTGTTGAATAAAGTACTCATGCTGTGTTCATGGAAGAAGGTTATAGTCCCAGTTTCTGCATATTCATTTACTATATAAAACGTATAGCGCTATAAAATATTGGCGAGCCGTCCAGGGTGCACTCTGCCCTCGCCCAGCGTCAGCTGAGATGGGCGCCAGCCTCCCCGCGACCCGAATTAGGATTAAGTGGTTCAGAAAATGAATGAATGAATGAATCCATTATACAACACTGTATTATCTGACTAATGTTAACTTACATGATAACATACTACTCTTATTTTGAAAGAACAATTTATTTCAACTAAAGCGAGGCTTCCCCTACAATTTTATGGCTAGACTTGGCTTCGTATGCGTATACTTATACTGAGGTGTTTCTGAGGTCAGCTGAGTCTGGCCTAGACTGTTAGCAGGAGTAGCAGGTAGCAGTCTACAGAAGAACCGGAAAAAATAAAACCCGGGCCCCTGTTCTGCCCCTGGCCAAAAACCATGAGCCGTGGTCAATCTCACGGAAAATGAGGCTTCCACATGGACTTAAAAAGAACTCCGTTTTCATGAATGTCCACAGGTCTCCTGAACTGTCCTGGACGAATGAACTCATTCATTCATTATTTTTTCTGAACCACTTAATCCTGATTTTGGTCTACGGCGAGGCTGGCGCCCATCTTAGCCGACTGTAGGCATGGGTAGGGGTATACCCTGGACAGCTCACCAGGCCATCGCAGGGCCAACACTCACACTACTATTCACACACACACACACACACACACACCAATGGGTGATTTGGAACAGCCAACTAAACTACTGTACATGGTTTTGGACTGGGGGAGGAAACCGGAGTACCCGGAGGAAACCCAGGCAAACACGGGGAGAACATTTAAACTCCACACTGAAACACCCGAGTTGGGAATCGAACCCAGGACCTTCTTGCTGGGAGGTGGATGTGCTAACTACTAGCCACTGTGCGGCTCCTTGTTCATTCATTCCTTTTCTGAGTTGCTTAATCCTTATTAGGGTCGCCGGAAGACTGGTGCCCATTTCAGCTGACTCTAGATAAAGGTGTGCTACACCCTGAACAGTCCACCAGGCCTTTTGCAAGGTCAATGCTCAGACAACCATTCACACTCACACGTAGAAGCAATTTAGGACTGCTAATTATGAACCTACCATCCATGTTTTTAGACTGTGGGAGGAAACCAGTATACTGGGGGTGGTGGTGGTGGTGGTGGGGGTGGTGGTGGTGGTGGTGGGGGTGGTGGTGGGGGTGGTGGTGGTGGGGGTTCGTTTCATTTCATTCATACTAATTTAAACAATCAGACAGGATATTACAGCTCTTCAGCCACAGATGACAGGTTTTTTTTTTTTTATTGTTAGGCCATTTGATTTATTCGTTGCTGTCTGTATGTGCAGAGAAATGTAAAAAAAAATTAGAACAAACAAAGCAGGTGGTACAGTGGTGTAGCGGTTAGCACATCCACCACTCAGCAAGAAGTTC
>CM045749.1:25789228-25791728 GCA_024760905.1 Plotosus lineatus | reverse complement strand
TGTGTGTGTGTTTTTAACTGGAAGGAATGCCATTGACAAAAAGAAAGATATCGGCCAAGTACGCTAGCCGTGGAGCTGCACTAATGTAATGTACGGATCCTTAGCCCGAGGCCTGCGTTACTTTCTCAGTATGATGTCACAGTTAAATTTGTATGAACCGAGGAAAGAACGCCTGCCGTCTTTGAAAGCAGCCAAAGAAAATCCATGGTGTTTTTTTTTTTTTTTCTTCCTCTAACACCCCCCCCCGCCTCACACCTCAGGCGAAGTTAATGAGTGTTTATACAAAGTTCCAGAAAAATGATAGTCTGTATTTGTGTCTCGAAGTCACATTCATGTGGGAAGCAACGAGCAATGAGCGATTCGCTTTGCCGTTAAATTATACACCGAATTGCCTGTTTTACGCGGTCCGTGGAAGCAAATCAGAAAAGGTTTTGGGGAACTCGGTGATTGTCTCTCAATCAATGGTATATTTAAACGATGATTGGTGATCTCTCTTGGGACAGTCAGCTCAGTTGAACTCAGTCCCCGCCCACGTCTTAGCAAAATTTATTGCTTGTTGTGGCTCACTTCATGGAAGATCATTGACTTTGCATGGTAGCTTCTCACTTCCTGGTCCTTTTATTTACACGCTGTTTGTTATAACATATATATCCTTATTTTTTAATTCGATGAATATATATTAAAAAAAAAAAAAAACCAAACATACAAAAAAAGCGATGCACTGAAGCCGCGAAGTAGTGAGGGATCCCTGTGCGTGTGTGTATATATATATATATGCAGTAAAACCTCCGCTGACGAACGCTTAAGCTCACGAACTTTTCGCCTCAAGAGCATTAAATTTGCGAGCATATAGTCTCTGCTGACGAACTAGTTTTCGGCGGACGAATCAAACCACGCAGTCGAACAGTGCCACGGTGGCGGCCACGAGAAGCTGACGCACGCTCACGGCGTCACAGTTCGTCACCCCCTTTCTTTGAGTGCGGAAGTGGTTTGTGTTTGATAGACATTTTGGACCATGTTGAGTGTACTTTTGCTATTATGGGACCGAAAAAGACCCACCACAGGCGGAGATCATTGAAAAACACGAACGAGGTGTGCGTTTGTGTGACTCAGCGTCCCAGTACCAGTACGCTAAGTCTACCATTGCTCCCATCCTTAAGAACAAGGAAGCTATTAAGGGTGCGTGTGTGGCTAAGGGTGTTTCCAAACAGTAGGCGTTTCCAAACTCTCCTTCCAAACAGTAAGCCCCTCCCTCCCTCCCTCCTCCTCCCACTCCATTCCATCAAGCCATCAACTACCATCACAAAGGTAAATAAAACCACTTTATTATACAATACAGTTTATTTCTTTAATTACAATACAATAGACATTTATTATACATAAAATAAGGTATATTTTTGTGTAGTTTTAAGGCTTATTTAGTAGAAAATTATGTTTTATGGGGACCTGGGAACGGATTATTCTCATTTTAATGGTTTCTTATGGGAAATAAATGTTCGGAAGACGAACTTTTCGCCTCACACACACTTTCTGGGAACCAATTATGTTCGTGAGCTGAGGTATCACTGTATATATATATATATATATATAAAGTATGCTTAAAAAGGGTTCACCTCATTGATTGTCCTAGAACACGCTAGAGGAACTATAGTTTGTCTCTCGGCTGGTCTTGGTCTGGGAATGCCTCTGTGTTACCTGGAAGAGTTGGAGGAGGTTACTGCTGAGAGGGACGTCTGGACCTCACTGCTTAGGCTGCTTCCCCCGTGACCCAACCCCTAATTATGAAGATGATGATGATCACCTCATTGTTCTTGGGTATCCAGGTTCATACCTCCTCTAAACCCACTATGAAATCTCTTTAATAAATGCTAATGATCTGACATGTTTCCTGTAGAGACACACACGGATTGCAATTTTTTTTGACAATGCTGGAACCATTTTAATTAAGCTGTCATCCAAAAGCTGGTTCCTTTTTGGTAGAAAGGAACCAAATTCTTCAGAAAAATCATTAAGCTTTAGAGAGTAACATGGTGCCATTCTTTAAACGGGCCTGGGGATGGGGGGTGGCGGGCGCAGCCATGGAATTGGAAGCCACAAAGCTGTGTCCCTTAGGACCTGAGGTCATGAAGTGGAGCCTCCGCTATTTAAAAGCTCATCTGATACCAGGCTGAATGAGTTTGGTGTGGAGTGAGGGCTTCCAGCCTGTGCCGGAGGTGGAGAGGAATATAAAGGGATCTACACTGTTAAAAGATATATTCTTTTAATTGTTCTTTTTGGGGGCAGCACGGTGGTGTAGTGGTCAGCACATCCGCCTCACACAGCAAGAAGGTCCTGGGTTCGATTCTCAGCTCGGGTGTTTGTCTGAAGTTTGCATGTTCTCCTCGTGTTTCCGTGGGTTTTCTCCGGGTACTCCGGTTTCCTCCCACAGTCCCAAAACATGCACAGTAGGTTACGTGGCTGTTCCAAATCTCCCATCGGTGGGAGTGTGAGTATGAATGTT
>CM045749.1:25784228-25786728 GCA_024760905.1 Plotosus lineatus | reverse complement strand
GCAGGAGGTTGTTGATTTAATGGAAAGAGGGCTGCGTACATCAGCAAAAGGTTGTGAGTTTGAATCCTATCAGACACCTACATTGCCAGGATCCATGGGCAAGGTCTCAAACCTAAAGTGGTATAAATTGGGTGCCAGTTTAAAAAAAAATAAATAAATAAATAAATACCGGGAAGGTAACCTGTGATGGAATAGCATCCCGTACAGAACCCGTAGTTGCCTTCACGCGTCAGCAACCACCCAAGCTCTGATCTGATAGGCCAGTAGGCTCGGGTGTGAAAACCCAACAGACTTTGTGTTATTTGTAAAAGGGTCGCGTTGGTAATTAAAGTCACAGGTAGCTGCGTACTCGAGAGATTAGGTGTTACTTAATTCTGGGAGATGTAGATGCCTGTGTGGATGATAACTTATTTTACTGGAACACATTCAGTGTTTGGGTAACACTCCGAATCCTCAGTACTATAAGCACACACACACACACACACACACACACACACACACACACACACACGTGCACAAACATTCTCTCTCTACGTTTTTGATGCATTGCGAGCTCGTTGATCTGAATAGGGTTTTTTTCCCTCCTTCTTCAGGGTAAGTGACCTGAATGAAGCCAGCATCGTGGAAAAATCTGTCCTTTCAGGGAACTCTGAATGTACATCTCTGGATTGCAGTAAGCTGCATTTGTAGGCAGCGGACTGCTAAATACACCCATTTTTTTCAAGCCGCAGCTCTGGACATGTGATTAGCATAATTAGGGAAGAGCAGGCCATACATATGGTAATGCAGCGTGGAGTAAATGGCAGCTGCGATGTAAAATTTGTGTCAGGGGTCGGTAGACTGCTTGGGGGCATTGTGCCACAGCTGCGGGTCAGGAACTCTCTCTCTCTTTCTCTCTCTCTCTCTCTCTCTCTCTCTCTCTCTGTGTCACCTCTCACTCTCTCCTCAGCTTTCTCTCCCACCAGCAATGACATCACATCCCTCTTTTCTCTTATCTCCAGAAAACTCTAAAATAGATGGGGAGTTCTGCTGGGGCGTGGCCGGTGGGCACATGATCTGACGTGCCAAGTGAGCACGCTGTCAGGTTAGACTCGATCAGCACAAAGCGTCCATCAGTAACTTTAGTAGGTGCTACTTACTGTCTCATAAAAGTGAATGTGGAGTTTCCGTCCCGGGGTCTGTAACTTTTTTTTTTTTTTTTTTTTTTTTCTTTCTTTCTTTTTTTTTTTTAATTAAGCAACAATATTTTGATTTATATTAAATGGAAATTAAGTACAAACTGTATAAAAGCTTGAATGCATAGTTTGTTTATTTTAAAAATCGCCGTTTACTCCATACACAGGAGGGCACCATTGTAAAGTGAAAGCGAGCAAAAAGTTAGATTTTGGTACTTCAGGTTTCATTCGACATATGAAACTAATTTGCATATAAATACAGCGGGCGGTGTTCTTTTCTTTTACGAACAAATGTATGATATGAATTTGTGCCTCGTTTTATTTGGTTCAGAAGTTTATATCTGATTTAGTAGTTTAATATCTGTGTGCTCTCTTGCTCATTCTCGTAATTTTGTGCTCTCGGAAACGGGAAACGGGAAACGGGACTTTCGTAACTGGCAAATTAATAAAGTAATGCAAACTCTCAAACAGATTTTGGCGGGTTGCAGCTTTGTAAACTGTAAGTAAAAACCACCTGATCATGAAAATCTACACGTGGAACTGGAGAGTTTGGGAGGCTCGGCTTTGATTTGTTCTTTATCCTGGTTGAGGCAATGGTGAACCCAGAGGCTATCATGGGGGCACTGGCTGTGATGTGTAAATGCCAAAGGAATGAGTTGCCACCTGGGCATAACTGTATGAATCAGACTATGCTTAGTCTCTCTGTCTGTCTCGCTGTCTGTCTGTCGCTTGCTCTCGCTCGCTCGCGTTCTCTCTCTCTCTCTCTCTCTCTCTTTCTTTCCGTCTCTGCGCACACACACACACACACACATTCATTTACATCGAAAGCCAGTTAGACCATGTACTAAATATCTTGTTTTAGAAGGTTGAAGGAAACCAGAGAGCCCAAGAAGATTAATTTGGGCATAAAAACATGCAAAGCGCCTCAGAGCTGTACCCTTTTTCCATTGCATGGTACTGACTTAGCTGTTATTTTTCTTTTTTCTTTTTTTTGCCAGGCCAAAACTGTTGACCGTGTAGTACCCTGTGCTCCTTATTTAAAAAAAAAAAAAAAAATTGTATCCCCATTGTTGAGATTTTAAGGTCATGTGACACCCAAAGGTCCCTGGTGGTTACTGCAGACTATTGATTGGTCAGATAGAATTGTCATCATCACTGTGTAATCAGTACGTCGTACAATACACAGCTGGGCACCCTGAACAAACTCTATAACTTGTGGTCTGTGTTATGTTGTCTCTATGATGTGCGGTCTGAGAACTGATCGGTCTGCTGTTGGTGGAATAACTGTCATTTTTATTGAGTAATTTTCCACTCAAAATGTTTTA
>CM045749.1:25769228-25779228 GCA_024760905.1 Plotosus lineatus | reverse complement strand
GAGGGAAAGCTCTATCTGCCTCCTGATACGACTGCGCTCACAGACGCCCATGATTGGCTGGCGATCGCTGTGAGTGACAGGGAATTGAGCGCATGTCCTCCCTCCCTCTCGAGAGCTTGGCCAATTAGCTCCCATGGACTCTTGGCTACGGATGGCTGGGCTCTTTTTAATTTCATTTATTTATTTATTTCCTGTTTAATTGAGCGTGTGAGTGCAGGCATTGGCCGGTGCTGATTTATTTTAAAAAAAATGCCATTAATCAATTGACTACGAATTATAACAATATGCAAATTTCTGACATGTCGGTTTCCCTTATTTGTGCTTTAATTTTGCTATGTACGGTACAGCAGATGTGCAATACACTCGATACATTTTGACTGTATTTCCCTTTGCAGTACTAATATTACAGCCAGCATAATATATAAATGTGCATGTTTACGTTATATTGAATTTAGGGCATCCTGATCAAGTGCAGAGTGCTCTGGATATGCATTTCATGGGTCTCCGGTGTGTTACGATGTTCCCGCAATCCGATGCTTGTAAATAATTTTAAATGTTGCATCACACACGTTGGGGTTTTACCCCTGAAATAATGCCCATGTGCATTATTGTGTTTCCTTGGCTAGTGTCTGGTAAGCAGCCGATCGTGCGCGAGCTTACCCGGCTCACGTTGTCCTTACGTTCAGGAGATCTCCGACGTACAGTCATGACTTTCTGACGGCTTGTAGTAACATTTTCTTCGCCCCAAAAGCTGCTGGTTTTCTGTTGGACTAAATGAAAAACATACTAAGCTATATTAGGCTGTAATCAACCTGGCTTCCATGACCATGTTGAAGCTCAGCTTGGCTTTGGTCAAGGCTGCAATTAATCATGGATATTATAAACATGCCCTAAAACAAGATCAGATGTGAGTGCGTTTTGGGCTGAGGAAGAAAGACTCCACAGTGTTGTCCTAATGTGTGTAGACATTTTTTTTTTCTTTTCCCTGCTGATCTTTCCAAACTGACTTGGTGGTCTATCCTCAGAGAAAAGCCAGGTTTTCTTATCTTTAATTCACTTACAATGGCTAAAAAGCACACAGCGTCGGTCGACTGCACAGCGCCATCACTACTGTTCGATTACGTCATCAATTAGGAAATATGTGTTGTGTTGTTGTTTCTTTACATCGAAACGCACAACATGCAGAAATGCTTAGGGTTTGAAATTGTAGGTGTAAAAATGGGAACGGGAAAAGGGTGAATGAGGAATCAGCAGTTCGGTTCAGTTTTTGGAGGAGGCTGTAGCCTAATGGTTAGACAAGTAGATTTGGGACTGAAAATACACGTAGGAAAATATTTGTGGCAGTGGAGGAGTCGGATGCACCTTCTCTTCCCCCACCGTCAAGCCTGAAGTGCCCTTGAGCAAGGCACCGAACCCCCAACTGCTCTCTGGGCGCTTCCGATGTGTGTGGCAGACCAACTGCTCCAAGAGTGCATGTGTGTGCTCCCTGTTTCTGTAGGTGATCGTTTTGGATGGGTTAAATGCAGAGGCAATTTCCCTTGCAAGATTATTACAGTATTTAAAAAAAAAAAAAAAAAAAAAAAAAAAACAACTTCAGGAATTGTGCATCATGCAACAAGTATAAAGTCACAAACGTTTCAGTCCTCTGACAGCACAGTTAATGAGATTTCATAATGTTAGGGATCTCGATACTCGTATCCAAACACTCAGTGTGTACTAACATCAGTTCAATACTGTAGTACATTCAGTACATACACTATTACAGGTGTGTGTGTGTGTGTGTGTGTGTGTGTGTGTGTGTGTGTGTGTATCTGGATCCCTCACTACTTCGTGCCTCAATTCATGCAGCTTCAGTGCATTGCGGGTTTTTTTCTAAAAATATTAATCGAATTAAAAAATAAGGAAATTCAGGAAGAATAGGGGAAAGTTAAGAAAAATGCCACAAAAACACGGCCAATTATGCAAAAAACGACCCAAAACCCCCCATCAAAACTACTTCTTTTTGTGAGGTGCGCATCTGAGTGAATGCACGTATGTGTCTGTGTGTGTGTGTGTGTATTTATATTTTATTTACATCTTATGCATTATTTTTCATGTATAATTTTTATTATAAGCATTTATAGCATTGAATGTGTATTTATTGATATTATATACAGGGATATTATTATATGAGGTATCCCTGTGTGTGTGTGTATGTTTATATATATATATATATATATATATATATATATATATATATATATATATATATACACACACACACACGTGTGTATGTGTGTGTATATGTGTGTGTGTGTGTGTATATATGTATGTATATATGTATATATGTATGTATATATATATATATATATATATATATATATATATATATATATATATATATGTATGTATATGTATTTATGTGTATATATATATATATATATATATATATATATATATATATATATATATATATATATATATAAAATGTACAGTGAATGCGAAGGCTGGGTCCACCCTGAACAGCTTGCGAGTCAATCACAGGGCTGACACCCACACGTAAGGCCAATGTGGAACAGTCACTTATACTAATGTGCATGCCTTTGGCTTGTGGAAGAAAACCGGCGAACCCAGAGTAAACCAATGCAAGAACATGGAAAACATAAAGAAAAATCCCTGCACTCGAACTGAGAACCTTATTGCACTGAGGTAGGCATGCCAAGCACTATGCCAGTATACCATTTACTCCCGTGGTGCTTCTCCTGGCCAATTCGCTCTGATAACTCGAGTGAGCTGCACACTGCGGATTCTGAACACTTGCACAAAAAGCAGCAGGTCGAGTTCGGAAGTGCGTATTACTGTACTACAGTATTCAGGAATTATGCAAATTTGGATAAATCCGATGTTTTCCTCCTTTCTGATATCGCACAGCACTTTCTGTATCAACACTGAACTGTTTTTAATATATGAAGCCAGGGTGTATTTGGCTGTCGTGAATTTACCCAATTACTTGCATGAGTGAGCGGCATTGTGCGATGGCTTGTGTAAGTGGGACAGCCGCTTGAAGAATTCCTGATCCTGGAAACAGAGAAGCCTGCTTTTCTCTCTGGGCAGGTAAATGGAACATGAAGAATCATCAGCTTTGAGAGGCAGACTTGGCCACCGGTCAGCGGGTCTCTTTGAAAGGCCGTTTGTAACCGTTTCAGGATTAGGGATGCCGCTTGTGGCCTTCATAGCAGGAGTTCTTCAGGACACACTCGCAGAGAAATTGAGATGCATATACTGTATATACTGTACATACTTTACGCCTCACTGATTGCGCTCATCAGTCATATGTGTCAGAGAGCTGGTTATATGTGTGTGTCTGAGAGCTTTAAAAATAAATGTATGTAATTCGAAAAGCTGGGCTGATGATTGAAATGTTGGCGAAGAAACCTTTATTTATTTATTTATTTATTAATTTATATATACAGACGCTCCTCAACTTACGTTTTTAATTGGTTCCGGATGGCCGAACGTCAGTTGAAAGTGAACGTAAGTTGTTACAGTGACGTGTGACGTATGACGCTCATACTGTACTATACATCCATAAATACCATGACCGTATCTCATAAAACACCCCTAAATCAATGATTATAAACATAACATTGTAAAATAATATCAACATTAATTTCAGATAAATTATATTCAAGCAAAATAATTTCAAATTGATAAATTTTAATCAAATTCACTCATCAAATATCAAATACAGTATCAAATATAACCTTTAAAATTGTCTATGATGCGATTTTTCTGCTTGTAAATGGTTCTGATGGTCGACGGATGGTCACATGACGTGAAGCTGAGCCGACTCACTTTTACATGAAGCTTAAAACAGCCAATCAACGCTAACAATATGTGAGGCGCTCAATACCGAAAGTAGTGCACTTGCTGAAAGTAGTTTACTTGCTTGAAACAAAGCGAGGGTTATACGGACTTCTGTGTGTATATATATGTATATATGTATATGTATATGTATGTATATATAGTAAATAACTGAACTCGGAAGAAGGAGGGGCACATTCAGTCTCGTTTGTAAACAATGGACGCAGCGTCATTACGTCAGCGTACAACGTAGGTACGTCTAAACTCAAAATTTGAAAGCGAAAAAACGTAAAACAGATAAACGTAAGTCGGGGAGCATCTGTAGTGTGTGTGTGTGTGTGTGTGTGTGAATATAATATATAATATATATATACTCTGTGTGTATATGTGAGGCAGTGGTGGTATAGGGTGCTGGATCGCTGATCCAAAGGTTAGGGGTTCGAGTCCCACTCTCCACAAGGTTGTCACTGCCCCCCCAGTGCAGCTAACTGGGTTATCAAAGGCGGGCCATGTCTGTCACTGTCTATGGTGAGAGGCATGTAAAAGAACCATTGCTGACTTTCGTAAAGAGTAGCTGCAAAGCCGTCAGCGTGTTTCTGTCCCTTGCTAAAAAGGGTTGTGACAGGAAGGGCATCCGACGTAAAAACCTCTGCCAAATCAAACGTGCGAATCAGATGATTCGCTGTGGCGACTCCCGAGTAAAAGGGAAAAAGCCGAAAGGAAGACAGACATTGTGTGTGTGTGTGTGTGTGTGTGTGTGTGTGTGTATATGTATATTGCAGCGCAGAGCACCTTTTTTTCCATAGCATGCAAGGCTGCTGTGGCCAGTCCTATGTTAAAACACCTCTGGAGCAGATAGAGCTAAGGGTCTGGTTTAAGGTTCCATCAGGAGCAGTTTGATGGTACTTGAACCTCCAACCTTCTGATCAGCCTTATTCACTGATCCGCGACAGTAAACCAGATTATTTTATCATGGAAGGTAGTGAGCGGTTACATTGCAAATGATAATACAGTGAAATTACTCTTCCTTCATGACACAGTATCAGCTTCCAGTCATACAGTTCATGCATCACGGGATGTTCCAGATGTTATAGTAAAAGTGTTTATCCGCTGTTTGTCATCTCAAAAACATTCCTCTTTTCTTTCCTTTCTTCTAGTGGGTGGAAGGGTAAATCAAGAGCTTAAATACACACGGCAGAAGATCGGGGAAGAGGCCATGTTTAACCCTCAGTTAATGATCCAAACTCCACGGCAACACGGTGCTAACATCCTGACAGTGGAGGCGCTCAAGCAGCACCTGGACTCTGCTCTTAAAGCAAGCAGAGTGCATGTTTACATGTACAACAGGTAAGACGCAGCACTTGTCTCAGCTTACTGAAAGTGTCCAGAACATGCCCCCATCTCAACAACTCATCCCATCGTGATGGGTGTTCCTATAAACGAAGAACAGTGTTCTTATGTGTTGTTTTTATTATGGCGATGAGTGACTCAGTTATATCTTAAAGGAAATGGAAACTAGAACATTTATGCTACAAATCAGGAGAACTCCTCACGGAAAACAATTTTGTCTACCAGGTGAGATCCTGCACACAGGTCATGTACTCTGTGTATGGGGAGTGACATCAGTAAACTTTGACGTCTGTCTTTTTTTTTTTTTTTTTTTTTTATTTTATTTTATTTTATATAAAGATCATTGAGAATCTTCATCCTTGTCTGATCATCACTCCTCTGGACTGCTTCTGGGAAGGTGCCAAGTTACACTCGGGCATTGCGTATCTTCCGTAAGTGTCGGGTCATTAATATTTCCGCTTGGTAAAGTGTATTTTTGTTGGATCTTTGACAATTCACGTCATAAATGGCTCGTACCTTTAGTGAGTGGCATGAGAAATGGGCTTCTGAGTGATGGGGCAATGGCAGTAGGATGGTAAACAGTAATTTGGCACGACTGCTTTTGTTGTGCTTGTGCATGAGAGGACTGTTCTGCTCCTCTCGAAAGGTCCTCATTGTAATCGCTCTGTGGTCCCCGGCAAGCTGGGACCCCACACAATTGTCCCCCTTTTGCTTTGAGTAGTTAATACTCGGCAGACTTCCCTCTAGTTCAGCAAAAGCAGATCTCTCTCTCTCTCTCTCTCTCTCTCTCTCTCTCGCTCGCTCACTCACACTAGTTCTGGATCTCTTTTCTCTCTCCATCATAGATGGTAAATAAGAGTTTGACTGTGTTCTGGTTGGGGGAGTCTGAATAAAGACCCAAGCCTGGTTAGGCACATACAATGTGTTCTAAGGCAATCAGGGTTAGCCAGATGAGTCCGTTGTGAAAAGAGAGAAAGACAGAGATGCAGCAAAGATGGACGGCCGGGTGAGCGCAGGACCAACGGGAGGTCCAGAGAGACGGACGGAGGACTGGTAGGAGTGGAAGAGAACGACGGCGTAAAGGAGCGAGGGAGTGAGGATTTAGGGAACGAGGGAGGGCATGTAAGGATAGTAGGTGGACAGATTTACTGAGTTGAGCAAGGGAGAGAGAGAGGCAGAGAGAGAGAGAGAGAGAGAGAGAGAGAGAGAGAGAGAGACCTTGCTGAAGAAATCCAGAAAGTGCAGGCCAGACTGAGCTTGGAAGCGAGAGCGGAACAGAAATATTATTTTAAGGATGATTCAGAAAGCCCTTAGTTGTGGGGATGTTGTAGGTCTTGAGTTGGACCAGTAGAATAAAGTAATTAGTTGAGAATAAGGCTCAGATGATCGGCCTGGTTCAGTTTAGCAAGGCTATCATTAAGGAGGCGTTCCGAAAACCCAGTATGCAGTTGATGCTGTCTCTACCGTTCCCAAAGTTAGAAACCACTCCGTCAATGCATTTGGCTTAACCGAAGACATCCATTATCTTTTCAAATGCCGCCCATGGTGATGCTTTGCCGCTTCAAAGACAGTTATATGAGATACTGCCCATCCTCTCCACAGAGGCTTTAGATCATCTCATAAATCAGACGCACTCCGGGCTGCTCGCATGCCAAATCAGACATGCTTGGTTGAAATGAAGCTGGAGCATTGGCTGATCCGTGTCTCGTTCCACAGTGGTAAACCCCCTCTGCAGTGGATGAACTTTGACCCTATGGCGCTGATTGCTGAGATGCAGACTATGACCAAACTTGTGGGCAGCTGGCAAGAAATACTGGCAAAGGCTGAAGTGGGTCGTGGCTACATGGACCGTCCCTGCATCAACCCTGCTGACCCAGACTGTCCATCATCGGCACCCAATAAGAACTCGACACGGGTAATCTTGACACGTACATAAACGCAAACACCCAATAAAACCCGCAGGACATTCCCATGGGGCATGACTTCATTTTATTGTAATGTTTTTTGTTTTTTTTTAAACTTTGGGTCTGCGTAGCCGTTAGCATGGTTCCGTCTTGCGATGTTCCTGCGAGCGGTTTTCAAACTTAAGTGTAAATATTGTGGCTCAAGTTGAATTTTTTTTCAAATTTTCTTTTGAATATTTTCAACAGAAAAGGGACCGTCCATACAGTACGTACGCATGGCCCAGGTAGGGGGATGCGTGTGATTGATTTGCATAACGGATGCATACGAACAGAATGGGGGGGGGGTCACCGGCAAACGTGTACGTAAGCAGTTGTATATCCAACGGTAATAAATAAACAAACACAAGTTTAGTTGTCTTGGTTAGTTCAGTCATTGAAACATCCATCAACAGTTGCGAGTTCTCTCCCAACATTGCTTTTCCTGGTCAAGGTTAATTATCTATTAATGCAAGTTATTAATTAGCGATGGCGCCAGTCATCTCTGGATCGTTGGCTGTCGTCCACCTCCTCAAGCCAGAAGAATGATTTATATTTTTCCGTGGTTTCAAGTGACCGAACATCGTTAACATAGAATATAAATCAATAAATGAACAAGTACACATTGTGATACATATAACGAGTTTATTCGTCTGTTTTGAAAGATGCAGCACGTCATTAAATTTTTGCCGATGTACGCTACAGCTACTATTGCTAATGTGTACCGTATGTAGTATGTAAGGGGGGAAGTGAAAATTTTTTTTTTTTTTTTTTTTTAAGGTTTTATATGTACTATGTGCGTTATGGATGGTCTCAAACATCAGTTAATACCAGTTTGATATGTAGTTCACCTGCTGGCAGGTCGTCTTACCATGTGTTTCAGATGTGTGGCGTTCTTAACAACTTAAAAAAGATTTTTGAGTCAGGACTGCACTGTGGCGTAATGGTTAGCACGGCTGCCTCACAGCAAGGAGGTCCTGGGTTTGAGTCCTGAGCTCAGATGGTTCTTTGCGGAATATGCATGTTCTCTCTGTGCTTGTGTGGGTTCTCTCTGGGTGTACCTCACTGTTGCCCAGTGTTGGCTGAGATATATATATATATGTGTGTGTGTGTGTATATATATATATATATTTCTTTCTTCCTTTCGGCTTTTTCCCTTTTCTCGGGAGTCGCCACAGCGAATCATCTGATTCGCACGTTTGATTTGGCAGAGGTTTTTACATCGGATGCCCTTCCTGTCACAACCCTTTTAGCGAGGGACAGAAACACGCTGACGGCTTTGCAGCTCCTCTTTACAAAAGTCAGCAATGGTTCTTTTACATGAACCTCTCACCATAGACAGTGAGAGACATGGCCCGCCTTTGATAACCCAGTTAGCTGCACTGGGGGGGACAGTGACAACCTTGTGGGGACTCGAACCCCCAACCTTAGGATCAGCGATCCAGCACCCTATCCACTAGACCACCACTGCCCCTATATATATATATATATATATATATATATATATATATATATATATATATAAATAAAATATATATATAATATATATGTATGTATGTATGTATGTATGTGTGTGTGTGTGTGTATATACATATATATATATATATATATATATGTGTGTGTGTGTGTATATGTATGTGTGTGTGTATATACATATATATGTATATGTATATATATATATATATATATATATATATATATATATATATATATATATATATATATATATATATGGTCTAGTGATATATATATATATATATATATATATATATATATATCTATATATATATAGAGCCCCCCCCCCCCCACACATACACACCCTCGTATGCTATTTAACATAAAGATCATTAGTTTGTTGAGCTCAGATCTTGGTCCAAAATGATCATCGATTCTGCCATTTTTGTTTCTACAGCCGTTGGACATTGGTCGAGTTTTGACCGGTGGTTGTTACGGAGTCTCCAGGAAGTACATGCACTGGCAGGAGGAGCTCATCATCGGAGGGACCACAAAAAACGACAGTGGCAGGCTTTTCAGGTACGGCCGATCAGATCAGAACATTGCATGTAGTGCGCCGGGAGCACAGAGCCTGCAGGTCTGAGGAAGAAAGAAAGTGGTGGTACAGCACGTCTCAGCACGACTGTTGAGTGAACTCTGACCTCACAGCTAGATGCAAACTACAACAAAGTGTCAGATTCGAGTCAGGGTTATGTTCACTGGTGTCGGCGGTAACTCTTATGGTTCACTGATGTTACCCAGCAAAGTCAGTCCGTCTTTCACAAACTGTTCCTGCTGCTGCTGATGTCTGAGCGTTCTGATGGATTTGAATGGAGTTAATCCTGTTAGTTTGTGATGGTCGGGGGTAACTGAAACCGCAACCCACGAGCCATACTGCACTCGTACACACCCATCGAGTGGATCATTAGAGACGCAAAAGCTGTTCATTATTCCATATCTTTCTCTCTCTCTCTCTCTCTCTCTCTCTCTCTCTCTCTTATTTATTTATTTATTTTTAAATCATCCTCTGTCCAATAGTGCTCAGGCTCTACAGACCATGTTCCAGCTCATGACCCCTAAACAGATGTACGAGCACTTTAAGGGCTATGATCAGGTCTCGCACTTGAACTGGAACGAGGAGAAAGCGGCTGCCATCCTGGAAGCTTGGCAGAGGAAGTACTCTGAGGTAAAATACTTACGTTTGGTTCTTATCTCAAAAATACAGCACGAGAGTTGGTGGCGGCGTGGGGTGGGGGTGGGGGTGGCGGCGGCGTGGGGTGGGGTGGGGGTGGCGGCGGCGCGGGGTGGGGAGGGGGTGGGGGTGGCGGTTCTCTATTGAAATAAAGACTACAGTATATTTTCGTGGATGTGGT
>CM045749.1:25679228-25766728 GCA_024760905.1 Plotosus lineatus | reverse complement strand
ATTTAAATCCGTTGTATGCGCGACGTGGGCCCCGTCTGGAACACATTAAACCACCCAGCACTCAATCTCTTTCACAGCTGCCATCCCATTGGTGGTTTGTGGGTGACATCATCCGGTCTGTTTTTAAGGTCCCTGACCTCTGATTGCTATACGTTTACGTGTGTGTGTGTGTGTGTGTGTGTGTGTGTATGTGTGTGTGCGCACATTATTATTATTTTTTTAGGATAACTGCAATGATATGGTAAATCAGCTGAAGTTTTATTTCAAGTAATTGTTAACAGACATGGAAAAGAAAGAAAAAAAAAAATAGAAAGAAAGAAAATCACAAAAATTGAGATCCATCATAATACAGAACCTGGTGAAAGATATTCGGACCATGTATTTTATATAGTGCAGCCTGTGTGGATCCGGTGAACTGTTCAGACTGTACCCTGTCCTCGTTCAGTGTTGGCTGACATAGGCTCCAGCCTCCCTGCCATTGTAGCACGGTCTGAGTAAGCGGTTCGACAGATGAGTTCGTTCAGTTCAGTTCATCTTCTGTAACCGCTAAATCCTAACTAATGTCGTGGGGAGGTTGGCGCCCATACCAGCCGACTCCGGGCGAGGGCAGAGTACACCCTGGACAGCTCGCCAGGCCATCGCAGGGCAGAAACACACTGACAGCTTTGCAGCCTACTCTTGTCGACAGTCAGCAATTGTTCTTTTACATCAACCGAACACCATAAACAGTGAGGGACACGGCCGGCCTTGGATAACCAAGTTAGCTGCACTGGACACACACACACACACACACGCGCGCACGCACGCACGCAAACAACCTTGTGGAGAGTGGGATTCGAACCCCCAACCTTTTGGATCAGCGATTCAGCACCCTATACCACAAGGCCACCACTGCCCCCAGATGTGAGATTCTTAATTATTGCTCTCGCTGTGCATTTGTAGGTTTCCGTCGGTAACTCCAGTTTTCTCCCGTCGTCCAGTGGAATGCATATTAAATGAATCTAATGGCTGTTCCAGATTGCCCCAAGGTGTGAATGTAACGGTTGCTGTTCACGGTTTATACCGCCTTTTGCCCGGTGTCGGCTGAGAGAGACTCCAGGCTTCCCGTGACGCTCGTTTGTTGGAGGAAGAGGTGATGTGAATGAGTGAGTGGGTTTCTCTTCATCGTTGCCTGTATTCTGATCTTCAGGTGGTCCAGCAGAGTGTGTCCATCAACTCGTCTCAGAAAGTCCTGACGTTTACCACCACTACTCTCGAGGACATCCTGAAATCCTTCTCCAGTGTCAGCGGAATCCGGATCGCCAGCGGTTACCTGCTCATGGTACCCATACCTGCACGTTTATTTATCCCTGCTGTTGTGTTATTGAATGCTCATGAATATGAATGGATTTTTTTTTCTTTTCTTTTTTTTCTTTTTTTTTTTTTTTCCCGCTCCATGTGCGTTTGCAGCTTGCCTATGCGTGTTTGACTATGTTGCGCTGGGACTGTGCCAAATCCCAGGGCGCAGTAGGGCTGGCCGGTGTACTACTGGTCACCCTGTCTGTTGCTGCCGGACTTGGCCTATGCTCTCTCATCGGCATCTCCTTTAACGCTGCTACCACTCAGGTACGACACCAAACGGTTGCGTCCGGGAGATCTGTAGCGTCCTCCAGAGAGTCTGGTGTTTTCTGACATTTCCTGTGTGTCTGTAGGTGCTGCCATTCCTCGCTCTTGGTGTGGGAGTGGATGACGTCTTTCTTCTTGCTCATGCTTTCAGTGAAACCGGCCAGAACAGACGAATTCCCTTTGAGGTAAATAATCCTTCTGTCGCACCCTCATGACCCTCTTCTCACCACAAAAAAAAAAAAAAAAAAAAAAAAAAACACACACAGCAGACAGTACAAACATCTCCTCCTCCTTTTTTTTTTCTGATCTCAATCGGTTATTCCTGTACACTGCACATGACACGAGAACCAGAGATTGTGTCAAGACAAGGTGTTGCGCTACGATCCTGACGGAGGGACTCGCTTGATTTCTCGCGGCCTCGTTCCCTGTCATAGTCGCTACGACTTTTTGCCCTCATGCTAACCCTCACGTAACGGAATGCGCATACCTGTCCCAGCCTGTGATGTAAGTTCAGACCTTTCCTCATGCTCGGCTTTGATGTGCGCCGGCATCAAACAGGGTCTCCTGGGGGCCGGTACAGGGTATGTGGGGCTGCACAAAGGGTTTCGGGGATGGAGATGACAAACACACACTTGCTGCAGAGTGTGAGGGTAGATGCTTATCTGTTGGTGCTCATTTCTGTGTGTGAGTGTGTGTGTGTGTGTGTGTGTGTGTGTGTGTGTGTGTGAGTGCGCGCACGTGTGCACACGCAAAAAAGAGAGAGAGAGAGACTAGGTCTAGGTATCATTCCATGTTCATATATGTAATGTTCTTTTGTTGTTTTCTCTTGTGACTATGTGCTACGTATTTCAAAAACATGAATGCCTTTTTTTTTTTTTTTTTTTTTTTTTTTTTAGCCCTGAGCTCTGGTGTTTGTATTCCATATTCTTCCAGTGTGACTGTGTGTGTGTGTGTTTCCTCCGGGTACTTTTGGTTTCCTCCACATGCATTTCAAGCTAATTGGCTGTTCCAAGTTACCCCAGCATGTTTATGTAAGTGTGAATGTTGTTTTGAATTTTTGTTTTTTTGTGTGTGTGTGTGTGTGTGTGTGTGTGTGTGTGTGTGTGTGTGTGTGCGTGTTGCCCTGCGATGGTTCGGCATGACTATACCCCATCACGCTTGTCGGAGTAAGCAGATTTACATTGCATGCTGTCCGTTTGCTTGTATGGATTTTCTCCAGGTACACTGGTTTCTTCTCACAGTCCAAAGAGTGTCGCACCGTCGGCTAATTCGCTGTTCCAAATTGCCCTTCGATGTGGATGTGTGTATGATTTTAATCTGGCGAGCTGTTCAGGGTGTACCCCGCCATTGCCCAGTGTCAGCTGTAGTGTTTTTTTTTTTTTTTTTTTTTTTTTTTTTTGCTCCAGCCTCTCCGTGAACCTGATAGCAGGATTTAAATGTTTGTGCAAATGTCAGTTTGTAGTTCTGTGCTTCTACTGCCCGTGTAGTAAATTTCAACTGCAGCGAGCGGTGAAAATATTGGAACGCGAGCCCACGTTCCCTAAAATGATCCCGCAACGTTTGTTGAAACTAATGCATCTCTTGTGATTTTGCCTTTTAAAGAACAAGGAGCTGAGTTCCGCAGATCGGAATTGAATAAACGAGTGAGATCCTAGTGAGGTTGGACTATATGATCCGGTATGTGTTGTCCAGATCCTCGACAAACCGCCCTAGAAAGAGACCTGTTTTTGATGTGCTCGCGGGCGGAGAGGTAGGTGTGTGTGTGTGTGTGTGTGTGTGTGAGCCTTCAGGTCGTCGGTGGTGAGCGGAGAGTCAGGGCAAGCGTTTATTTGTGTTTGTGTGCAATCGCGCGTTGCGGTGCCGCTCTTTCAGGGAAAATTAACAGAACGACATGGGAGAAGAGCATGCAGTCATCCTGACTTTAAAAGCGCACACTGTGTGGTCCAGAATGTTCTCAATGCTTTCGTCAAAGCCTTCACAATCACCCTTCCTCCCACCACACACACACACACACACACACACACACACACACACACACACACACACACTTCGACATACACTCGTTCTTTCTCATACTTGTCCCACTATATATTCCTCAGTATTTGTGTGCGAGTGTGTGGAGTTTGGAACATTATCGTATCCTGGTCAACCCTCTGAACGGCTTAAAGACGAAAAACAAGAGCTTATCCTAACAAGATGATGAGCCAGCTACATTTTGGTGGTCCCAAGCTGACTGTTTAAATGGCTATCTCCTGTGTTTGATGGAAATGTTTCTGTGCAAGCGAGGGACAAGGAGTGGGAGGGAAATAAATCTCTCTCTTTTGCAGTCTTGCTGGCAAAAAAAAAAAAATAGCCACATAATAGTGGATTAGAACGGAAAAGCTTTTCATCAGGACTTCAGCTCATTAAGTTGTCATGGCAGGTTCAGTGATTGCAGGCTCTCTTGCATGGAACTAGCAGCTAAAGAGCTTAAGCAAGGAAGGATAAAGTATCCCTCTGCAGCACACTGCATAAATAACACACCTTTCATGGAGGGTTTGTATAAAAGAGGTTTGGAAAATTGACTTTGGATTTTAAGTCAATAATGAACAATTATTTGCTGAAGGCGACTTGGATTCCATCTCCGGGACTATTCAAATCAACAACATTCACTCAGCCCAAGGTGAATAATTGTTTCAGTATATACTACATGGGAAATAATAATAATAATAATAATAATAAACTAAACAATTACTTTTCCTTCCATTTTCATTTGCTTTTCTATATTTCAATCACAAAGGTAGGTCCAGTGGGCTCTGTACATTCCGAGCCAAGCTTAGCACCGTTTAGCTACTAATTCTTTTTGGGAGAAAGTTTTGGGAAATACTACACAGAAACAAATGGAAAGTAAACTAAAAATACTATAGTTTATTTTTCCTTTCTTAACCCTTTAACGCCCAGCAGGACCATATGGTCCTCTTTCAAAAAAAAAAATGCTAATAACTACTAGATGTGTGCTGCCGCCGTTCAGAACGTGTTTTATACTTGTTGTGGTGTCGCCTGATGTAACACAGCTTGGTCCCACGTCCCTCAGTGAGACGACTTGAGTGCACAGGATTGTAGTGTTCACGAATTTAAGAGTGTTGTTTGTTATTATGTTGTTATTGTTTTTATTATTAGTGTTATTATGATTTTATTGGAAGTAATGTGTTCGGGGTTTCCTTCAGCCTTTTTGATTAGGATAAACTAGTGATGATTTTTTTTTTTCTCTTTTAACTGCAAAAAATAATTTGGGCGTTAAAGGATTAAAGCATCATGATTATTCCGCTTGCTCCAAGTCCCTGTGACAAATCAGGCATTTCATTTAGGATGATGTTGTTTTTAATCCATTGGTAGAGGACCAATCAGCACTGCTCTTGTGAAGTAGCAGCACTCTTGAGTGGAGCATAGCCATGAACCTTCGCTTGGATGATTGTTCCATGTCTTGTCTGGTGTCCTCATATGTCCACTCCAGGAGACAAAATAATGATGCTGAGAAACTGTTGTGTTTTGCTGACTTGTATGATGTAGGGCAGCAATAACTGATTTAATATTAATAAAGAATAGAAATCTTAAAAAAACAAATAGAGGCTCATACACCACCATTCAGACTCACACAGAATAAACAACAGGTAAACAGACAAAGCTGGAGGGGAAATAAGTGTTGGTGGAGCAAAGATGAAATCAGATGGTTGATTGAACTGATTAAACAGATGCTCAGACTAACAAGGCAGGTGAAATTAACGAGAAAATTAGAACGGTAGTAAACGACAAACCCAAGATCAGATGCCAATCAAAAGTCACGTTTTAGGCAGTGTCTTAATGTACACTATAGGTCTCAAACACAAGGTCAGCATCCCAAATCTGGCCCTGCAACTCATTTTATGTTGCCTGCGAGAACTCTAAAAGAATATAATTATCATACATTCTTTGCATCAGCCATGACCATGAAACCTAATTCAACATCTTTCCACAAGGTGCCGCCAACCTCATCATAATCATCTTCCGCTTAATCTGGGGTCAGGTCACGGGGCAGCAGCCTAACTAGTGAGGTCTAGACGTCTCTCTCCCCAGCCACTTCTTCCAGCTTTTCAAGGGGGGGGGGGGGGGGGGGATACTGGGGTGTTCCCAGACCAGCCAGAAGACAGTCTGGGTCGACCCCAAGTTCTCCTCCCAGTTGGACAGGTCCAAAACTTCACACCACGGCGGCGTTCTAACCAGATACCTGAGCCACCTCAGTTGGCTCCTCTCAACATGGAGGAGTAACGGTTTCACTCTGTTCTCCTCCCTTAGCCAACTTGTATCTCGTAAACAGTCGGTCATTTCTGAATCAAAGATTGTAAAGTAGCTTATCACTGTCAAGTATTGTCAGAAAAGGACTAATTCGTAAACAAATAATATTGCTACGCAGAGTTAATGCTTCCTTTTTTAGATAAATAAGGCAGTGATGGCTTGGAGCTTAATGCAATGGGTTACTACTCCGAAGGTCAGAGGTTCAATCCCCACTGCCACCATTGTTGGGCCCTTAAAACTCAAGTTGTATTTAAAAGTGATAATTGTAAGTCGCTCTGGGTAACAACATCTGCCAAATGTCATGAATGTAAATGTTCAGTTATTTTTGGCCCTCAAGCTCTTCAAAATTTAGGGATGCGACCCCTCAGTAAAAATGAGTTTGACGCTTCTGAGCATGCATTGCAACGTATACGAATGAATTATCCTATAAATCTGTATTTGTCAGAGCACAGCATGGCTGGAAATATCACTGCTACCATCTGTTTATTAGTAGAACTTGATGACATGTACATTTTTAGTTTAGCAAAGAGTGCTGAGGTATTTGCAAATAGCGCCTTGTAAATTAATAGTGATTTAAAAATAGAAACCAATCAGACCAATTGTGTGAATGACACGAAAGAAAAGTGAGTAAGCCTTCAGCAGTGAGGGCATCGTGTGCGAGTGGTCGTATCGGTGTCAGCCTTCATACATCAGCAGAAAATACTGGGGGGGGGGTTAGGAGTCGACTTTTTTTTTTTTTTTTTTTTTTTTTGAAGGAGAAACCTGAGATTAGAGGAACGCGCCAGATGTGATAACTCTGATTGGATCACTGCTATTCAGTTTCTGTTCAGTTTTATTTGTATAGCACTTTTAACATGAGACGCTGTCACGAAGCAGCTTTACAGTAATCCGGATGTAGATTTAGATCCCTAATGAGCAAAGAGAAAGGAGAAAGGAAAGCCTCCCTGAGATGACATGAAGGAGAAAACCTGCCAACTAAGCTTATGTAGGATTGCTAAGTTATGTGCCGGCATGTTTTGTGCCTGACGAGAGGTGCTCTCGACCCTTCCCTCCCTTTTTTGGCAAATCTTTCCAGATGCTTCATGCTCGTTATGTAGTTGATCAGATTAAGCAGTTACAATGAACAGAAATATGGTTTGTATTGTCTACGAGTAACATGTTGCCATGCGGGACCATTAGAGATTGCGAATGTGTCATAGGCTGGTTTATAATTGAGTAAATAATAAATTTTTTTTTCACATCGACAAGGTGGCGTGACCATTAACCCAGAGATTGTAAGTTCACGTGCCACAGCCATCCGTGACCAGGGTAGTCCATTGGAGCTGATTGGCCGAGCTCTCATTGGAGGGATGGACGGATACCACACATCGCAAAATTAAAGCACAAATGCGGGAAATAGACATGTAATTAATTTGCATATTACAATTCATAGTCAGTGGTGATTTAATGGCATTTTTTAACTAAATAAGCGCCGGCCAATGCCTGCACTCATATGGTCAATCAAACGAAACAGGCACACACACACACACACACACACACACACAAAAAGGGCCCAGCAGTCCGTAGCCAGGAGTACATTGTAGCTAATTGGCTGAGCTCTCACTAGAGGGAGGAATGGCATACGCTCACTTCGCTGTCACTCACAGTGATCACCAGCCAATCATGGGCTTCTGTGAGCTCATTTGTCCGAGGAGGTGGATAGCACTTTCCCGACGAGCGTGTTAGACCGCCCACAAATAAGCATGTACCGCAATTTGAAAAGAAGCGGGCGGATAGCATCGCATGTCACAGCGGGGGCATGTGCATGCTTTCACCCCTCCCTGGTCAGTGGTGGTGGTGGTGGTGTGATAGAGAAGGCAATACATGATGGGTGGGAATTTGATACGACTAAATTTGGGGGAAAATTAAAAAAAAAAGGAATAAAACTATGATCTTTTGGGGCGGGGCTTTTTTGCGTTATTCCTGAACATTTTATTTATTTTTTTTTTTAAGGTAAACACCATGATATAAGAATGCGTTCAAGGAAGAGAAAAGCTCTCTCCGACATTGAAATGTTGAAACATTTCCAATCAGCCAATCATCATTCACGTTACGGCTTGCAGACATTATAGCTGACAAACAACTCACACCTGTCTCCCTCACTCTGCTTAACCACTTCATCGTACTCGAGAGGCTAGAGCCTATCACATCCAACACTGGATGAAGGCGGGGTACACCCTAAACAGGTCACCAGACCATTGCAGGGTAACACGTACACAACCATTCACACTCACACATGGGGGCAGTTTCGAAAAGCCAATTAGCGTAATGTGCATGTCTGGGATTGTGGGAGGAAACTGGAGTGCCCAGGGAGAACCTCCGCAAGAATGGAGGAGAACATTGCAAGCTTCTCACTGAAACACAGAACGTGTGAGGCAGACGCGCGACTTACTACGCTACCGTGCTGTCCGATAACTAAGCAGATCATCAACATTTTTTCCACGCGTGTTTATATTGGAAACATTTATTTGATTAACAGCAAACTTGAATCGTTAAAAAGGTTAAGCCGCTGTTTCCATTTAGCGTGTAACGCTGTGTGTGGGAAGGTTTTCAGACCAGCTGCTTCGATCATAACAAGCCAGGAAATCAGAACCAGCATGAAAAGGTCTTTTAAGCTCGAAACTGTGAAAGCATGACTGAAGGAAAGAAAAATATTCAAACCTCGTTTTCCTCTTTCTGGGATAAATAACTGAAACGAGGCGGTGAAGTTGCTAAATAGTGCTGCCGTGTCGGCGCGCGCGCGCCCCCCCCCCCCCCCCCCCCCCAAATGCACTCTGATCTGAATTTCAAACCATCTGCATCAGAATAAAAACTTCCTTTGGGATCGTGGTCTTGATGCACAGCATGTCGTTTGAAATCCCAGAATGCACAGAGTGGCATTTCATTGAAGGTAATGAGAACAATTGAAGATGGTAATACCAGGAAGATTCCAACTCTAGGAGTCCGCAATCCCCCCCCCCCCCCAATAAAAAAATAAATACAAAGAAAGAAGCACAACTGGACACACACTGGTGCGAATGTTATGCCACCTTACAGCAAGTGGGTCTGGGATTCAGACCTGGACCATTCTGTGTGTGGTTGGCATGTTTACTTGGTGCCTGCAAGGGTTTCATCCTGATGCTCTGGTTTCCTCACACAGTACCAAGATATGTAGCTATCTGGCTAATCGAAATTGTCTATAGAGGCGAATGTACAGTGTATTTATATGGCTGTTGATCTGGTTTCCTCTGGGTACTCGGTTTCCTCCCTTTATCCAAAGACGAGCCCCAGTTGTGTGTTCTTGGTTCTGAGTGTGTGTGAGATGGATTACCTTGATTTTTAAGGTGTGCCCCACCTTCACCCAGCATTGCCTGTGATACGCTTCAGCCTCCTCGCAACTCGAGTAAAATAAAGCAGTTCAACAAATGAATGAATAATGAATTAAGTCATTATTTATATATTATTGCATTTATTTTTTTATGTAACACGACACGTGTTAATATACAGTGATCCCTCGCTACTTCGTGCTTCAGTTTCTGCGGCTTCGGTGCATCGCGGGTTTTTCAAAAATATTCATCGAAAAATAAAAAAAGAAGAAAATTAAAGGAAAATGGCGAAAAACAAGGCCAATTATGCAAAAAACCCACAAACAAACAAAAAAACAACCCAAAACCCCCCCAACAAAACTACTTAGATTTTTATGTGAGGTGCGCAACTGTGTGTGCGCGTGTCTGTATGTGTATTTATATTTTATTTACATCTTGTGCATTATTTTTGAATGTTTGTTATTCTAAGCATTTATAGCGTTGAATATGTATTTATTGATATTATATACACATATACATGGTAGACATCAGTCAGCAGGGTCGATCCTACTTTGCAGAAATCGGCGGTCTCGGGGGTGGGCAGTGGGGGGTCTCGGTCGCCATTAACTGCGGAAAGTGAGGGTTCACTGTATGTATACATTTTATTTATAATATATTATTTGTAGTAGCTTGTGACGAGTAGGCCATTGGGTTTTCGTCAGCATGTTTGTCCTGGCAAGCTGTCCAGGGGTGAACTCTGCCCTTGCTCAGAGTTGGCTGAGATGGGTGCCAGTCTCCCCATGACCCTTATTAGGATCAAGTGGTTCAGAAAATGTTATTAATCTCCATCATTAATTATATTTATTCACCAGCAATGACCTGGCGAGCTGTCCAAGGTGTACCCCGGCCTCGCCCGGAGTCGGATGAGATTTGGTGCCAGCCTCCCCGCAACCCTAATTAAAATTAAGTGGTGCAAAAAATGAATGTGTGTGTGTGTGTGTGTGTATATATATATATATAAATATATAAATTTTTTTTTTTTTTTTTTTTTTTTTTTTTTTAAAGTAATGAATGAATGAGACTCGGATGTTACATGTACTTGGACACACATGGAGTAGTCACGGCTCAGTGGTTAAGGTCCCCTGTTACTGGTCCGAGGATCAGAAATTCGAGCGTCAATGTCACCAACTTGCCACTGTTGGGTCTTTTGAGCCCTGAACCCTCAACTGCTGAGTTGTATTAAAGTAAGGAACCATGTCTACTCTATATCATAAATATAAATTGTACATTTCCTGTATTCTCCCTTTCTGCAAAGCCATGACGTAAATATGCTCCAATACGAATATTCAGCACAAAAAGATTCTTTATTTGTCAAAAGGAAAGCCAACACGGGGCTTTACCTGCAAGGAGAAGCAAGTTATTTCTGAAAGAAACGTGTATGAACAGGAGTCCGTTATCACCGAAGACGATCCCGCTTTCAGCAAGAAGCCTGCTGCAGTACTGATGGGATTTGACATTCAAGCTAATGTGGCTAATGTCCTTCATGTTGAGTTTTTTCCTTCACGTTTGAAATTTTGACCTTCACTCACAGCACAATTATTACATATTTAAAATTATACAACACTCATGTTAGTATTGATAGATACACACCGACCAGCCATAACATTAAAACCATGAGCACCAACAAATGACCTGAGGGGAGCATCTTTTTACAGTGGCACCTGCCAGGCAGTGGGATGTATTAGACAGAAAGTGAACAAAAATGAGCTCGTGTAAGAATCTGTTTTTAAATAAAACAGTTGGTTAAATGACCAGGTTTATTCATCTCCAAACTTGGAGGTCTTGTGGGGTGTTCGTGGTATGCAGTAGTTAGGTGGTTCAATGAAGGAAAACCGGTGAGCTGGAAAGAATATCATGGGTACCTAGGCTCAGTGTGTGTGTGTGTGTGTGTGTGTGTATGTGTGTGTGTGTGTGTGTGTGTCTGCGAGCTGCAGGACTGCGTGCACGATGTTGTTATTTTGTCCCCATATTGACACATTAACATTATCCCATTAACATTATCGGGAATGAAATTGAATGTTTACATGTCTTCTTAAATCATTCATTATCTCAAATGCATCATAAGTATATACTTCACATATCAATCCCTGGAGCTATTACAGATTTCGTGAGTGGTGCGTTTTCATATGGTCTATGTGTGTGTGTGTGTGTGTGTGTGTGTATAATATATATATATATATATATATATATATATATATATATATATATATATATATATATATATATTCTCTTCTTCTTCTTTTACTTTCGGCTGCTCCCTTCAGGGGTCGCCACAGCAAATCATCCGCCTCCACCTCACCCTGTCCTCCGCATCTTCTTTTCTGACTCCAACAACCTTCATGTCTTCCTTCACCACATCCATAAATCTCTTCTTTGGTCTTCCTCGAGGCCTTCTGCCAGGTAGTTCCAACCTCAGCATCCGACTGCCAATATACTCACGATCCCTCCTCTGTACATGTCCAAACCATCTCAATCTAGCCGCTCTGGCTTTGTCTCCAAAACATCTTACGTGGGCTGTCCCTCTGATATACTCATTTCTGATCCTATCCATCCTCGTTACTCCCAGAGAGAACCTCAACATTATATATATATATATATATATATATATATATATATATATATATAAATATAAAAAACAGTGTATAGTGTGTGGGTATATGTATATATATATATATATATATATATATATATATATATATATATATATATATGTGTGTATATATATATATATATATATGTATATGTATATATATGTATATGTATATGTATATATATGTGTATATATGTATATATATATATATATATATATATATATATATATATATATATATATATATATATATATATATATATATATATATATATATATAAATATAAAAAACAGTGTATAGTGTGTGGGTATATGTATGTGTGTGTGTGTGTGTGTATAAAGTTTTCTGGGAGAGTGGAACATATAACAGCACATCAAGACTAAATCTGGAGGGGGAAGAACTGGAAGTACATAAGGATGTGATGATCACATGGTGTGTGTTGTATGTGAATGATTAGAAATATGTTGACCTGTTGAACTCAAGGTGTGTGTGTGTGTGTGTGTGTGTGTGTGTGTGTGTGTGTGTGTGTTTATGCTCTAGGACCGTACAGGCGAGTGTTTGAAGAGAACAGGGGCCAGTGTGGCCCTGACCTCCATCAGTAACATTACTGCCTTTTTCATGGCCGCCCTCATCCCTATCCCAGCACTGCGGGCATTCTCTTTACAGGTATGTGAATTTGGTGTGTGTGTGTGTGTGTGTGAGAATCCTGGGTATTTTCTAGTAGTTTTTGTGTATTATACAGGAGGCTTCCTATCACCATTAGACCCATTAATAGTTCTGGTGTATGCTTTCCATCTCTTGTGGGACTTTCCATTCTTTCATTGGCACCAGCTTTCACTGGTTGACTTTCATTGATTTCATTCATCAAATAGAGCATGTGACAAGTCAAGGGCTGCCAAGCTCCTCCCCCAGGCTTGATTAGTGGTACGGCCCCTGTGCGTCCGCACCATAGCCCGGGCACATGTTCTACCAATGCTGGGTAGAAGTAGAGGTGGGTGGTGCTCTGTGGTCTCTGTGTGGGAGGTTGTTATAAGCTCAGGCCTGGCAGGGTTATTGTGTGTGCATGTGATTTTAAACAGCTGGAGTTGATTTGTGTTGTGGAAGTGGGGCAAGATCTGCACCGAGCAGCTTTTAACTGAACAGGAATAGGTGAGGCAGACCACATAACATAACAGCTGGAAAATATGCAGACCAAATCGGTGTGGGATTTTTTTTTTTTTTTTTTTTTTTTTTTCTTATGGCTGCCGTGTACTAGTCCGTCCTTCTGTTTGATGGACACGTCTCCGCATTTCTGCTTTCTAGAGGCGAAGATCCACATTTCAGAAAATATATAATCTATCAATCAGATTTTTCATGGCTTGCATGACCGTATAGCTACGACTGTACGTGCACCAGCACAGAGTCACATGCTTTGGGTCTGCGTGTTGATCTCGACCACTTGCAGGCTAGCAAAATGCTATACGAAAGTAATAGATGTGACACTGTTTGCTTCGTTAACTCCCTGTAACTGTTCATAATATATCGTCATATAATATATTTTGAATTACTCTTTTTTTTTTTTTTTTTTCACCAGAACAGAAAGGGAAGATTAACTTCTTTCAGAGAGCTAAAACCCTGAACACATAATCCTCAGATCAGTAGCGCAGTGTTTTTGGCAAACAAAATGAGTTTTCCAATGCTTCCACTCAGTTATACAGACGAATATGGCTTCAACTTTTAAAACAACAGCACAATCATTAATTGTGTACGGAAAAGAAACTTAACTCACGAAGCTCTGCTTTTCAGCCCGAAATCTACATTTTATACCTGCTTGAGTTTAGCTGTTATTTGTTTATTTATTTATAATAGATTGTGCTAAAATACACCGCCTGGCCAAATCAAAAATGTCTTAAACTGTAATATTTTTATGTTGAGCATCAAATCTTGATCTCAGTATATAATCTCCATGGCGATGTTGCTCCGGTTGGTCCGGTCAAGGCTCAGCAACATTAATGTGGCAATAAAATGAAGCAGCTGATGAACTGAATGAACTGAATGTACTGAATGTACTGAATGTGCAGGTTATCACATCAATGCACTTTGTGTTCCCTGATGGCACACGGATATAAAAAGGGCACTCAAATAATGAAAGAGTGGTTCAGGGAGCACGAGGAATCATTTTCACATATTGGCACCCTAGAATCCTGGTCTGAACCTACTGAAAGTGTATGGGATGTGCTAGAGAAGACTTTATGGCGTGGTTCAGTTTTTCCCTCATCGGTTCGAGACGTTGGTGAGAAATGAACCCGATAATGGGTGGGGGAAAAAATGTTACATTAAATTTGATGAACAGCATAATGATTACATGCTGTAGGTGAGGGTTTTTTTTTTTTTTTTTTTGGGAAAGCGGTATATTAGTCCTATTTGATTGAAACTACAGTTGTGTATAATTAAAATTTTTGATGATAATCTCAGTGAATTTAATAAAACAGCCGAGTCAGATTTTACACTCAGGTTAGTGTGTAACGGAGCGGAGAATGCTGATGCAAATTTTTGTATTTTGTCAGGGTGCGTAAAAGGTTGTGCAACAGTTTTAATGGTTGCAAAGAAATGCTACACATTTCAGATGATCTGATGAACAGTTCCAAGTATTTTATACTCTGAAGTTAGAAACGGAATGATTGGCATTACTTTCTATGTGGCTGGATCAGAATGCGTCTCCGATATACCTCCGGTGGGTAGCTCAGCTGAGCGTGATATTTCAAACGATTTGTTTTGATGGGGCGACCTCAAAAATATCGCGCCGTCCTCATCCACGACTCGGTGGCGATACTGTGTGTTATTCTGCTTGAATGGTTTGCAGGTTTGTAGATTCAACATCAGCTTGAAGCTTTTTGGGTTTCGATGAACTGTAACATACATTTAAAAAAAATGTACATTGACAGCATTTGGTAGACGTTCTTATAATTGTCATTTTTGTGTGTGTGTGTGTGTGTGTGTGTGTGTATATATATGTGTATATATATATATATATATATATATATATATATATATATATATATATATATATGTGTATATATATATATATATATATATATATATGTATGTGTGTGTATATATATATGTGTGTGTATATATATATGTATGTGTGTGTATATATATATATATACATATACACATATATATGTATATATATATATATATATATATATATATATATGTATATGTGTGTATATATATATATATGTGTATATGTGTATATATATGTATGTGTATATATATATATATATATATATATATATATATATATATATAATATGTGTGTGTGTGTGTGTGTGTGTGTGTGTGTGTGTGTGTGTTTATATATGTGTTTGTGAAATCATTATATGTCTGGGCACATTTTGAATGCCATTACTTTAGCTTACCCCCAAAACACCTACATTGGGCACACTGGTTAACCTCTGACCTTTTATAAGCTTTGTGTACTATCACTGTCATCTGATAGTCTTCACGCAACCAGCTGCCATCACCTTAATGAACAGCACCTGTAGCATCACAGATGGTGGGAGGAGCACCATGCTATTTCACTGGAGAGCACACTGTGGTCCTGAGGTTTTTCGGAAATGATCTCATAATATTGTGCAGTTTTGTTTACTGTAGTATACAGAGATGGAAAAGGTGTACGGGGGGGGTGTCACAATTTTAGATTTTATCTGGTATCAACATCTGTGGATGGATGGATGGAATGATCATATACTGTCTGTCAGACGCTACAGTGTTTAAGGGCAAGTGGCTACTATTCAGAACACAAAGCACACACACACACGGCAGTCTGAGGCCGAGCAACCTCGTACAGATGTAAAGATCTATCTTTCTCTACCCTTGACTTCACCTGCGTACTGAAGAGAAACCAAGAAACGAATACATAACGGAGAACGCGCTGTTTTTTTTCAGAGCTCCTCGCACGCCATCGTGTGTGTTCTTACCGGTCCGATGAGCCCCGAGTCAAAACATTCGGCTCGGCATCCTTCCCGTGTTCCATTTCTCTCACTCTTCCAAACAATAATGTGATAGTTTTTCTCGCCTGGATTTTTTTTTTTTGTGTGTGCTTATCTGTTGCGCTGTGCTACTGATAAATCCAAGTATGTGCGCCGCCCCCCCCCCCCCCCCATAGTTTGCAATCTGAATTGATATACAGTAATCCTCCTCTGTATGATGTCTCATAGTCCTCTATCATTTCCATGTGATATGCCTTTTTTTTTTTTTTTTTTTTGAGATGATATCTTTTTTTTTTTTTTTTTAAATAGTGGAAATTCTCACTCTATGAATCAGCGGCCTATAGCGGTTGTTCTTTTATGGGTTTTACAGCTTTGAAATTCGCATTTTACTATGCTAGGTTATTCGTAACATTGTGACATTAAAAAAAGTATATATATGTATATACGTCACAGCAGTGACAACCCATGAAGAGTGGGGCTTGAACCCCGAACCTTAGGGTCAGTGATCCAGCACCTTTACCACCAGCCCTGTTGTTTTTGTTTGTTTCTTAATTAGGGAAATGGCAGCCTGATTGGGTTTTCTGTGGTAGCACGGACACAGGACAACACAATCGAAATGTTTGATGCCTATTGGACTCTGCTCTGAGTAATTCCACTGCAGAGTAGATTTTCAAGCAGCATTGTCCTACCATGAGCCCTTTTTCACTTATTTTATTCATTTTTATTATTATTTTTTATTTAATAAACCCGGATTTTTCGCTCCACTATTCCATCTGCTTTCTCTGTGCTTGCTGTGCTTCGACGTTGAGTGTGAGATCAGAAGAAATGTTTGGTTGTGGTGTGTGTATGAACTCGATTTGTGATGGTGCGAGCTCACACAGCTGATAGATATTTCATTTTTCAATCGAACATATTGAGACAGAGGGACAGATTCAGCACAACTGGATGTGTGTGCAAAACCCCATATACGCTGCAGTCAGAATTTGCCACTTGTGTGGCAAGCTGTGTGTGTGTGTGTGTGTGTGTGTGTGTGTGTGTGTGTGTGTATAACAGTCTTGACAGAGTCTCTTCTGTAGCTCCATTCGCTTGCAGACACATGTGCTCTTTATTCCCTGTCTCTTGCTGGATCCCCTTCAGCACTCATTTGTGCACTCACTTTTTCATCACAGAACACACACATCACTCATGCACAGCACTCACACACATATAATTTCAGCTCCTTAAAGACACGCAAACATAAGAAGCTTGTCTGCAACGGGGAAAAACTGAATGAGAGAGAGATGAGTAAGGCAAAGCATGTGCCTGGTGTGTGGGAGGAGGAGGCGGGCGGGGGGGGGGGGGGGGTATAGGCCTCTCTCAGCACCTCCAGGCAGTACTGGGCTGCTGCTCTCTCTGTGTGGTCTGGCAGCTGAACACAGAGCCTGCCTCCACCCAGGAACGAAAAACATAAAAACCCACACAAGCTGACCAGACCAGACATGTCCTCTCTCTCGCTCTCGCTCTCTCTCTCTCTCGCTCTCTCTCTCTCTCTCTCTCTCTCTCTCTCTCTCTCTCGGTCGCTGTGTCTCTTATTTCTGTTGAAGCTCTTTACCAGCTCCAGCACTGCGTGCACAGAAACCAACTTTTTCCAAACTTGCTGCTCCCTTTTTTCCCCCCTTCTCTCAAAACCGCAATACTTTTCCATTCTTAATATAAAAATATAACCTAGACTTGTTATTATCTTTACATCTCATTCCACCTCTGCTTTAGTAACTATTGTAATAAAGCTTTGAACAAGCAAAATTCATCCCAAGAGAAGACATGACGAGAAATCTCAGGAAGGTGTTCAATACATTCTGATAAGGTTAAACCCTCGAATTACAAAAAGAATCACCATGCAATGTTATAAAATAAAAAAATAAAAATAAAAAAAAAAAAATAAAAAAAAAAAGAGAACAAATGTATATGAGAATGTAATAACAGTTTGGGCTACAGTGATCTTAGTCAGTTACACAAATGCAAATATTTTACTTGTAACATTTTATAAACGTTTCTTTTACTATAACATAACTGTGTTTGCAGAAAAGCAAAAAGAACAGTTATTTTTATTAGTTATTTTTTATTTTTTTTTATTAGTTTATAGTTATTCACAAAAAAAAAACCCTCAGCAAATGAAAACTGTTTATTGAAAGAACTATATTATGGAGACGTTTTGACTGCTTTCAGAAATCATGGTCTTCAAAGAGGGGGACAGAAAACAGGGGAGTTCGGGAGACGGGGGACAGGGAACGAGACAAATACGGAAGCAGTGGAGCAGAGGGCAGGAACCAGGGGCCAGAAAGCGAAAGTTGGAGGATAGAGGGTTAGAAGACAGGACATGAAGTGAGGCACAAAGGACAGACACGGGATCTGGAGACAAGAGACGAATCAAGCTTGGCCTTAATTTGAGCGCTATCTATCAGGAAATGTATGTTTGGGGGTTTTTCCCCCCTATATTTGATGTGTGTGTGTGTGTGTGTGTGTGTGTGTGTGTGTGTGTGTGTGTGTGTGTGTGTGTGTGTGTGTGTGTGTGTGTGTGTGTGTGTGTGTGTGTGAATCTCAGGCTGCTGTTGTTGTGGTGTTCAATTTCGCCATGGTGCTTCTCATCTTCCCGGCTATACTCAGCATGGACCTGTATCGTCGAGAAGATCGCCGCTTTGACATTTTCTGCTGCTTCATCAGGTACGACACACACACACACACACACACTTCTAGAGGAATGATGCTTACATGACATTTTCTTCATAAATCATAATATACACAGTCCAGCTTTAACAGCTTCTTTTCTGCAAGTAGTAGTTAATAGAGATGTGGGGAATTGGGGGGGCGGGGTTTGTTTATGGTATTTGTGAATTACTCCTTCATGCTGTTGTGTGTTGTTGTGATCTTGGGTATGTGATTGTCTGGTTATCATATACTCTGGAGTTCCAGCCCTCATTGTAATATCTACTGAAGGCTTTTTCTTGCTGCTTTTATTTCTTGGTGTGTCGAGCCTGAGGGAGTGAAAGAGAAACTCGCCGCTGCTTTTCAGGTTTTTGCTTTCACTCTAAACTCTCCAGCGTGGTCCCAGGCTCATGCAGGAAATTGAACTTGAAGCCTCCAGTTTCACCGAAACACTCGCTTCCCAATCAGCAGCCTGTCAGCTTCACAGACCTACACACAACTACTCAGAATGCCGACTGGGATTCATTTTAATATGTCGGTGTAAATGTGTGTAAATGAAAGACAGATACAGTGGAACGTTTTTTTTTTTTTTATTTATTATTTTGGTTCTGCCCTGTTTAGCTCTTATAAAGCTTAAACTGCAGGTTTCTATGTAAAATAATTAAGGTCACCTAATGTATATGGAATTTCTGTCTCGAGCATGGGGGGTAACCACCTAATCAGGATGAAAAAATCTTTGATATTTTGTTAGCTGCGCTCTTGATCAGAGCCCTGTAGGCACGGAAGATGACTTGGGTGGTTGTCTCATATCCGTGTTACCACAGGAAACCGAGTCAGGCTGCTGTGTCACTTGGTATAAAACATTTGTTATTAATCATCAAACTGAAACTCAAAAAAAAAAAGAGGTTCATACACCACCACTGAGACTTGCACAGAATAAACACAATATAAGTCAGGTAGGCAGAGAAATTTTCGTCAATCAAAACAACGCAAGCATGAATGGGAGCGTGGAGCATGAACTGGTTGGACCTTTTTGGAGTTTTTTTGTTTGTTTGTTGTTGTTTTTTTTTTAGTTTCTCCCATTTCTCCCTATTTTAGTCATATCCAATTCTCACCAACCAAGTACAGTGGTACCTCACTTTACGAAAGTTTCACCAACGAAAAATGCAGGTTACAAAACGCATTTTCTTAAAATTTTTGTCTCTGGATATGAAACAAGTTCACGTTATGAAAGCGCCATCTTAAAAATTCAAACGCACCATTCGAACAATGCACGAGCTGCTCTCCCATCAATGACGTTCAAGCATCCCGCCCCGCTGGCCTCCCATTGAATAGGAGGGGTGACGCAGCTCCCTCCCATTGGCTATTATGGAGATGAATCTACCGTGATGCTTTTCGTGTACAGGACAGAGTTATTGTAGTTTCATGCGTTATTTCTTGACTCAGGCTTTTAACGTTCCATAAACATTTGTAAGATTATAACTGCTAAAACGACATGGTCAACCCACGTGCGCACACACACACACACACACACACACACACACGCACACGCGCGCGCGATTTCCGGTGTAAGTGAGAAGAAGAAACTGGCTTTGAGTGATATCACAAAGGAATACGGCCAAACCCGTCTACCATCCGTATGATATTGAAGCAGAAGGAGGCTTTAAGAGGTATGCTTTTATAATTTTTAAAGCGTTTTGGGGGATAGTATTTGAAGCCTTGGACGAATCACGCGTTTTACATGTAAAATGCAGTTCAATTTACGAAAAATGCAGGTGACGAGAAAGGCACTGGAACGGATTAATTTCGTAAAGTGAGGTACCACTGTAATGCCTTTCCTATCACATGACCAGCATTGACCAAAGAGGGGCGAAACCATGCACATGCCCCCTCCATGACATGCAATGCTGGCCACCTGCCTCTTGTCAAACTGCTGTGCATCCATATTTGGTTGCGGCCTAACACGCTGAGGGGACACACTATCTTCCATCTCGTACGAGTGCACTCACAGAGGCCCATGATTGGCTGGCAATCGCTGTGAGTGAAAGGGATGTAAGCATATCCCACCCTCCCTCCCGTGAGAGCTTGTTCAATTAGCTCACATGGACTCCTGGCCACGGACGGCTGTGGTACCAAACCAGATTCGAACTTACAACCACAAAGCACCTTTATACTGTTGCACCAGTTTATAGTCGAGCTCCGCCTTCAGGCAGCACCTGAATCTTTTGTATAAGATTTGTCCAGCACACGATCAAACAAGTCTATGCTATTTGGATTTTTTTCCCCCCCATGCATTGTATAGCATCAGAAAGCAAATGTAAACTTTTATACAAGAAAGCAAACGGCGCAGGCATGTACTTTTGTACTCCTATCACTTTCAAATATTTGACCAACTGATAAGCCGGTGATGTGCATTCAGAAATGGTGCATTCCTTAGAACCAATTGTGATTTAGCTCCTGCCTCATCCCTCTCTCTTTCAGTCCGTGTTCGAACCGTGTAATCCAGCTGGAGCCTCAGGTGCTGGGCGATGTTGGCCACTGCACGCCTCCTCCCTCCTACAGCAGTCATGGCTTCTCACACACGCACATCACCATGCAGTCGACGGTGCAGCTGCGCACCGAGTACGACCCGCGCACGCAAGCCTACTATACTACAGCCGAGCCACACTCGCGCATCTCTGTGCAGCCCCTCCACCCCAACCACAACAACGCCAACACCAGCTCCACACGAGACCTCCTGAACCAATCCACTGAGATAGCATCAGGGCACACAGAGCCATCCTGTTCGCGCTGGACCTTCGCATCGTTTGCGGAGAAGCACTACGCGCCTTTCCTGCTGCAGCCCACCACGAAGGTAAACACTGTGTATACTAAATAAAAAAGAACATTCATTAAAGTTTTAGTGACCAGAAAATTGAGATCAAATCCAAGACAGCCACTGTTGGACCCAGTGTAATAACGGATGACCTCAGCTTCCTTCCAAGTTGTGCTTTCTGAAAAATGTTTCCCTTGGTGATTTTCCCTTGGCACAGATTTTTGAGGCGTGTTCTTCAGGACCCCAGTCCCTGTTCTTAGTCTGCTTTCTATTGTAACTGCCCCTCCCGTGATCCGAACCTGCTCTGAATAACCATAACAGAAACATACTGCGTATACAAATAGAAGAAGAATGTGTAGTCTCGGGGTATTTGGACTTGATTGAGAACTTCTCTCAGTCGGGTCCAGAGACCCTTGGCAGTCACCGAGCCTGGACGTATTAAGGGAGAATTTCTTGCCAGGTCGGACTTTAATCGACTGCAGAGACGGTTCGAAGGACAGAGGTGAATGGAAACCAGCTGAAGGATTTAGCACTTGTGCAACTGCTTTGCTCGGAGTAAAAACCCTTTTACAAAAACCACAGACACCTTCTGTGTCAGAGGGGCAGTCATAAAGACCGGAGTTATTTTTCCAGCCAACATCTGACTCATCATTGTTTTTATTTCTCACTCACTCTCTCGCTCTCTTTCCTTCTCTGTGTGTGGTCCCAGGTTGTGGTGATTGTGCTCTTTCTGGCACTTCTGGGCATCAGCCTGTATGGCACTACACGAGTACGGGATGGCCTGGAGTTGACCGACATTGTTCCACGCGAGACAGCAGAGTACGACTTCCTGGGTGCCCAGTTCCACTACTTCTCCTTCTACAGCATGTATGTGGTGACCCAGCGGGCCGATTATGCACAAGCACAACCTCTACTCTATGAGCTCCACCAGCGCTTCGGCACGGTCGGATACGTGCTCCGGGACGAGCAAGGCCATCTGCCCCTAATGTGGCTGCACTACTTCCGTGACTGGTTGCAAGGTACTGCACAGAGCTGATATAAATGATTGTTTCAACGGTACATAAAGAGTTCACACGTAAAGAGCAATAATTTTATGTTTCTGATATATTTATTTGATATCTACACTTATTTTAACGTAAATGACCATGAAATCACAAAAACTGTGTAACCCTGTATTACTGGCAGTGTGGTAAGCTACAGCAGCATTAGCGTTAGCAGCTTAGCACTTATTTTTCCCTGGAAGTGAAGACTTGTGTTGGACAGTGAGACATCACATTCTAGTGACTCCGAGGATAAGAATGCCACAAATGTGACGGTAAATCTAACATGGTTTACGCAGTTAATGTTTTTCCAACTTGGCGAATGTTTTCCATGATTTCTGTGTTTGTCATTTGTGCCAATAATGTGTTATGCTACAGGGGGTCAGTGACATGGCCATAGCAAGTTAACAAGTTTGTAGCACTACCAGGCTGGAACCGCCAATCAGAAAGGCAACATGATCATTTCTTGATTCGTAACACTCGCACAGACTTTAAAATCAAGCATGAATGGAACTGATGTTCCTGGAAGGAACCGCTGACGATAACATCGTGACAATTTTAAATAGCCAGTAATGCTAATTCACCACAGGTTCCCTTTAATGTGTACTCGAAGTTCTTATTCGGTTTTGTTTATATTGTAAGTCACATGACCCGACAGTACTGCTTTGGTACTGTTGTTTGAAGTTTGTGTGTGTACAGGTATACCTTGGCATATGTCATTAATTGGTTCCAGGAGAGGCAACGTAAGTCGAAAACGACTTAACTCAAATTAGCTTGGCCCTAGGCTGGCCTAGGCTCGGCTATGTCAAATTTAGATGTGTGTATATATATATATATATATATATATATATATATATATATATATATATATATATATATATATATATATATACATGCATTTACATATAAATACAGTGGTACCTCACCTTATGAAATTAATTCCGTTCCAGGGCCTTTTTCTTAACCTGGATTTTTCGTAAATTGAACCGCATTTTATATATATAAAATGTGTGATTCGTTCCAAGGCCCCCAATACTACCCCTAAACTCTTTAAAATTTTTCAAAGCATACCTTTTAAAACCTCCTTCTGCTTCAATAATGTAATGTACCGATGGTAGATGGGTTTGGCCATAATCCTTTTGTGTGTTCGTACACGCATGTGTTGACCATGTTGTCTTAGCAGAGTTATAATCTTACAAATGTTTATGGAAGGTTAAAAGCCTGAGTCAATAAATAAAGCATGAAACAGTAACTCTGTCCTTTACACGAAAAGCATTATGGACGATGCGGCTTCATAATAGCTAATGGGAGGGAGCGGCGTCATCCCTCCTAGCCAGTGGGAGGCCAGCGGGGCGGGATGTTGGGAAATAGCCAATAAGAGGGAGCTGCATCATCCCTCCTAGCCAATGGGGGGCCAGTGGGGCGGGATGTTGGGAGATAGGCAATGGGCAGTAGCTGTGTCATCCCTCCTAGCCAATGGGAGGGCAGCTGGGCGGGATGTTTGAATGTCATTGATGGGAGAGCAGCTCGTGCATTGTTTTAATGTTTGAATGGTGTGTTTGAATTTTTAAGATGGTGCTTTCATAACGAGAACTTGTTTTGTATGCAGAGACACAAAGTTTAAGAAAATGTGTTTCGTAACCTGAATTTTTCGTTTGGTAAGACTTTCGTAAAGTGATGTGTGTGTGTGTGTGTGTGTGTATGTGTGTATGTATGTATGTATGTATGTATGTATACTAATATATATAATATACAGAAAGTCCCCATTATTTGTCAGGGTCACGTCCCCCCTCCTTGCAGATCCCGGAAAGGTATGATATTCTTCTTTTCCTTTCGGCTTTTTCCCTTTCTCAGGAGTCGCCACAGCGAATCATCTGATTCGCACATTTGATTTGGTTCATAGGTTTTTATGTCGGATGCCCTTCCTGTCACAACCCTTTAGCAAGGGACAGAAACACGCTGACGGCTTTGCAGCTACTCTTTACAACAGTCAGCAATGGTTCTTTTACATGAACCTCTCACCATAGACAGTGAGAGACATGGCCCGCCTTTGATAACCCAGTTAGCCGCACTGGGGGAACAGTGACAACCCTGTGGGGACTTGAACCCCCAACCTTAAGATCAGCGATCCTGCACCCTATCGACTAGACCATCACTATTGCGCGCGCTAAAATCTGCTTGTTCAACACATTCTACAGCCAGTCTTACTCATTAATACAGTAATAATGCAGTAAAATGTAGTAATGATGAAGCAAAAACTTTTTAATTTTGTACTGTGATAATATTTATAAATGAATAAAGCACTTAGGCTCCTTACCAGAAGCTAGAGAAGATGCAGGGCATTTGAGTGACATCATAGCGCTTAAATAATCATTAAAAATGCACGAAAAAAAGAGAATTCTCAATTCAAGAAATCACATTGATAACATGTGTGTGAAGGGGGGGCATACGCATTATCTGCAACCAATCAGCAGGAGAGAGAAACAAAAGCTGTTCACGTGCCAGTAATGTTGTGATGATGCATATGTATATATGTATAATTTGCCGAGGCTGCCGCTCATTCAGTGCTTCTCAAATAGTGGGGCACGATTATATGTTTATAATAACAAACTTTGTTTTAATTTTTTAAATTATTCCATATATTTTTTGAAAAGCGACGTACAGTCATCCCTTGAATATCGCGGATAATGTAGACCAGACCTGGCCGCGATATTCGAAAAACCGCGAAGTAGGAACGCCCCGCGCCGCCCCCATTTCTACTATGTTGTCTCATTTCTATATGTTTTCGCATCTATACAATATCAAGAAGTGTATATTAAACGTTACACAGTTATATGCATATGTAAATACTGTAATGGATTAAATTTTTAATAGAATGTATATATAAATACTTTAAGTACTGTACTCAACTCTGACAATAGCTCTTCTCCACGGTGCAGGACGTTCACAAACACTATACAGTAAGATCACAAAATCACAAAAAATCCCGCGGGAATGTGCAAGGCAACAATGTCACGCGTCTAAGCCAATCAGCTTGCGAGATTGAGTTGAGTGGGCGGGAGGCAATAGCGTCACGCGTCTAAGCCAATCAGCTTGCGAGATTGAGTTGAGTGGGTGGGAAGCAATAGCGTCACGCGTCTAAGCCAATCAGTTTGCGAGATTGAGTTGAGTGGGCGGGAGGCAATAGCGTCACGCGTCTAAGCCAATCAGCTTGCGAGATTGAGTTGAGTGGGTGGGAGGCAATAGCGTCACGCGTCTAAGCCAATCAGCTGGCGAGATTGAGTTGAGTGGGCGGGAGGCAATAGCGTCACGTGTCTAAGCCAATCAGCTTGTGAGATTGAGTTGAGTGGGCGGGAGGCAATAGCGTCACGCGTCTAAGCCAATCAGCTTGCGAGAGTGAGTTGAGTGGGCGGGAGGCCACAGCATCACGCGTCTAAGCCAATCAGCTTGCGAGATTGAGTTGAGTGGGTGGGAGGCAATAGCGTCACGTGTCTAAGCCAATCAGCTTGCGAGATTGAGTTGAGTGGGTGGGAGGCAATAGCGTCACGCGTCTAAGCCAATCAGTTTGCGAGATTGAATCTGAGTGGGCGGGAGGCCACAGCGTCACGCGTCTAAGCCAATCAGCTTGCGAGATTGAGTTGAGTGGGCGGGAGGCAATAGCGTCACGCGTCTAAGCCAATCAGCTTGCGAGATTGAGTTCAGCGGGCGGTCCCTGCCTGAACTGGGAAGGAGGGGCACTTCAGTCTGTCGTTTGGAAACAATGGACGCAGCCTGCTTTGGTTCCCTGCCTTCCACTTGCTTACATGTGAGTTTCAGCATGAATTTAATTTTTTTTTTTTAATGAACGTTTTTTTTTTTTTTTTAATTAAAATACAGTGATGTACCAAGACCGCGATGCTTAAGTCGCAAAGTGGCAAGGGATGATTGTATAATCGAAAATGACTTAACTCGAAATGACTAAAGTGGAGGTGTGACTGTATTGTAACCTGAGTTAGCATTTCCTTATTTACCGTGACTGAGGGTTCGGCGTGCAACAGAGTCAAGATCATTCACGGTGTAAACGGGTTATGGCGCTCATTAATGACTGACAGCTCAGAATCCAGATGCTCTCTCACTTTCGTGTGTGTGTGTGTGTGTGTGTGTGTGTCTTGTCTTGAAAGAATCCATCCTTGGCTCATCTGTTTTTCACAAATATAAATCCCCCTCCAAAGCCTCTAAGCCATAACACATTTAATGACTTACCAAGGCAGATTAACATTCCAGAGAGGAGAGTGAAAGGCGGGGGATTTGCATTAAGGACACAATCATAATTACAGAAGCACGAGAAGAAAGCCAGGTATTGAATGAGGAACATGACTGGAGAATGTATATCGGAGGGATGGAGATCGAGGGCATGTCTCTGCAGCTGCTGGGATTTATAGACATGTTCTTCTGCGCACACGCACTGCATTCTGGGACGGCTTTATTTTACCTAAATTTTTACCTTTTACCTTTATTTTTAGTCATGCCGTTTTCCCCCTTTCTGTCTGACTCTCTCTCTCTCTCTCTCTCTTTGTTTCTCTTTTCTTCTCTCACTCTTCCTCTGTACATTTCCTTCTCTCTTACATTTGCTCTTCCCCTCTCTCTTTTCTTTCTTTCCCTTTTTTTGCCATTTCTCCCTCATTTGCTCTCTCCCTCTATCAGTCTTTTCCTGTCTCCATCTTTTCCTCTGTCTGTTTCTTTCTCGCTTCATCTTCCTTCTCTCTCTCTCTCTCTCTCTCTCTCTCTCTCTCTCTCTCTCTCTCTGTCTGTTTTTTCATCTCCTGCTTGCTCTTCCCCTCTTTTTCTTTCTTTCCCTCTTTTTGCCATCTCTCACTCATTTGCTCTGCCTGTTTCTCTCACCCTTTCTCTTTTCCCCTCTCTTCCTCTGTTTCTTTCTCACTTCGTATTCCCTCTCTCTCTCTCTCTCTCTCTCTCTCTCTCTCTCTCTCTCTCTCTTTCTTTCCCTCTTTCCTTCTCTCACTCTTGCTCTGTACCTTTCCTTCTCACTTACACTTGCTGTTCCGCTCTCTCTTTCTTTCTTTCCCTCTTTTTTTGCCATTTCTCCCTCATTTGTTCTCTCCCTCCATCACGCTTTTCCTCTCTCCCTTTTTGGGATTTTTTTGAATGTGTCAACTTAACGGACAAATGGAAGGGCGGTCGCCATCACGCATGTATACGTTCATACGTATACTGTTTCTTTCTCGCTTCATCTTCCTCTTCTCTCCCTCTCTCTCTCTCTGTCTGTTTCTTCATCTCCCACTAGCTCTTCCTCTCTTTCTTTCTTTCCCTATTTTTTGTTATTTCTCACTCATTTGCTCTCCCTGTTACTCTCACCCTTTCTCACTTTTTTCCTCTCTCCCTCTCTTCCTCTGTTTTTCTCTTTGTATTTCTCTCTCTCTCTCTCTCTCTCTCTCTCTCTCTCTCTCTCTTCCCTCAAGTTCAGTTCAGTCAGTGTTATGAACGTGACTTTATATTCATTCTTTCATTCATTTTCTGAATTGAGTCATAATGAGGGTCACGGGGAGGCTGGCACACATTTCACGTTGGGCGGGGGAGGGTTACACCCTGGACAGCTCGCCAGGCCGTTACAGGGCATGACCGTGTACATTTATACTATTTACAAAAGCGTTGCATGACAAGCATAGAATTTATATTTTAAATAAATGAATAATATTTTATCTGCACATTAAGTCTTTAAAGAGGAAAAAACATACAGAGATGAGAGAGTCGGAATTGAGAAGGAATAAAAACGCTGTTGATGAATAAAATATTACAGAAAATATTTAAAAAACTGTAAGAGCTGTTTAGAGACGTTTAGTAAACACACACACACACACACACACAGTGAGTATATTGGTAGTAGGATGCTGAGGTTGGAACTGCCAGGCAGAAGCCCAGAGGAAGCCCAAAGAGAAGATTCATGGATGTGGTGAAGGAGGACATGAAGGTAGTTGGTGTAAGAGAAGAAGATTCAGAGGATAGGGTGAGATGGAGGCAGATGATTCGCTGTGGCGACCACTGAAGGAAACAGCCGAAAAGAAAAGTATTAGTAAACACACACACACACACACACACACACACACACACACACCTTCCGCAGGGCAGTTAACTGGAGTATCAAAGGCCGTCCATGTCCCTCACTGTCTGTGGTGGAGGTTTAAGTAGAAGAGCCATTGCTGACTTTCATAAAGAGGATCTGCATAGCCATCAGCATGTTCCTGCTCTGCGACGGTCTGGCGAGCTGTCCAGGGTGTAATCTGCCCTCGCCCAGAATCGGCTGGGATGGGCACCAGCCTCCCTGTGACCCGAATTAGGGATGAAGTGGTTCAGATCATGGTCAGGGATCAAGATCACTGGCCTAAAGGGACACCAAGATTACAAGACGAGGCCACATGAAGCGGTGATGTGACGGATGAAACAGAATAAAACCTGAGTGAGGTTGATGAGACGATTACGATCCTGTGTACCTGGGGTTTCCAAAATACACTTAATCTGTATAATCTGTGTTTTTCGGTTGTCAAGCGCCTTTCTCATCGTGCTGTGTTTGTGCAGGTCTGCAGGACGCCTTTGATAAGGACTACGAGGCAGGCAAGATCACCCAGAAGGACTACGAGAACGGGTCGGATGACGGCGTACTGGCTTACAAGCTCCTGGTGCAGACCGGATCCAGAGAGAAGCCGATCAACCTCAACCTGGTGAGATGCCACGCGATCACGCTCATGTTGTCGTTCGTCAACCCCACACACACACACACACACACACAGGAGCTGTGAAGGTCTCCAGATGGACTGCAATGAGTTACCTGGTTTGCCCCCCCCCCCCCAACGCATCTTTAATTTGAGAGAAAAGCACGGGTCACATGAAAGAGGAGCTCCCCGCTGAGCTTCAGAGAAAAGAACATCTCGTATATACACCGAGCTTTATGGTGCAGCACATTGCTCTACATGGAAGGAAACTGAAGTGCGTGAAGCCACCCGGAGCAGCTTTCACGTGCGACTTCAGATTCCAGGGCTTTGAACCCGCCGGGATATTTATGTTCTGGTGAATCTGTAAATAGCCGTTTGGCGTTCGAGCTGTTCGGACCGTGTTGAGTGTGTGTGTGTGTGTGTGTGTCGTCCCCCCGAGGTTCCAGTGGAGCCTGTGATTTAGAGATTTCTATACAGGAAGCGCGGCGTGGAGCGTTGAAACAAAATTTGGCGTTAAGGTGAGGAGTTGGTGAGGCGAGTGAATGGCAAGAGTTTTCATCTTCCCTTCTGTCTGCTCTCTTCCCCCTCGTATACTCCTCCCTTTCTTTTCGAATTTTCCTTTCTCTATCTTCCTCTCGATCTCTCTCTCTCTCTCTCTCTTTCCTTTGGTCTCACACTTTCTCCCTCAGTCTCTCTCTCTCTCTCTCGCTCTCTCTCTCTCTCTCTCTCTCGCTCTCTCTGCCGAGCTTTGTCAAGCTCTGTCGAGCGCTTTCTCTCTCTCTCTTTTTGTCAAGCTCTCTCTCTCTCTCTCTGTCTCTGTCGAGTGCTCTTTCTCTCTCTCTCTCTCTCTCTCTCTGTTGAGCGCTTTCTCTTTTTCTGTCAATCTTTCTCTCTTCTTGTCAAGCTCCGTCTCTCTCTCAAGCACTCTCTCTGAGCGCTTTCTCTCTCTCTCTTTGTCAAGCACTCTCTCTCTGTTGAGCACTTTCTCTCTCTCAAGCACTCTGTCTGTCGAGCGCTTTCTCTCTCTCTCTCTCTCTCTCTCTGCCGAGCTTTGTCAAGCTCTCCTGTCAAGCTCTGTTGAGTGCTTTTCTCTTTCTGTCAAGCTCTCGCTCTCTCCCTCTCTCTGTCAAGCTTTCTCTCTCTCCTTCTCTGTCGAGCACTTTCTCTCTCTCTCTTTCTGTCAAGCTCTCTCTCTGTCTCTCTCTCTCTCAAGCACTCTCTGTCAAGTGTTCTCTCTCTCTCTGTGAAGCTTTCTCTCTCTCTCCTTCTCTGTCGAGCACTTTCTCTCTCTCAAGCACTCTCTCTGTCAGCGCTATCTCTCTCTCTCTCTGTCGAGCACTTTCTCTCTCTCTCTTTCTGTCTCTCTCTCTCTCTCTCAAGCACTCTCTCTGTCAAGTGTTCTCTCTCTCTCTCTCACACTCTCTGTCAAGCGCTTTCTCGCTTTCTCTCTCTCTCTTTCTGTTAAGCTCTCTCTCTCTCTCAAGCACTCTCTCTGTCAGCGCTATCTCTCTCTCTCGCTCTCTCTCTCTGTCGAGTGCTCTCTCTCTTTCTCTGTTGAGCTCTGTCTGACTCTCTTTTTCTGTTGCTTTCTCTCTTTCTCCCGTCTTTCTCTCTTTCTTCCCCTATCGCACCCCCTCTCTCTCTTTCTGTCTCCTCCCCCTCTCTGTACCACACACACACACACACACACACACACCCACACACACACACACACACTGATTGCTTTACAGAGCTCAGGAATTTAAAGCCCTCGATGGGGCCGCAACCCGCCTCTGAAAAAGCAATTAGCCTTTCATTTAAACCATTGCATCCCTTTGGCTTGGTGCAAACCCAAACTGAAGCTAGCAAAGATTCCGCATCACTGTTCTCACACACACACACACACACACACACACACACACACACACACACACACACACACATACAGAACAGTAAATTTGACAGGTTGACATATTTGTAATGCTTCCAGTTATTGCTCTGTAAGACATAGCAGACAAGAGGGGAATGTAAATAAGAGAAATCCAGTGAGGCATATGCACGCTGTCTTGTCTGTGTTACTCCTCCACGAACGCTAGAACGCTGGAATAATCTTTTTACCTTTTTTTTTGTTTTTTTTTTTTATCCCCCTTATTTTTGAGTATGGTCATTGTACCGAGTAGTCGCCAGAACACTGGGGATGGGGTGGGGGGGAGAGGTGCGCACGAAAGGCAGCCTGCCCGTGTTGCTGTGCGGCCCTGTGATGTAATTTCCTGTGCCTGTGAGTGAAGAAGGGTGGCAGCAGGCCAGAGGGCCGCCGGCCTCGCACTGTGGGCTTCCCGTGACAGCTTGAAGACATACAGTTGTTGCGTATCCTGCTGCTTAATTCGATCCAGATCTTCGGAATCCAGGTTCACCCCCCCCCCCCCATCTCTCTTCACTTTTTCTTTCTGAACTGCTTTCTCGAAGTGGACCGGGTGTTTGTGCTGTTTTTGAGGCAGTGTGTGTATTAAAATCATTATTATAAAAATAATAAATATAAATTCAATGGAATATTTAAAAACTACAAAGATAAGTAATTCTGAAAGGTTCGATTTTATCATATATATAGTGAGTCACTTGTTTACAGAGCTGTTTAATCTTCCTATGGCCACAGGTAGTCTGGAGCCTATCTTGGCTGACAATGGGCGAAGGCAGAGTAAACCCTGATTAGCTTGCCAGACCCTAGCAAGGCAAACATGCACACAACCATTCACACACACACACACACACACACATGTATGTATGTATGTATATATACATATATATATATATATATGTATATATATATATATATATATATATATATATATATATACAGTGGTACCTTGACTTGCTTGTGTCTTTTTTATAATGAATTTCCCATGATACGAGCTTCGATCCAACCAAAAATCTGCCCCATCCAACGAGTAAAATTTTGATTTATGAGCTGTGCTGGGAATAATGGCTTTTCCAGGCCGATTAGCCTTGTATTCTTCCGCGTGTACTCCTCCGTGCCCTGAGAACACCTTGTGCAGTGCTTCTCAATATGCTTCTCAATTATTTTCTGTGATGCCCCCTATAGGAAGAAAAAAAAACATTTCATGCCCTTCACCGCCCTGCACGACTATAAATAGTATTTACCGCACGTCATATCATTTGCTCGGTGCTTTTTCTCTACACCATAGGGAGCACAGTGAAAGCGCCATGGCCAACTACTATAGAGGATGTGCAATTACACTTAATTCTAGTACAGTATGGCAAAAAAGCATGATCCCCAGGGTCATACACGCCCCCACTATTTGAGAAGCACTGGCCTTGTGGGAACTCACCATGAGCCTTTCTTCGCTGGCATTCGTAGTGTGCACATGCACAAAATCTCCTCTTCCTCCTGTTACGCACCACCTCATGCCTGCCCATGTGGCATCTTTACCGCAGTTGATGATCGGAAGGGTTAGTTGCCTTATTCTTACTGTTAATTTACATGTATTGTTGTTATTATTATTATTATTATAATTATGCAATATTTATTGTTTTTACATGTTTATCTTTAATATATTGGAATGAATTAACAGGTTTTTTTATTATTTGTTATGGGAATTTTTGTTTTATCTATTGAACATTTTGACTTCCGAGCTCGCCCTCGGAACAGATTCATTTCGTAAGCCAAGGTATATATATATATATATATATACACACACACACACACACAGCGATCCCTCACTTTCTGTGGTTAATTGGGATCGGGATCCCCACGCGACCATCAAAATCCGCAAAGTAGGATCAAACCCCCCCCCCCCCCACCCCGACTAACGTATACATACATGTATATGTGTATACAATATCAATAAATACAGATTCAATGCTCTAAATGCTTACAATGATAATTAAACATTCAAAAACAATGCATAATATGTAAATAAAATATAAATACACACACAAACAGATGGTATTGCATGAGAAGAAGACGACACATACATGCGCATGCACGTGCGCAGCTGCGCGTGCACACACAGATGCAACAATGTAAGTAGTTTTGATGGGATTTTTTAATTTGTTATTTGTTTTGTATGTTATGGGTTTTCTTTGGGGGTTTTTTTTTTGCATAATTGGCCTTGTTTTGTGGCATTTTCCTAAACTTCTTCCCCTATTCTTCCTTAATTTCCTTATTTTTTAGTTTGATGAATATTTATTTATTTTTTTTTTAAAACCATGATACACTGAAGCCGAATGAATTGAAGCGGAAGCAGCGAGGGATCCCTGTGTGTGTGTGTATGTGTGTGTGTGTGTGTATATATATATATATATATATATATATATATATATATATATATATATATATATATATAATATACCTACACACACACAGTGGTACCTCACCTTACGAAATTAATCCGTTCCAGAAGTGGTTTCGTAACCTGTATTTTTCACAAGTTGAACAGCATTTTACATGTTAAACGCCTGATTCATTCCAAGGCTCCCAAGACAACCCCATAAACCCTTTAAAAATTATAAAAGTACACCAATTTTGTATGAAATATGTGTTAAAAGTAAAAAAAATGTATTTATTAAACCATTTAAATATTTTATTAACATATTAAACCATTTTACAAACATTTATTAATTAAACCATTATTAAACATTTTTTATTAACACACACACACACACACACACACACACAGACACATACACGCATTGGATGTGTATTGTATACACATTAAATGTTTATTGTAGCGCTGCGGGCCACGCCCACAAGACGTGGCTTTCAAAGTGCATTCCCTGCTTCACAGATCGGAGGTCCAAACTCAACTTTAACTTGATTCCTTGAGGGATCGGAATTCCAGATGAGCTCATGTGTGCCACATTTATTAAACATTTACTGAATTAAACAACTTAAAAAAAAAAACTAAAGAGTTAAGCTTCCTTCTATCTCTCTCTCTCTCTCTCTCTCTCTCTCTCTCTCTCTCTCTCGCTATCACACACACACACACACACACACACACACACACACATGGACGGGATGTTTTATTTAAAGCCGAATTACAGTACCTGTTTGAAAGATCAGAGGTCCTCACTGTATTTCTGCTTTATGGTCTCCTTCTGGTTCTGCGTCACCCCTCCTAGCCAATTGGAGGCCAGCAGTGCAGGATGGTGAGAGACAGCCAATGAGAGAGCAACTCGCCATCGTGTGAAATTTTGATTGGCGCATTTGAACTTTGAATGGCGCTTTTTGTAAGAGGAGGTTGTTTTCGTATCCCGGGGACGAAAACTTAGGAAAATGTTTTTCGTAACCCGGGATTTTCGTACCCAGGGGGTTTCGTAAGTCGGGGGCCGACTGTATATTAAATATCAACATTAATTTCAAATAAATTAAATTCAAGCAAAATAATTTTAAACCGATACATTTTAATCAAATTCACTCATCAAATGTCACAGTATCAAATATAACCTTTAACATTCTCTATGATGCGATCTTTTTGCTTGTAAATGGTTCCAATGGTCAACGGATGATCATGAAGCTGAGCTGAGTCATATGAAGCTGAGCCGACTCACTTTACATGAAGCTTAAAACAGCCAATCAACACTTACAATATGCGAGGCACTCAATACCGAAAGTAGTGTACTTGCTGTGCTTGAAGGCGGGTTATACGGACTTCCGGTCTTTCAAGTGAGCAAGGGCGCCGTTGAACTCGTTTAGTACTCAGCCTGCACTGATGTGAATCACCAGTAGAGCGGAGAGTTCTCTTTCTTTTCTGGATTCGGGTTTTCATTCATTTTACAACTCTCTTTGCTTAACTGAGTATGCATGGTAGATTGCGCCGATCCGAGCAGATAGTTAATTCATCTGTGTATGAGACTTGCACCCATACTAGTAGGCTTACGATTCTGACCAACCATATTTGCTTCGGGTTACAAAAGTCCGCAAAACAGTGTAAACACAAAGATCACAGAGACGACGTCTTAACACAAGGGTAACACGCTATATAACTGATATATATAAAACTGAACTGGGAAGAAGGAGGGGCACGTTCAGTCTGTCGTTTGTAAACAATGGATGCAGTGTCATTGCGTCATTACGTCAGCGTACTACATAGGTACGTCTAAACTCAAAATTTGACTTTTTTTTTTTGGGGGGGGGGGGAACGTAAAACGGATGAACGTAAGTCGGGGAGCGTGTGTGTGTATGTGTGTGTATATATAATATATAGTGTGTATACATACATACATATATACACACATCTGATGTAATTATGCTATTGTTTACTCCTTTTTTTCCCCCCATTTGATACATTATGCTTCTAAAAATCTAAATTAATTTTCATATGGCTTTCCAAAACTACTTTCCCCCTTCCAATAGGCAGGAGCCTGCTGTGGCGCCGGGCATCCTGGGTATCCATAGGAGTCAGGAGAAGCAAGTGTTAGCAACATTTGTACAGATGTTGTGTTATTTTTATTGCTCTCCTTCATTTGCTGGGTGGCATTTCCTCCTGTGTTAACAGCGAGGTTAACTGCACACAGGCGCACTCAGGGACTCGGGCCAATATTTTTATTGTTACGCTAACCCAAGCAATCTCTCTCGCACTCACTCTCCTTTACCTCCCCCTTCCCACTGTACACACTCTCATTTACGCAGACATGCACACAGAGCCTCCACCACCTCTGGACTTAGAGACTGTGGATTAATTGTCCTGAAAAGTGCATATGACACACAGCAACACAGTGTAATGGTTTTACCTTCTCAGCAGGTAACTCACTAAAGCTCCCTGCAAGGAGTGAGAAAGTGAGTGAGGAAAAGACGAGTGGAGTTCTGGTGGATATTATAAGGCAGAATCAATGGAGGTGCAAAAAAACAAAGCAAATAATCAACAAAAAATATTGTGATGTTATCAAGTTATTTTGAAGCAGGTTGATTATAGCCCTGGATGTTTTTAACAGTGTAATTATTGCTCGAAGGTAGCGTCCAAGCTACCGCTTAAACCTTTGAGGCTGTAGCCCATCTCGGCCAACTCTGTGTGAAGGCAAGGTACACCCTACTGTGAATGTCTTTGGACTGTGTGAGGAAACCAGTATACCCACGAGAAGACGGAAACACTCTCGCTGAGCCCAGGACTCGAACCCAGGACCTTCTCGCTCTGAGGCGGATGTCGTCTGGCTTTACACTGATATTTGCGACTAGCAGTATTGTGTAATTTTTTTTTCGTCTTCCGCCATGTTGAAATTATGTTTTTCTTTTTTCAGCTCACTAGTCACCGGCTGGTGGATGCAGATGGGATTATCAACCCCAAAGCTTTCTACATCTACCTGACTGCATGGGTCAGTAATGACCCGGTGGCTTATGCAGCTTCTCAGGCTAACATCCGCCCTTATCCTCCAGAATGGATCCATGACCGCACCGACTCGATCTCCATCAGCAGACTCACTAGTCAGTAATGCTATAGTACTTCTTCGTGCCTGTTTGTCTCATTAGTCGGCATCAAAGGCGTAAAACACTGTAATGCAATGTCATGAACATTTAATGCTACCTCGGACTATTACTCAACTTTCTGGAAATGAGTGAGAAACTGAAATTAGCTTTTTAATGGAACTAGCTACAGTAATGCCAGAGTCTGGTTACACTCAGAAGTTGCTTAGGAGCACCTCAGTGAATAACAACACAGACCTGCTTCTTCATGGCAGAGCTGCTGCAGCACAGCTGGCTGCTGTCCAACTTAATGGAAATTTATAGTGGCGATTACAATGAGCCAAAGTCATGTTTTACTAAGTGGTTCCATTTAACCACACACACACACACACCTCAAGACAGGTGGTGATTTGGTTGCCACATTCTTGAGATTTTATCTGTTGATTTAAGGCAGTCACTTATCCAAGTGTGACAGTATTCAGAGGTGAAAAAATAACTCCAACACTACTGTGGCACCCTTCATTGAAGGCGTGTTTGCAGCAATATTTCTTTTACTATCATACAGGGATTCCTCTCTTTCCACGGTTAATTGGGACCGAGATCCCCACACAACCATCGAAATCCACGAAGTAGGATCACCCCACCCCCCACCCCCGACTGACGTATACGTGCATGTATATGTGTATATAATATCAATAAATACATATCCAATGCTATAAATGTTTATAATAACAATTAAACATTGAAAAAATAATGTAAGATGTAAATAAAATATAAATACCGACTCTCTACAACTTACCAACATTCATTTTGCAAACATACGGAGATACCAACAAAGTTGTCCAAGGTCAAAAGTGAAATGAAATTGAAGAACAAATAGAAATGGAATAAAATCTACAGAAAGATAGATCATAAATTTAAGTATGAAATATGATTAAACATTATCCTGACATACACTTAATACTAGGCTCCGGAAGAGGAGGGCGTGGCTGCGCAGACACACACAGATGCAACAATGTTTCCAATTTTGATGGGAAATTTTGTTTTGTTTTGTGTTGGTTTAGGGGTTTTTACATAATTGGCCTTGTTTTTGTGACATTTTCCTGAACTTTTCAACCTATTCTTCCATAATTTCCTAATTTTTTAATTCAATGAATATTTATTTATTATTATTATTATTTTTTAAATCGCGATGCAATGAAGCCGCATTAATTGAAACGCGAAGTAGCAAGGGATCCCTGTAATTGCAAAATTTCCAGTTGGCTTTATTGGTATTTTATTATTCTTGCATATATTTTATTTGTTTTTCTAACTAGCCAAAGACAGACAATTAATTTAATGAATGGCTAAATTTGGACCTTCTGATAAGATATCTCTATTGCTAGTTGTTTGGGCCTGATGTTAACACGGAGTTTTATGTTCATCACCTTTTATTAGCTGCTTTCCACGTTCATTTGTATCACCTTTCTGAGTTTCTTCTTCTTCTTCTTTCCTTTCGGCTTATTCCCCTTCTCAGGGGTCACCACAGCGAATCATCTAATTCGCACATTTGATTTGGCATAGGTTTTTACGTTGGATGCCCTTCCTGTCACAACCCTTTTAGAAAGGGACAGAAACACGCTAACGGCTTTAATTATCCATTTAACAGGTTCATGTTCCGTGCTACTGAAAAAAAAAAAAACAATTTTAATGCAGTGTGAGATCATAAGAAATATATACTGGAGGTGTGTACAAGGTGGATTTCTGATGACGAGAGCTCACACGCCAGATGAGTCTAGCGGTTAGTTTGAAAAATGTAATATATTTTATGAAGAAATATTACTAGTGGCAAGTTTAGTACATCCAGAAAGCACTGTGTGGGTGTGTCAGAGGTGGAGGTGATGACGAAAACAAAGGACTAATTACATCACAAAAAGAATCAGTCAAAATGTTCTCGGTTTACCTAGCGTGCACCTCTCCAGACTGAGATCCAAAATAAAAACCTTGAAAATGTAATTGTTTAATGGTTAATGTAAAAAAAAAAAAATTACTATGTCTACAACTTGGTTGAACCATGGACAGGAAACATCATCACAAACTTCCCTATTTATTCTGATGATAATCAGCATGAAGTCAGTGAGTGATAGGTTAAGCACAGACAGACACCGGACAGCCATCAAAATTGTACTCTATGTTTCAGGGGCATCTGCTCAGGGGCTCTGCCATTAAATAAATTACCACCCTGATTATTACTATGACAAAGTAAGGTATTTCCAACGGACCTAAGTCTTCTCAGACCACAGTTTTGTAGCATTAACCCTTTAAGCAGCACAGAGTACAATGCCTATAGTAGTTATTAGTGTTGTTTGAAAGAGGACCATATGGTCCTGCTGGGCATTGAGAGAGATTTCCTTTTGGATTTTTCTCTTAATCAGGTTAAAGAGTTAAAAAAAAAATGCACAATGTGCCGATTGTTAATCTATTAAAGGAGAAGATGGCACTTGTTAAAAGTTAATCTTATTTAAATCGCTATATTCTTTTATGTGAAATTTTCTCAATAGCCTATGTTCGGTTTTTTCTTTAGTCAAGAGGAGCTGCATAGCCATCAGCGTGTTTTTGCCCTGCGATGGTCTGGCGAGCTGTCCAGGGTGTACTCTGCCCTCGGCAACTCAAAGTGGCAGGGAAAAAAATTGCCCCGCAGGCCGAACCCGTCCCCTGGGCCACCAGTTGAATAGTCTGCTTGCGAAGCCCCGTGTCCAGGTGGAGTTTACTTTTGACACGTACTGAAATAAGGTTGCAGATCAACGACACCACTTCATTGTTCCCTCATATGTCTAGGCAGCCCCATAGATAGCAAGCTTCCCATACACTGTCCTTCCTGCCACCTTTCTTTCATGGAGAAAATTAATAACGTTAACAGTTTGTGCTACATTATCTCTACTGTAGGATTAGACCAGATGTACTATCCAACTCCCCACATGTGTATCAGTGATCCGCTTAATTCTAATTAGGGATAAAGGGAGACTGGCGCCCAACTCGGCCAACTTTGGGCGAGCATGGGGTACACACTGGACAGCTCGCCAGGCCATGGCAGGGCTACGGTGTAAGTTCGGCTTTTTGCTATTTTGGGATTTCTCACTCACTCATTTGCTGTGTGATTTTACTATGGTCGCTGGGAGACTGGTGCCATTCTCAGACAACATTGTTCAAAAGGTGGGGGTTCACCCTGGACAGTTTTTTTCCAGACCATTCCAGGGCAGCGTGCGCGCACACACACACACACACACACACACACACACACACACACACAAAACTATTTACAGTCACACAGGTTAAAAGTAGATATTTGTGGTATATATTTAAAATTTTAAAAGCATTTTAATACTCTATTATGTGAATGCAGACCGTAATTTCTGGACTATAAGCCGCTACTTTTTTTCACACACTTTGAACCCTATGGCTTAAACAATGATGCAACTAATCTATAGATTTTTTTATGGGCTAACAGCCTCCAGGGGGTGCTCTAGCAGGAAGCGCAAGAGCGAGACAGACACCTGTGGCTTATAAAGAGGTGTGGCCTATATATGTACAAATTCTTTTTCTTTTTAAATTTAATTGGTGCAGCTTATATTCAGGCGCGCTCAATAGTCCGGATATTATGTTACATACATATATGATTTTGAATATATAAATCGTGAAAATTTACCCCAATCACAGTGGGTCTATGTCTGTGTGGTTAACAAGGCTCTGCATGAGGGCATGTGTGTTGGTGTGTTCTGGAAAATAGTGGCAGGGTTTTTTTTTTTTGTTTTGTTTTTTGACAGCATAATTACAACAGATCACTGTCAGGCCTGACATTCAACCGCAGATTGAGATTTGATAGCTCGTAATTTGGCCTCTTCTCCTCTAGGCTGGGAGTAAATCTTTGTGTCACTTTGAAATGCATCTCTTTGTGCTTAATTTTGTACATTCATAATCGGATGATGAGGAGGAGAAGAAGAAGCCGCCGGAGGGCAGGTGGGGTTCCTTCAGTGTAGAAAATTGCACATTTTATTTGGATTATTTACGTTGTTATTGCGTGCGAAAAACCTACAAGTTTACATTTTTTTTTTTTTTTTTTTTTTTTTTTTTTTTAAGAAAATGTTAATTTTTTGTTTTTTGTCAGAGTAAAAATAAACCTGTTTCATTAAAATGAGTCATGGTTTATATATAATTAGTGGCAGAACTAAAAATGAATGCTTTATTCCCCCAGTTCCTGCCGCAGAGCCCATTGAATACGCACAGTTTCCCTTCTACCTCAACGGGCTGCGTGAGACACCCCAGTTTGTGGAGGCCATCGAGAGCGTACGCGCCATCTGCAACAACTACAGTCGCCTGGGAGTGCCCAGCTACCCAAACGGCTACCCGTTCCTCTTCTGGGAGCAGTATGTAGGCCTACGCCACTGGCTGTTGCTCTTCATCAGCGTGGTCCTCGCCTGCACCTTTCTCGTGTGCGCTGTCTTCTTGCTCAATCCATGGACTGCTGGCATTATTGTAAGTTTTCCTTTATGATTTTACCTGCACTGTGCAAGCGTTTATTTATTATAATTATCATGCAGGCATGCTTGTTTTGTTTTGTTTTGGGGGTTTTTTTCTACCCCAACCCCCAAACTTCTCTTGTGTACAGATGTCGCGGATAGTCTTTTGGGAGTAAGTAAAACCCGTTTCATTATGTGAGGCCCAGGTCGATGGAGTGAGTGTTTTTGCAGCCCCAATCGTGTGTTTATGTTATACTGTCAGATCCATTTTGTTTAGTCTATGTGGAGCACTTTGGGGGCTTTTCTTTAAAATAAAAATGTGGAGAAACATAGACGTTACCGCGGCAACCACAACCCTTTATATATGAAATGGATCCTCTGCTTGCTTTTTCGTAGTCTGTTGTCTGTGTTTTTTGTGTATGACGAGTTTATAAGGGGGATTAACTCACTTTTCTTTTCCCACACTCCTTCCCTTCCTGTTCTCTGTTGTGTGATTCATTACAGTTTGTGTTTTAGCCTCTGTGCCCCTCCAGCAGCATCCTCCATGCTTTACAGTACAGAGGAAACACAAAAATGTTATTACACTGCTTGTACTTTTACGGTCTCTGTTTCGCCATGGCCCACCGGCAGACCCTCCACCCACCCCGTTATCCTTCACCCCCACCCCACTATACATTTATTGCTTCCGTCTCACTTGTTCTTCCTTCCACCACCACCCCCCCAACACTGTCTTTTCTTTCCTCTTGACGCCACCCCCCACCCCACCCCCCCCCACCCCCATCGTTCTTCAAAGGCAGCAGGGCCCCCAAGTAATTTGAGACTCATCAACCGATGATGGCGTTTACTTTACTCTTTCGAAAGTCTAAATGAAGTACCCTCAAGGAAATTTGTATGTAGCAAGCCGGGTCACTTTTTATAGTCGAGGTGCACTTAAACATTCCGTAACCCTCACCTCATCCTTTTGCCGCTTTCACACTGTTAAAGTGATTGGCTAATTAAAGACTATTAACGATTAAAAGGCTAAAGAAAAGCTTTTTGGGTTTGTTTGGGGTGTTTTTTTTTTTTTTTTTTTTTTTTGTGCTGGAAGATTCTCTATATGGGCGGCATGGTGGTGTAATGGCGAGTAAGTCTACCTCACAGCAAGAGGGTCCTGGGTTCAAGTCCCAGGCTTGGGCGTATCTGCATGGAATTTGCATGGTCTTCCTGTACTAGCGCAAGTTTCCTCCGCATACACCAGTTTCCTCCCATCATCCGAAAAAGACATGCACATAAGATTAACTCTTCTTTTCCTTTCAACTGTTCCCTTTTTCTCAGGTTTTGCGGTTCGCACAGCGAATCTTCGCATTTTTGATTTGGCGTAGGTTTTAAGTCAGATGCCCTTCCTGACACAACCCTTTAGCAAGGGACAGAAACATGCTGACGGCTATACAGCTCCTCTTGATGAAAGTCAGCAATGGTTCTTTTACATGAACCTCTCACCATAGACAGTGAGAGACATGGCCGGCCTTTGATAACCCAGTTACCCGCACCGGGGGCACATAAGATTAGCTGGATGATCCAAATTGCCTCTACGTGTGTGTGTGTGTGTGTGTGTGTGTGTGTGTGTGTGTGTATGCTTTTGAGCCCACGATGGTCTGGTGAGCTGTTGATGGTGTACCTCGCCATCACCCATTGTTGGCTAATATAAGCTCCAGTCTCCTCGCAACCCTATTAGGATTATGCAGTTTAACAAATGAATGAGTGACATAATTATACTACACTATATAGGTGTCCTATATAGTGTAGTATAAAATAGCTGAAAATATTTCTATTTTTTTGCTCGACATTTGCTCGTTATACTAATAAATGTTTAACATGTACTTATTGCTTATTAACTATAAACTACTTTGGTTGTTCATGGCATAGTGCTTGGGCGTAGTCGTTGGCTGGATTTCAGTTGCTCGCTCAGCAAAGGTGTTTGCATGCTCTTCCCATGCCTGTGTAGGTTTCCTCCCACAGCTGAAAATCATTCAAATGATGCTAATTTGCTGTTCCAGATTGCCCCTAGTTTCGAGTGTGAGGTGTGAACGCTTCTATGTTGGCTTAGTGATGTATTGGCAGGCTGTTTGATATACATACATTCTTTTGTTTGCTTAGAGCTGAGATGGTCTCCAGCCTCCTCACTCCTTTTATTTGGATTAAACTGTTCCGTGAAATGAATGAATGAATATAACATTTTATACTCTGAATAAATATTTTTGTGCATTTGCCCTTTTCCAGGTGCTGGTGTTGTTGCTGATGACCGTGGAGCTGTTTGGCATGATGGGACTGATTGGCATCAAGCTTAGCGCTGTACCCGTGGTCATCCTCATTGCTTCTGTGGGCATCGGTGTGGAATTTACCGTCCATGTGGCCTTGGTGAGTTTGTCTGATCTCTGCCTGATTCACACAGAGATATGTTTGCAGTGCTCGCCAGTATCACTGATGCAGGTCATAAAATTGAGCAAAAAAAAAATCAAGTAACTTAAATGAACGTTACAGGCAATAATATAAAAATGTAAAAACATAAAATTTTAGTTCAATATAAAATCAAAACTACTTTTAGATTAATGTTTTTTGTTTCTCAAACAATACATTTTTGGAATTAAACCACGGAAAGAATATTTACCGTATTTTCCTGACTACAAGTCACACTTTTTTTTCATACTTTGGCTGAAGGTGCGACTTATACTCCAGAGCGACTTGTATGTGAAATTATTACATATAATTCTGTCCGTCATAATAATAACAAACATAATTTCACGTTTGTTATTTTTACACTCACAACCACAAGAGGGCACTCTATGCTTGGGTACCAGTACTTGCTCATCCTGTACCACTGAAGAAATGTCCCCCGAAAAGAAAATCCTATTCTGCGGATTACAAGCTGCAAGTAGTGAAATATGCAGCAGAACGAAAGTTTGGAGTGAACAAGATCAGCTCGCCAGGCCACTGCGGGGGAGAAACACGCTGACAGCTATGCAGCTCCTCTTGATGAAAGTCAGCAATTGTTCTTTTTTACGAGTTCTCCCACAGACAGTGAGACACATTGCCGGCCTTTGATAACCCAATTAGCCACACTGAGGGGACAGCAGTGACATCCGTTGATAGTGGCGCTTGAACCCCCTGACCTTGGGATCTGTAATTCAGTACCTTATCACCAGGCCACCACTGAACCTATTACTACCAAATAGAGTTCTTAAAATTACAGTATGTAGTATCACTCATGAGAAGAGCACCACAGTCGTGGAACATGGCTTGTATTGTTGCCCACTGTCCCATCTGGTGTCCACATGTGCCCACCACAGACAATCCAACAAGGTTGCCTCATTGCTGTGGTTTGCTGTTATTTGTATTTTATATACATATTTATAATATGTTCATTGTTGATTTATATGATGCCAGGCAGCAATAACAAAGAGATAAAATGTTTAATTTTTGCACGGCCAAAAAAGTTTCACACACAAATATGCTGTTGCTCTGCTTTATTTTTAATAAACTTAACATGTCAACATAACATTTATTTGTATCCGTTGCTGGGTTAATTTTTCACTGACGTCTTGAACTGATGAGGGATAAACTGAACCACTCCATAAAGTCTTCTCCAGCGCATCCTTAAAACTTTCAACAGGGTTAAGGTCAGGACTCTGGAGGTCCAATACATACGAGGAAATGATTCCTCGTGCTCCCTGGACCGCTCTTTCATTAACGGAGGCGCAATTTACTATCCGAGCCATCAGGGAAGAAAAAGCTCATTGGATGTGATAACCTGCACATTCAGTACATTCAGATCATCAGCCGCTTCACATTAATGTTGCTGAGCCTCGACCGGAGCAATAGCGCCATGGAGATTATATGCTGTGAGCTTAATGCTCAATATGAAAATATTAACGTGACCCTTTTTCTTTCCTTTTTTTTTTTTTTTTTTTTTTTTTTTTTTTGGGCCGGGCAGTGTGTACACAAAGGAGGTTTAAACATTTCGAAGGTGTGGACCGAGACCCTGCTATAAGAGTGTCCACTCTAATGTGAGACGTTACATTAAGAGACTCTGTATTGTATGAAGGGCAGTGGTGGCCCGGTGATCAGGTGCTGGATCACTGATCCTAAGGTTGGGGGTTCAAGCCCCACTTTCAACAGGTTGTCACTGCCCCACCCCCAGTGCAACTAACTGGGTTATCAAAGGCTGGCCATGCCTCTCACTGTCTATCGTGTGAGGTTTATCAAAAAAAAAAAAAAAAAAACATTGCTGACCTTTGTCAAGACTAGCTGCATAAGCGTGTTTGTGCCCTGTGATGACATGGTGAACTGTCCAGGGTGTACTCTGCCCTCGCTCGGAGTCGGCTGGGATGGGCGCCAGCCTCTCCGCAACCCTAATTCGGATTAAGTGGTTACACAATGAATGAATATATTGTGCAACACTTCTATTTGTTTATCCCGTATTATATATGTGATTATTATAAATGTTAGAAATAATTATAAATTCTGCTCATTTTAATCAGGGTATAATCCTGCAAGGCAGGTCTGGTTATATTCGAACTTCTTGTCCTCTTTACAGGCCTTCCTCACTGCCATAGGGGACAGAAATAAGCGGGCGGTGTTGGCCCTGGAGCACATGTTTGCCCCTGTTCTGGACGGCGCCTTCTCTACACTTCTTGGAGTTCTCATGCTGGCAGGATCCGAGTTCGATTTCATAGTCAAGTGAGTACACACAGACACAGAGTCTGTTCTTATGAAACCAGTATGAACCAGTTTAGTCATCAAGACCCCTATCTCGTGCTTAAGGCAAAATAATCGAAGTGAAGGTCAAAGTGGCCAATGACCCAAAGCCTGAAGAGAGCCGTTAGAACATCCACCGAACAGAACATACGGGTTCTCCATCTCTCACCCAACACTCCCCTCCAAAACTTACATCAAATAGTTCATTGTTTGTGGTAGTTCTATTTCTGCTTGTGGAATATAATTTTATAATATTTACGACTGTATAAAATCTCAGCGAGCAGTTAGTCCATCATTCATATCATTTAGTTTTTAAAATGTGAGAATTATTCATTCATTCTCTCTCTCTCTCTCTCTCTCTCTCTCTCTATATATATATATATATATAGAGAGAGAGAGGATTTTCTGAGTAGATCCTTCCGTAGGAGAGTGCTCAATACTTTTTGGTTTCTTCTATAATCACCTGAAGAGAGAGGATGGTTTCACCACCCCTCGAAACAGATCTGTAGTGATAAATGGAGTTTCAATAGAAAGTCTTTGTCCTGTCCTTTTATTTTTGTGTGTATATATATATATATATATTGAATTACATTGAAACAGAAATAATAATAATTAAAACACTAAAAAATTACTTTGCAATTCAAGCACTCACGTTGATAACTTGTGTGTGGAGGAGAAAAAAAAAAGAGGTGTACACACGATCTGCACCCAATCAATAAGAGGTAGAAACAAAAGCTCTTAGCCATTGGCTAAATTTGACTCGCATGCCAGTTACTTCCGGGTTTGTCGCCAATCCACGAGTACTGTATACAGGGGCGCGAGCGTTGAACCACGAATGGTCAAGGGCCGACTGTACTTCAGAGAAATGGTTATATAATCAATCTGATTTTTTTTTTGTGTGTGTGTGTGTGTGTGTGTGTGTTTGTGTCCCGAACCTTGTCGGTCTTTGTGTTCGTGTGGGAACCCTGTGGCGAGATTTGAGCCCCTGAGAACCTGAGCCGACCATCCTACGTTCTCTGATGGACCATTCTGGCTCTTAATCATTTTTACTTTTACCCAGAACCAGAGGTAAAGCCTCTCAGCCCTAACCCACTGTATGCTGAAGATATTGTCAGGGTTCATCGCTGGTTCTATGGAAAAAGTAAGATGACTGAGAGCCAGAATGGGACATCAAAAAAAAAAAAAAAAAAGTGGTGGGACGGCCTCTCAAACGGTATATAACCAGCGTAATGGGAATGAGTGATGGTGACTTCCACCGTGTCTCTTCCCCTCCAATCTGCTTCAAGCAGCAAAATAAAATACACTTTTTAAATAAAATAAACTCAGTTTAGTTTATTCGTAAATAACCCACTTTAAAAAAATACAAACAAAAAAAACATTGTAAGCAGAATTCTTTGTGCAATATGAAGTATGACGTCGGAATCTGTGTTTTTTTTTTTTTTTGTTTTTTTTTTTAAACTGGCAAAATAAGCTATTACAGTACTACCATGCAACGCATTACTCATTTGAATAGAAAGGCGTTATCCGAATCACACTGAGGATGCGCATCACGTTTCTAGTGCGTATAATGTGTTTAGGGGCGTGAACCTATCCATCGGAATGGCGTCTCGCCATCCTGTAGCGACACTGGGTTTCTATTTAAGAAGTCTTATCTCCCTAGCATAACACTTTCAGACAATACCGTAACATTGGGGAGGACGCGGTCATAAAGTGATGGTTACATGACATTATGTCATCGATGGTGTCATCAAATCGGATACATTGAAACCTTGTACCAGGAGAAGTTGAAGTATCCAAAATCTTTAGACTAAACTGTTATAGATTCCATTTAAATTGTTAAAATCATTGCGGAAATAAATTCAAGTCAGAGATCACTGAACTATACTGTAAAGAAATATCCAGAAGACTGTCCACTGTCCGATGTCCACAGCCAACAAGCCTTCAGCATTTAAGGTATATTATGGGTGAGAACTTTTGCCATCTTGGATTTAAATAGTATGGGGATCCCTCACTTTCCGCAGTTGATGGGGACCGAGACACCCCACTCCCACCCCCCAACCCCACGTGACCACCGATTTCCGCGAAGTAGGCTCGACCCTCCTGACTGATGTATACGTACATGTATATGTGTATATAATATCAATAAATACATATTCAACGCTATAAATGCTTATAATAACAATTAAACATTCAAAAATAATGCATAAGATGTAAATAAAATATAAATACACACACATACAGATGCGCACCTCACATAAAAATGTAAGTAGTTTTGTTGGGGGATTTTGGGTTGTTTTGTTTTTTTCGCATAATCGGACTTGTTTGACGGCATTTTCCTTAACTTTTCCCCTATTTTTACTTCATTTCTTTGTTTTTTTAATTTTGCGATGAATATTTTTGAAAAACCCACGATGCACTGAAGCCGCAGAAACTGAAGCTCGAAGTCGCGAGGGATCGCTGTAATTCATTTTTTATTGAAGAAATATTAAATGACTTGAACAGTGATTTGTGGTAGGGGGGTGTGGCTTAGTGATTGAATTTTCACTGTCACCTACCACTCATCACTGAACACCCAGATACACTTCAGTAAACCCGACCCACGCATCTTTTCCAGCATCGGTGTTAAATATTTAATGATGCTCTTGTTTACTCGAGGTTGCCAACGGGTGAACTGATATCTGTGATTTATGTCTTCTTTTTTTTCTTTTTTGGCGATTGTCTTATCTTCAGAGCATACTCTTTGCCGCTCCTGGGTGGTCAAATAGGGTATTACAATAGAGTCGTGAGTGTGTGTGTGTGTGTGTGTGTGTGTGTGTGTGTGTGTGTGTGTGTGTGTGTGTGAGTGTGTGAGCGTGCGCGCTTGCAAAGCCATGCATGAATTCAGCATAAAATTTAGTGTACTTTGGAGACAGTTGTGTGCACGTCTGTTATAGGCGCACACACACACACACACTTCTATCAACAGACCACACTGGGGCCAAAGTAACTCACATGCTTCCATTGAAACATAGCCGGTGTTTTTTCTCCAAACAAACAGAAACAGACACACACGTGCAAGCACACACACACACACACACACACACACACACACACACACACACACACACACACGTGTACAAACTCTGCTCCTGACAATAATTTTTTTTAAAGGTTAAAACTGTGGGTTCTGTGTTTTTCTCGCCTTGCAGAAATAAATGTTTCTCTGACTTTCCCCTGTCAGGGCTTTGAATGTTTTGAGTCCAAACAGTTGAGACGTGTAACTCGGCGAGGTATGCGCTCTGTCGTTTTCACTGGGGAGGCACGGCTTTGGACTGGCGTTCGAAGCTCACAGTTCAGTTGCACGTTGGCGTGCGATTTGTTCAAGCGGACGGCGCAGTTCATCACAGAAAAGTTCTTTCTTGTTTGTCTCCGTTGCTGGCAGTATCACTCATCGGTGGAAAAATCACACCGCTCCAACTTTGCGTTCAGTCAAGAGGCACTGATGCGGTAAAATATCCTCCGTTACTCAAACCTTTTATTGCTTGATGTTTGGCGAAGTCAGTTATTTTGATTTATATCGTGCAGTCACGGGATGGCAAAATAGGTGCACAAATCGATGGCAACTGTTCCAAAAGGATGCGTTCAGCCCCGTGATCTTCCTCCAACTCCAGCTTTCAGTGAGAAGATCGAAGGTACGGGGGCATCACTATCATCCGGTTGTCACCATTGTCGTCCATTGCAGCTAACTGGGTTATCAAAGGCCGGCCATGTCTCTCACTGTCTGCGGCAAGAGGTTCATGTAGAAGAACCATTGCCGACTCTTGTAAATTAAATTGCGGCATGACAAGGTCATTCGAGATGGGCGTCAGACGCCACGCAACCTCAATTAAGATTCAGCAGTTCAGAAAATGAGTGAATGAATGACGCATGTAATTCAATATACACTGTATGATCAAAAGTTTATGGACATTCAACTATAACACTTGCGCGTTTCTTGATGGTTGGTCTCCAGGTTTTGTTTCTTTTAGCTGTTAGGAAAATTTCCCTCTTCTGGGAAGGCTGTCAACTAGATTTCGGAGTGTGGACTGTGGGGATTTGTTATCATTCATCCACAAGATGATTATTAAGGCCAGACACACACTGATGTCAGGCGGGTACATCTGGGGCGGTTGGCGATCTACTTCATCATAGTTCAATGGGGTTGAGGTCAGTGCTCTGTGCAAGCGAGTCTCGTTCTCCCACTGGGATTATGGCAAGGCTTATCCTCATGAAGCTCGTGTGTGCACGTGTGTGTGTGTGCGCAGGAGTGGAGGTGGGTGGGGGGTGGGCAGTCATGCTCGAACAGGTTTGAGTCTTTTAGTACTCGGGAAGGGTAAGTGTAACCCGACAGCAGACCAAGACATTATATATGACTTGGTGCTTTACAGTGTGTGGCACCAGCTTTGGGAAGAAGCTACATATGGGTCTGATGGGCAAGTGTCCATAAACTTTTGACATTAACGTGTATATTTCTCTTGTTGTTGGTTAACATTGCTACATCCACCTTGTATTGCTCTTAATAACCCACTGTGGGCGGTGCAAAAAAGTTCTTGAGTAAAAGATGTTCTGGATCGGCTATGAGATGCTGCTGAATTTGCCTTCACCAAAGAGGGGACCAGCGAGCACCGCTCCGAATCCCAAACTAAGTAACTGGACACCCTCTAGCCATGTGGACCTTGATGGTGCTGCTATCAAAAAAATATAAGTATGGGTACATGATGTACGAGAATAAGCTTAAGCTTCATAGCTCAGTGCTGATGGCGGTATATTCATTCATTTTCTGACCCGCTTAATCCTAGTTAGGGTTGCTGGGAGGCTGGCGCCCATCTCAGCCGATTCGGGGTGAGGGCAGGGTATACCTTGGCCAGCTCGCCAAACCATCGTAGGGCCAACACTGACACAACCATTCATAAACACAGTCACACCGAGCTATGATTTGGAACAGTCTGTGCCTGTTTTTGGACGGTGGGAGGAAACCGGAGTACCCGGAGGAAACCACCCACGCACAGGAAAAACATGCAAACTTCACACAGAAACACCCAACCTGGGAATCGAACCCAGGACCATCTTGCTGAGAGGTGGACGGCCGAAACATTTCACTGATGGCGGTACATGTTTTATATATTTTCCCACTACTGCCTTTATTTATTGTTTTGCCCTTGTACACATGTGAGCACGAACAGGACAACGAAATTGGAAAGCCACCATTGCAACACCGTGAGACCCAGCTAGTACCATTTTAGTACGGACTTTCTTTGCAAACAAGCATGTGCCATCTCTGTGACATGATTTGCTGCACCTGTATCTTTATGAACTGCTGCACATGTGCATTCAGATGCACGTTCAGTGACCTCTCAACACAGTCAGAGGGAAGGTGGTATCTGTCCCCTGGAGTGCATGAGCTCGCAGAGACTGCTCGTGATCACTGACCTGCCAATCAGCAATCATATATCATTTCCTCCCATGTATGGATGGCTGTGTTCGTCATCCCGGATTCAAACGAGGTTGATAGTCGCATACCTTATTGATGCATCGCTCAAACGCCCAACTGTTGGGTGAACAAAAATATCATTCTCTGGGAAGAGATTTTCATACATCCAGTTCCAGTGAATGATGGCGTGTCTCACACACACACACACACACACACACACACACACACACACACACACACACACAAACTGTACTGTAACTGCTGGGTTGGAGACTAAGCACTCCTTGTGTTGTAGCAGTTGGACATTGTTCAGGTGTGAAGGAACTGCATCGGTTTAGTCTGCGGCCCAGCTGTGCTGCATATCAACTGGCAGGAGATTACGCACATGTGCGCGCGCGCACACACACACACACGCATACACACTTGTAAGATGTGTTTTAAACACCAATGGTTGAATACAGTGATGACTCTGGCTTTCTATCGCCCATTAATCAGCAGGTTGCTTTGGAGACTGTCCTAAATTGCTGTCTGCAATTTTTTATATATATATATATATATATATATATATATATATATATATATATATATATATATATATATATATATATATATATATATATATATATAAAGCATCTTCGTAGTACCTGCATTTCTTTAATTAGTTGAAAGATGGCAGCTGTAATTTGAGCTGCTGTAGTTTGCGCAGATGTGGCGCTCACCTATAATCACAGAGAGAGCGAGAGAGAGAGAGAGCGAGAGAGAGAAAGATGGCAGGAGGGAATTCCTGTCAAGAAGGTTTGGGGAGGGTCTTACCTGATACTCCAGAGATTTAATTAGACCGAGGATTGTAAAAAGCAGGAACATTTTGCAGCGGCTTAAAGCGAGAGCGGAGAGACGAGCGAGCGTGAATGAATGTGAGCTTGAGGCCAAGCAAGAGGGGCTTGTAATTTTTCCTCCTCTCTTCTTCCTAGACTAAATTGTTTAAATTCTATACCCTTCATTTCGTCTGTTTGCTTCGGCTTTCTTTCCTTCCTTCTTTTCCTATTCTCGTTTTTTTTTTTTTTTTTTTTTTTTTTTTTGAGTGAGCGAGAGAGGCCCCTGTCCTTTTGTGATTCATCTCTATCCCAAGTCCTCAACTCCACATTCTTTCCCACTTTGCTTGAGCCTATGTTTGCTTGTACTCTACGCACTCCTCATGAAAGAAAAAAACGTCGTCGTCGTCCCCCCCCCTCCTTTTTTTCCCCATGTCTTTGAATTAACCAGCTAATTATGTCTCCAGCTTTTCTGTCCTGCGCTCTAAAAAACACTTTGTCCTCTTTGGGGACGGGCGCAAGGTAAAACTGGTTTTTAAGCTTAATGATCTTTTCCTCTTTGAGTGTGTGGTGAAGGGTGGCCAGGGGGCAAGTGTGTGTGTTGTGCATATTATAAATGTTTTAAATGATATTTATTGCAAAACGTATTTGCATAATGATGCATGAAACATTAAGCCCCGCCTTTCCCAATTTCATACTACTGCCTTTTTTAATTATGTATTTATTTTATTTTGTAGATATTTCTTTGCTGTATTGGCCATCCTGACCGTGTTGGGGGTCCTGAATGGCCTGGTGCTGCTCCCAGTCTTATTGTCGTACTTTGGACCGTATCCTGAGGTAAGAGGATTGCTCCTGTCAAGCCATCCGTCCTGTGTGGTATCAGCATCCATGGACACAGTTATGTAGGGCTTCCAGGCAGGGACGTGCTCGGCACACAGAGCTGAGCTCTGATCTCAATGCCTGTGGGTCGGGCTTATATCAGCTAATGCCTCCTGCGTCCAACCGGCTATTCAGTCCTGCTGTGTCGCTCTGTTGGAGGGAAATGGGGGAGGGGAATGCAAGATATTTGGTTAAGGAGAAATAAATAAGAATCCTGCTGAGGATTTGTTGATGGTGTTTTACAATTGTTTGAGGATATGGACAGTGGTGGCTCCAACTGCTGAAGGGTCTGGGTTACTAATCAGCAGGCTTTTGGATCAAATCCTAGTACAGTCAGCCCAGTTACTTCCGAAAACCTCTGAATACGAAAAATCCAGGTTACGAAAAACATTTTCCTAAATTTTCGTCCTCTTTTTACGAAAACAACCTCTTTTTACGAAAACGCCAAACGCGCCATTCAAAAATTCAAATAATGCGCGAGTTGATCTCTCGTTGGCTGTCTCTCAACATCCCGCACCGCTGGCCTCCCATTGGCCAGGAGGGAGCCGAACTCTACCCATACTTCCTGTTTGCCACTTCCTGTTTGTCTGGGAAAGAGAGTTGAACAGGACTGTTGGCTCGTGGTTTTTTTTTTTGAGATTGATCATTGCAGCGTTATATTTCGTTATCCATCATGGACCCAAAGAAGTGATTCCCGGTGACAACGAAAAGAAGAAACGGGCTCCGTTATCAATCGAAGTGAAGCAGGAGGTAATAAAAAAAAAAAAAAAAAAACGAAAGTGGGGTGCGGTTGAGCGAAATCGCAAAGGAGTATGGCTGAAATCCCTCTACAATCGGGACGATACTGAAGCAGAAGGAGACCTTAAAAGCGGAGATACAGTGACGGAGGCGATTATTTCGGAAAAAGCAACCGCCATATTTAAGGACCTCGTGAAGGGGGTGGGGGTGGGGGTTCTTCAGACCAGCAACTCCCGGACTTTAAAGCGTTGCATGGGTGGTTCAGGAGATTTTTAAAAAGGTAAATAATTTTCTTTTATTTTTAACACATATTTCATACAAAATTGTTGTACTTTTATCATTTTAAAGGGTTTATGGGGTAGTCTTGGGAGCCTTGGAACGAATCACGCGTTTTACATGTAAAATGCACCTCAACTTACGAAAACTCCAGGTTACGAAAAAGGCACTGAAACGGATTACTTTCGTAAGTAGAGGGCCGACTGTATTACCAAGTTGCTGCTGTTGGGCCATTGAGTAAGGTCCTCAACCTTCAACTGCTCATTTGTATGAACTGATATATATATATATGTGTATATGTATGTATGTATGTGTATGTGCGTGCACGGAGCTGGTCATTTTTAAAGCCTGTGTGTGTTTGTTTTAAGGTGTCTCCAGTGGACGGACGCAGCCGACTGCCCACTCCAACTCCGGAGCGTTTTCCCCCAGTGGTGCACTTCACCATGCAACCCAACCACACTACCACCTCAACCACTGGAACTGGCTCAGATTCGTCCGACTCTGAGTACAGCTCCAACTCCACGGCCTCGGGTATCAGCCAAGAGCTCAGGCACTATGACCTCCAGGCCAGCAGGGGGCGAGCCGATCGATCTGAATCTGACAATGTGCAAAACACCGGACCAAAACCAAGCGGTTGTCATACAGCCCCACATGTACCTCCTCACCCAGTAAGAGAAAAAACTTTCTCTCCGTCGTCATTCTTTTCTTTCAAATAATATTTAATAGTGATGCATCATAAGTCACGTGTATAGAACTGAAGACATTTATTAAAGTACAACGTTAGTATTATAATAGCTTTTTTTTTTGCTGTTCGCTTCATGTCGTATATTTAATATCACTGAAATGTGTGAAAACGTTTTCCACAGGCTGGGAGAGGTGACTCCAAGCAGCAGCCACACTGTTGCTCCACTCACCCTCCACACACTCAGGATGCAGGACCTTCGCTTTCTCGTCGACACATTGGTCGGGAACCCAAGAGGGACCCTGGCCCCAGACAGGGTCCACCCCCACAGAGGCGGCGCATGGACGCATTTCAAAGTCCCAGCCCCTATGGGTCTAAAGAACACTCGGCAGCCCGCCAGCCTCACTCGCATAACACTTGCGCTCATTCCATGCATGCCGGCTCAGACCCCGCCTTGTACCAGCCCATAACTACAGTGACTGCATCAGCCTCAGTTACAGTGGCCGTGCATCCAAGCATGCCTGGCCACAGCGCCCCTTACCCCTGCTACCCTCCCAGCGACAACTACCGCACTTCAGATGGGGATTGTGCTCGTGACACGCACTTCCCTGACCCGCACGTGCCCTACGCAGAGCAGCACTACAGTACAGACTCCATGGTGGAGGGCCTGGAGCTGCAGGATTTAGAGTTCACTTCTCACGACACGAGTGCGTCCAGCTGAGGTAAGCTTCCCGAATAACTTGATTATGTTTGTAACGTGTTGGTTATCACAGCCAGTGACCCAGTGATGGATGAATCTTTCACTTTTACAGTGTCGCGCCTAACCTCCCAACGTAGTACATCTGTCAGGAAGAATTTTTTAATATCTAATCCATGGAATCTCTAAGATTCCCTTCACACTTTTTTTTTTTTTTTTTAATTTTTTATTATAGAATTTTGAAATTTGCTAATTATGCAAATGTATGCAAACTTTTGTTTAAAGCATCTTTGTTTCTTGACTGAATTTGAACTGTTCTTTTCTACATGTGTAAGTGATAGGTGGGTCATTATAGTGGTCAGCTTCTTCCTTCTTCTCTTTTATTCCCACAAGACATAAAACACATAAAACCGCCCTGCTGGCCTCCCATTGGCTAGGAGGGATGACGCAGCTCCCTTGCGCAGCAGCTTGTTTCATGAGTTTCTCAAGTGTGCTCATTGCAACTTTATTTTTTGGCTCAGGCTTTTAACCTTGCATAAACATTTCTAAGATTATAACTCTGCATGTAAAATGCGGTTCTACTTACAAGAAATCCCGGTTACGAAAATGACTCTGGAACGGATTAATTTCGTAAGATGAGGTACCACTGTAGGTTTGTTGGGGGGTTTTGGGTTATTTTTTGTTTGTGTATGTTTGGGGTTTTGTTCTGCATAGTCTTGTTTTTTGGCATTTTCCTTAACTTTTGTCCCTATTTTTCCTTAATTTTCTTTTTTTTTTATTATTATTCAATGAATATTTCTGAAAAACCCGCGATGAACTGAATCACGAAGTAGCGAGGGATCATCTGTAAATGATACCGTACGTAAGGGTCAGGTACTCGTATATTTCCAAGCATTAACTCCAGCTTCCTTTTCCTTTTGCAGTGGCTGAATGTTGAAGTACAAATGGCCAAAGATGGGATGTCTGCTTTCTGAAGTGGAGGAGACCTGGTGCTGCAGAGCGAGGGCACTTGGTGGTGCTTCATTCTGTTACTGTATAGCTCGATTTTATGTCTACCTTTTAGATATTTTTATAAATATTTAAAAATGTGTAAACAAGTGTAAATACAGGGGAGAGTAGCTATAATTGGACCTGGCCCAGTGTCGTCAGACTGGGCAGTGTGTGTGTGTGTGTGTGTGTGTGTGTGTGTGTGTGTGTGTGTGTGTGTATGTATGTATGTGTGTGTGTATATATATATATATATATATAATGTATGTATATATATATATATATATATTATGTATGTATATATATATATATTATGTATGTATGTATATATATATATATATATTATGTATGTATATATATATATATATATATATATATATATATATATGTATATATATATATATATATATTATGTATGTATATATATATATATATATATATATATATATATATATATATATATATAAACACACACATACACGCACGGAGGATGTGTTTACTGTTACTTCCCTTCATGTGTGTATCCTGTGCCATGAGGAAATGGTCATGGACTCACTTTTCAGCATCGACATTATGCTGCTTGAGATTTCGTAATGTACCTGTATAATTCTATGCAATTAGTAAGAGTGAGTGCAGTACCAGGCAAAGGACATACTGTACCTTCTGATTAAAAACGAATGCGTAGGGGCGTGTCAGCTTTTGGCTGGTACTGTATTTTTGTGTGTGGGCCATGTATGTACTGTATGTGCACCCTAAACAAACATTTTGGTTCATTTCAGGGCCTCCAAACTGCCTCTTTTCATCCTGTCAATCAAATTTAGCGATGTTCTCATTGAAATGTTTCACGTTTCTGAAACACCTGTCCAAACGAACCCACGCATTTCTACAGGGATTTTTTTTTTTTAAACAGATTTTTCTTTACAAAGTGTATATTAGTTAATATATTAACTGTAATAACTGTGTAGTCTTTTGATGGATGTATTATCAGACCTCATCATATGAAGTCAGGTCCTTAAATGTATCACTGTGTGGGAACTGCGAACAGACAAGCACCGTATGTTTGCGTGGGCGTGCACATGCGTGATGGTGTGGGTTTTTTTTTGTTTGTTTGTTTGTTTTGGCGTGTATTGAAGTAGAATGTATGCTTTATACAAATCTTACTTTGCTTATCACAAACCTGTGAGAGTTGGGGAAAGAAAAAAAAAAAAAAAAAAGGAAAAAAAGAAACAAGACAGGTGCTGTTTATCGGTGAAGCCACGCCTGTGCGTGAGAATTTGGAAATGAAGAAAGCGAAGTGGGCGTTGTCGTGCGGCTCGGCTGTGCTGTGTGTCGGAACGTTCTTCTGTCCTTCTGGCTCGTTTCGAGTCGTTTGACGATAAAAATGGCCATTTAGTGTGAAGCCTTCTTTGTGCTCGAGGCTCAGAACCGAATTACTGTCGAAACGATACCGGAGTCGCGTAACGGTAACGGGTGTCGTCTTCAACTGACTGGCGGTCGTACTGTACAGTCCGTAGCATTCCTCTCTTCTTTCTTTTACAATAGAATGGCATTATATTTTTTTCTCGTCTTTATGTTCAAGCTAACGATGCTTTGTTACACTAATACAGCTAAAACCTTACATGGTGAAACCGATCGTAGCCTCTCGGAGAGCACGGTGATTGCTCACATTATATGTTTCGATAAGCTATGTTGATGAGCAGCCTGTGGGGTTTGACCACTAAATGGCCGAACTTGACAAGATGATAATTTATTTTATTATTATTATTATTACTATTTTTTTTTTTTTATTATTATTCTGTCAATTTTAAGGTCTCTCCACCTACTCTGGCCCCACTTTGGCACGCGCAGCTCTCTCCTCTGACCTCAGCTCATAAAACTACAACACGGTGCCATGATACTAATTGGAAGTTCCTCCCTCAACTGCCAAATAGCGCTTACGAGTGCTTCCAGGGTCAAGGGTCACGGAGCCCCCGCTAGGTCTGGTGTGTGTTATGATTAGACTGTATTGGGGGATCACGGGTTTATTTTTTATTTTTTTGGTCTTTTTTTTAAGCCCCTCCCCTTCAGACTTCCTGTTAGACACGAGTCTCCACTTTGTTTCGTCTTCCTCAGTTGTTTTTTGTTTCGTTGAAGGATCTGGCCTTCCGTCCACTGCTTGTTTGTGTTGTGTGTGTTGTGTTCTCCTAAAATGTCATATTGGCAGAAATGGGAGAGAATCATGGCTGGCATCTATTGTTCAGTTTTATATATATATATATATATATATATATATATATATATATATATATATATATATATATATATATATATATATAAAATATGTATACAGTATATATATATATTTTTTTTTTTTCAACTTTTTTGGCAATATTTATATTTTTGTATTATAAGATATTGTGTTTATTAATGGTCATAATGCCAGTTGTTAACAATGCAGGGATTTTTATGTCTGTCTAAAAACACTATTACAGTTCGGTGTTCTTTCATTAAAGGGTTTTGATGTGTATAAAGTGCTTACTAATGTAAAATAGGGAAAAAAAGAGTATATAACATTTTACAGTACAGATTCTTCACAGCTCTTAGAGGACTTTAAAAGGAAATTATCTTTTTTTTTTTTTTTTTTTTTTTTTTTTTTTTTTTTTCCACAGACTGCCATTATTTTCCTCGGCTGGTGTGGATGTGTCATTTCAGTTACAAAGATAAATGTATGCCATATAATTTATTTATATGAAAATTTATTTTTGTAGTGTACATAGTAGTTGTCAAACTATTTGACCGAAGTATATTTTTAAAGAGTTTATATGTAATGATACCAGTTTTTTTGTTTGTTTGTTTGTTTGTTTGTTTGTTTGTTTTTTTGTGAGAACATCTTAAAGGTGCACACTTTCATTGCTAACTTATTCTCAGACAGCTAGAAGTTCCCTTTTACAGTGTTACCATAGACAGAGTTACATCAACTCTGATCAAACTGTGCTCGGGTTTTGCGAAAAGCTAGCCATGAAAGTAGAATTTTTAAAAATGTACTAGCTCTCGAAATAATAATGTTCAAACACTGATAGATTTCTAACAAATAAACTATTATAACTTATTTTTGTGTCATTCTTTTGTAAACCAACGAGGCACTGAGGAGCTTGATATGTGGCCAAGTAGCACCGATCTGTCTTAAAATTTAAACACATTTACAGTAATCCTCCTTATTTCGCGGTTAATGGGGACCATTTCCATTTTCGCAACTGTTATGGTCTGTGCTAGTTGGCCGTGTTTAACTCTCTTTCTCTCTCTCTCCATAAACTGCTTGCGCTAGTGAGTGGCGTGGCTGTTACCCACAGGCGAAATCCAGAGAGCGCACCTGAATTCACTCAGCCATCAGCTATAAAGAGCTTTGTGCTTGACCAGTTTCTGTGTTGATACTCTCCCAGTGATTTTGGGTTTTTTTTCCTCACCACTATGGTGAACACGATTTTTCCCGCACCCCAGTGCTTCCCTTGAGCTCAATTAAAGTCATTGTTTCATGAGGGAGGACAGGTGTGTTGGATGCTGGGAAATATAATCTTGACCAATCAGCTAGCTGGATTCACAGCCAATCAAAGAACACTCAAGTCAAGCAGGAGAACAGAGCATGTGGGTTGCGTAGTTGAATATATATGTAGCGCTTGTGAATTTTGAATAATCTTTAATTTTTTAATTTCCCGATCGGAAATCCCGTGATATTGTGGGGATGCGAAGTGGCGGGGGATTACTGTACACCCAAAGTAATTTATGTACCACGGCGGCATGGTGGCATAATGCTTATTACACCTCACGGCAGTCGCAGGCTCAGAGTGGGTGCTTTTTTTTTTTTTTTTTGGTTGACTTCCTCTGGGTACTCTGATTTCCTCCCCCAATCCAAACACATGCACATTGGGCTAATTGTCTGTTCCAAATTGACCTCCGACGTCCGTGCGAATGGTTGGGTGCATTGTCCTACAATGTTCTGCCAAGTTCTTCAGACTGTTCCCCATCTTTTCCGAGTGGCACCCGAGGTACACTTCAGCCTCCCTGTGACCATAATAGCAGGATTAAAGGAAATAAGGGAGAGGTGAGAATTTAATTACTTCAGTTTTTCATAATTTCAGGTGATTATGACTGGTCACACTGGTTGTCCCCCTGACAAAAGACTTTTTAAAATAGCTTAACCCTTTAACGCCCGAATTATTTTTTGCAGCTGAAAAAAATTACCACTAGTTTTTCCTCATCAAAAAGGCTGAAGAAAACACCCTGAACACATTTCTTGCAACAAAACTATAACACTAATAATAACCACAGTGGCTCACCAGGCCGGTGCTTATCTCTGGTTTCCATAGCGTCAAGCGACTAGGCGTACAACTTCTCCTGTATAGTCCATCGCAGTCCATCACAGGTTACCTTCCCAGTATATTTTACTGGTAGCAATTTATACTCTTTCTGCCCTGCTGATGGCCTGGCAAGCCGTCCAGGGTGTACTCTGCCCTCACCCAGATTCAGCTGGAATGGGCGCCAGCCTCCCCGCGACCATAATTAGGACTAATCTGTTACAGAAAATGAACGAAGAATGATCAGGATCATAAATCTTCATGAATCAATTCCATAATAGACTGTGGCAGATGTTGGTTGTTCCCAGACAACGTTTGTTGCGAATATAAAATGAGATGATTGTGAAAGGAAAGCATCAAAGTGTCATGATATCAGTTCATTTTCTGTAACCGTTTCATCCTAATTAGGGTTGCCGGCAGGCTAGCACCCATCCCAGCTGACTCCGGGCGAGGGCAGAGTACCCTGGACAGCTCGCCAGGCCATCACAGGGCGGAAACACGCCGATGGCTTTGCAGCTCCTCTTGTCGAAAGTCAGCAATGGTTCTTTTACATGAACCTCCCACCATAGACAGTGAGAGACACGGCTGGTCTTTGATAACCCAGTTAGCTGCACTGGGGAGGGGACAGTGACAACCTTGTGGAGAGTGGGACTCGAACCCCCAACCTTTGGATCAGCGATCCAGCACCCTATACCACTAGATCATGAGTGCCCCTCAATAAAGTTCAAATCGATACCTATACCAGAAAATTAAAGCCCAAAAAGCTGAAGACGAGTAAAACAGGAACTGAATCTTTCCGATCCATTTTCTGAACTACCGATTAAATCTACTACGATTGCAGGGAAGCTGGACTCTATATCAGCCAGCACTGGGACACTGGGCAAAGGTGGGGTACACCCTGAACAGCTTGCCAGACCATCACATTGTAAGACACCACACAACTCGGGGCAATTTGGAAAAGCCAATTAGCCTAATATGTACGTCTTTGGAGAGTCGAACGAAACCAACCTACCCAGAGGAAACCCATGCGATGGCAACTCCAAACAGAACAGAATTGTTGGTGTGAAAGGCAGTACGTACATCTACAATCAGGAAAGTGTCAACAAATGTGACCTGCACACACATAACCATTCACACTCGCTTCCATATCTGCGACGATTTGGAGCAGCCAATCGGCCTACTGTGTGTGTCTTTGGCGTCTGGAGGAAACTCCACAAAGAACCGTCCGGAACTGGAACTCGGACCCAGGACCTTCTTGCTGCGAGGGTTTTCTACAAGACAAATTTCAAAGATATATAAAAAATAATAATAATAATAATAATTATGGTCCGGCGGCATTATCTTACTTTGCACCGGCTGACATCTGGCCACAAAGCTGAGCTCTCCCCCTCTAACAGCGGGCTTTTCCTTCAGCTGTATGATTCTGATTGACAGTTTTATGGACTGCAAGGAAATTGGTTGTAGTTACAATACAGCTGGTGTGCTCGAAGTAATGAAAAGGGGCACATGGCCTCGAAAATAACGGAGTGATGGAAACTGATTCAGGCTGACCTCCCGGAACTTGCCTGTATGGGTGGTGGACGTTTATTATTCATACACCGGCCTGGCTGAGCTTGTTTCTACCCGCGGTACCCTGTAATTCACTCGGCTGATTCGCACAGCTAATGGCTTGTAATCGGTGTCATTTCTTTTTACAGACTATGAAGCATTGTCTATGGTTTGGCAGCCAATCGGCACTGACAGGCGGGTCATGTGATGTGAAGTGATTTAGGCGATATTAAAAATGAGGTGTACGTATATTTTTGTTCTCACTGTAAGATTTACCGAATTTCCTCCGAGATCAATAAGCATTCTGATTCTGATGTATGATGTAGAATTTTTCTGGCAAAGATGTTTGTTTTTTTTGTTTTTTTTGCTGTATTGCTATCTGCTGGACTTTTATGAAGCCCTGAAATATTTGTAGAAAACAATTTGTACAGTGAATAAAAAAAAAAAATCATTCTCGGGCATCATACAATGAGAATTTTACAATCAATTAACCTTTATATTTATTTTTATCGTTGATTAATTAGGTATAATATTTTATAACTATACTACTCACCAAGAGCTGCATTGCTAACACTATATGTTAATAATGTGGATATATATGTATACAGTATTCATAATTATCCTGCTAGGGTTGCAGGGAGGCTGAAGCCTACATCAAATGACCTTGTGTGAGGGCGGGGTATACCCTGAACAGCTCACCAGTCCATGGCAGGACCAACACACACACACACACACACACACACACACACACAAACCATTTACATTCACACCGACATATGTCTCTCCCACCCCCCCCTCCCCCGCCAAGTGCAGCGAACTGGGTTATCAAAGGCCGGCCGTGTCTCTCACTGTCTATGGTGTGAGGTTCATGTAAAAGAACCATTGCAGACCTTCAACAAGACCGTCAGCGTGTTTCTGCCCTGGGATGGCCTGGCGAGCTGCCCAGGGTGTACTCTGCCGTCACCTAGAGTCAGCTGAATGGGCGCCAGCCCTCCCTGTGACCCTAATAGCATTCAGCCGTTCCAGAAAACGAATGAATGAATGACGTCATGTATATCACAAATGTTAGAAAGTAAAAAGTGTTAGCTAAATTATTCATACTGATTATAATTAAGGTAAGTCGCATATTTTTGTAAAACAAACAAATAAGAAGTTCTGTATTATCTTATAATGTAAAAGATCAAAGTTTTCATGTTTTTACAATATATTTTCCCACTACAGTATTCTGACATCTTGACAATATAATAGTGGTGATGGGCAGTGGTGACCTGGTGGTAAAGGTGCTGGATCACTGATCCCAAGGTTGGGGGTTCAAGCCCCACTCTCAGCGGGTTGTCACTGCCCCTCCCAGTGCAGCTAACTAGGTTATCATAGGCCGGCTATGTCTCTCACTGTCTGTGGTGGGCGGTTCATGTAAAAGGACCATTGCTGACATTTGACAATAGGAGCTGCATAGCCGTCACCGTGTTTCCGCCCTGAGATAGCCTGGCGAGCTGTCCAGGGTGTACTCTCTGACCTCGCCCACAGTCGTCTGAATAGGCGCCAGCCTTCCTGCGACCCTAATTAGGATGAAACGGTTACAGAAAATGAATATCTATTTTGTTTATTTATCTATCTTTTTGTAATAGCAGTTTTGGGGTAGAGAGAGAGAGAGAGAGAGAACTATGACTATGACTGTAAACACACGTCCAGCTTTCCTCACTCTATTTATATGAGCTGAAGAATGAGCCTCATCTATATTGTGATGTTGAGGCTTTGTATTGCTTTTCGGTGCCAAACATCTAACCTGAGTGTGACAGTCTCATCTTTCAGAAAGCTCCTTATAAAGTCCTCAGAGGAAAGAAGAGGAAGCATGTCATCGAGCTGCGAGTTGGTCATTCAACACGATGGCGAAAAGCCCCTCAGGTATGCTGGAAGTTTGCAAAAGGTTTATCATAAAACATGTTATACACGCAAGTTGTCAGGACATCAGGCCGACACTAAGTCAGATGACGCTCATTTTAATGTGGTCCAACTGGCTTGTGTTCAGATGATTACAGTATGAGTCTGTCACGCCCATTCCTGAGTGAACAACTTACAGTTTTGCATAATGAGCTGTAATAGTAAAACAAATTCATTCATTCATATCCTATGGCTGAAAGGAGGCTGGATCCCATCTCAACCAATTCCGGGTGAAGACCAGGTACACCCTGAACAGTTCACCAGTCCATCACAGGGGTAACACACACACACACACACACACACATATATATATATATATATATATAGGGGTGATTTGGAAAAGCCCATTATCCTAATGTGCCTGTCTTTGGACTGTGGGAGGAAACCGGTGTACTTGGAGGAAACCCATATGTGTCTGGAGAGTTTTTGCCGAGCCCAGGACTCGAACCCAGGATCTTCTTGCTTTGAGGCCGTCTTGCTCACCATTATGCCACCGCGCTCACTCAAAAGGAAGTACAGTGATCTCTCGCTACTGCTTGCTTTAGCTTCTGCGACTTCAGTGCATCGTGGGTTTTTCAAAAATATTCGAGAAATTAAAAAATAAGGAAATTAAGGGAAAAAGTTAAGGAAAAGGCCGCAAAACAAGGCCAATTATGCAAAAAAACCCAAACAAACAAAAACAAAAAAACAACCCAAAACCCCCCAACAAAACTTCTTACATTTTCCGGCATTTTCCTTAACTTTTTCCCTTAATTTCTTTATTTTTTTAATTTCTCGAATATTTTTGAAAAAGTTAACGAAAATGGCGCAAATCAAGGCCAATTATGCAAAAAACTCCAAACAAACAAAAAGAAAAAACAACCCAAAACCCCCCAACAAAACTACTTACATTTTTATGTGAGGTGCGCATCTGTGTGTTCGTGCGCGTCTGTATGTACGCATTTATATTTTATTTATATCTTATGCATTATTTTTGAATGTTTATTTGTTATTATAAGCATTTATAGCATTGAATATGTATTTATTGATATTATATATGCATATACATGTACGTATACGTCAATCAGTGGGGTCAATCCTACTTTGCGGAAATTGGTGGTCGTTTGGGGGGGGGGGGGTGTCTCAGTTCCAATTAACCGCAGAAAGTGAGGGATCCATGTACATCTAAAAGTAAAACAGACCATAACTTTTTGTGCGAAACAGCTGCAGATTGAGCAGAATGAGATCCCTCATCCCACCCTCCCAGCAGCATGAAGCTGGGAACCATTAATAGAGGAATTCAGAGGCCCTGAAATCACACATCTCATCACTCAGAGAGAGAGAGAGAGAGAGAGAGAGAGAGAGAGAGAGAGAGAAGGTGTTTATTTTTCAGTTCTGGGAGCTGTACTCCAGCTGTTAGGCAACGGCAGGCCCAGATTTGAATAGGAACACCCAGAGGAGTATTACAGCCACCACCACCTTCAGCCAGGAGTGAAATCAAATGTGTCACTGCATTACTGTTTGAAAGCCACTCTACTCCTGTTCCAGAACCTGATAATATGACATGCATCTTCTGACTCTGCAGCGATAAGCGATAGGGAATGTTTCAGGGACAGAGGCGTTATTATTCATGCACAATGTAGTGGTAGATTCTGGATGAGGTGTTCACTGGCACATTGAATAGCAGACAAGCAATCATGTAATTTGCCGCGTTTCTGGCAAGACCTGTGCAGAACCACCAAGAGACACTTTGAGCAACTCAGTTTTACAGTCAGTATTTCCTTAATAGTTGTACATGTAATTGCTTTCCAAATTAAGTCAGGATTTCACTCGCCTATCATGCAGGCCTGCTGGGCATTTGTGTTACTGAAGGGGCGAGTCGAGACTTGAGTAAATGCAAAATTCACATAATTTCTATTTTTAGGTTTCAACATTAGACAGTCTGGACCCTGTCTCCGCCAACTCTATTTAAAGGTGAGACCCCTGAACAACTAACCGGACCTCCAGGGCCGACACACACAAACATTCCCACTCGGACCTAGGGGTAATTTGAAATGGACAATTAGGCAAATGTGCATATCTTTGGACTGCTGGAGGAAACCATATTCCCCAAAAGAAACCTGAGTAACTCAAAGACAACCCAGTGCGAATTTCAGACAACCCAGAAGTGTCCTCAGGGACTTCTCGCTATGAGATGGACATGCGAAAATATTACATCACCATGCGGCCCCTTAGAAACAAATGATTGACATATCTCTTTGTCATCCATCCATCCATCCATCCATGTTCTTATGCTTCACCAAGGTTAGGTCACAGAGGCACAAGGTTTATGAGGGGAATCAGAGGCATCTCTCTTCCCAGCAACACTCTCTTGTTCTTCTTGGGAGATCAGAGTGTCCTCCTCCTCATCCTCCATCTCCATCTCCTAAAGTAAGAGAACCTGGAGGCACGCAAATCAGATCCACGAGCCACCTCAACCGACCTCATTGAGAATCAGAAGCTCAACCCCACGAGTTCCCTCCAGATGTCCGAGGTCTTCACCCTATGTCTAAGGCTGAGTCCAGACATCCTATTTATCACATCCATCCACGTTCTTATGCTTCACCAAGGTTAGGTCGCAGGGGCACAAGATTTTTGGAGGGGAATCAGAGGCATCTGTCTTCCAAACAACACTCTCTTGTCCTTCTATGGAGATCGCAAGATGTTCTCAGATCCTTGGGATGTCCTCCTCCTCCTCATCCTCCACCTCCACATCCTAAAGTGAGAGAACCTGGAGGCACACGAATCAGACCCACGAACCACCTCAACTGACCTCATTGAGAATCAGAAGCTCGACCTCACGAGTTCCCTCCAGATGTCCGAGGTCTTCACCCTATCTCTAAGGCTGAGTCCAGACATCCTATTTATCACGTCCATCCACGTTCTTATGCTTCACCAAGGTTGGGTCGCAGGGGCACAAGGTTTTTGGAGGGGAATCAGAGGCATCTGTCTTCCAAACAACACTCTCTTGTTCTTCTATGGAGATCGCAAGATGTTCTCAGATCCTTGGGATGTCCTCCTCCTCCTCATCCTCCACCTCCACATCCTAAAGTGAGAGAACATGGAGGCACGTGAATCAGATCCCCGAACCACCTCAACTGACCTCATTGAGAATCAGAAGCTCGACCTCACGAGTTCCCTCCAGATGTCCGAGGTCTTCACCCTATCTCTAAGGCTGAGTCCAGACATCCTATTTATCACGTCCATCCACGTTCTTATGCTTCACCAAGGTTGGGTCGCAGGGGCACAAGGTTTTTGGAGGGGAATCAGAGGCATCTGTCTTCCAAACAACACTCTCTTGTTCTTCTATGGAGATCGCAAGATGTTCTCAGATCCTTGGGATGTCCTCCTCCTCATCCTCCACCTCCACATCCTAAAGTGAGAGAACATGGAGGCACGTGAATCAGATCCCCGAACCACCTCAACTGACCTCATTGAGAATCAGAAGCTCGACCTCACGAGTTCCCTCCAGATGTCCGAGGTCTTCACCCTATCTCTAAGGCTGAGTCCAGACATCCTATTTATCATGTCCATCCACGTTCTTATGCTTCACCAAGGTTGGGTCGCAGGGGCACAAGATTTTTGGAGGGGAATCAGAGGCATCTGTCTTCCAAACAACACTCTCTTGTTCTTCTATGGAGATCGCAAGATGTTCTCAGATCCTTGGGATGTCCTCCTCCTCATCCTCCACCTCCACATCCTAAAGTGAGAGAACCTGGAGGCACGTGAATCAGATCCCCGAACCACCTCAACTGACCTCATTGAGAATCAGAAACTCGACCTCACGAGTTCCCTCCAGATGTCCGAGGTCTTCACCCTATCTCTAAGGCTGAGTCCAGACATCCTATTTATCACGTCCATCCACGTTCTTATGCTTCACCAAGGTTGGGTCGCAGGGGCACAAGGTTTTTGGAGGGGAATCAGAGGCATCTGTCTTCCAAACAACACTCTCTTGTTCTTCTATGGAGATCGCAAGATGTTCTCAGATCCTTGGGATGTCCTCCTCCTCATCCTCCACCTCCACATCCTAAAGTGAGAGAACCTGGAGGCACGTGAATCAGATCCCCGAACCACCTCAACTGACCTCATTGAGAATCAGAAACTCGACCTCACGAGTTCCCTCCAGATGTCCGAGGTCTTCACCCTATCTCTAAGGCTGAGTCCAGACATCCTATTTATCACGTCCATCCACGTTCTTATGCTTCACCAAGGTTGGGTCGCAGGGGCACAAGGTTTTGGAGGGAATCAGAGGCATCTGTCTTCCAAACAACACTCTCTTGTTCTTCTATGGAGATCGCAAGATGTTCTCAGATCCTTGGGATGTCCTCCTCCTCATCCTCCACCTCCACATCCTAAAGTGAGAGAACATGGAGGCACGTGAATCAGATCCCCGAACCACCTCAACTGACCTCATTGAGAATCAGAAGCTCGACCTCACGAGTTCCCTCCAGATGTCGAGGTCTTCACCCTATCTCTAAGGCTGAGTCCAGACATCCTATTTATCATGTCCATCCACGTTCTTATGCTTCACCAAGGTTGGGTCGCAGGGGCACAAGATTTTTGGAGGGGAATCAGAGGCATCTGTCTTCCAAACAACACTCTCTTGTTCTTCTATGGAGATCGCAAGATGTTCTCAGATCCTTGGGATGTCCTCCTCCTCATCCTCCACCTCCACATCCTAAAGTGAGAGAACCTGGAGGCACGTGAATCAGATCCCCGAACCACCTCAACTGACCTCATTGAGAATCAGAAACTCGACCTCACGAGTTCCCTCCAGATGTCCGAGGTCTTCACCCTATCTCTAAGGCTGAGTCCAGACATCCTATTTATCACGTCCATCCACGTTCTTATGCTTCACCAAGGTTGGGTCGCAGGGGCACAAGGTTTTGGAGGGAATCAGAGGCATCTGTCTTCCAAACAACACTCTCTTGTTCTTCTATGGAGATCGCAAGATGTTCTCAGATCCTTGGGATGTCCTCCTCCTCATCCTCCACCTCCACATCCTAAAGTGAGAGAACCTGGAGGCACGTGAATCAGATCCCCGAACCACCTCAACTGACCTCATTGAGAATCAGAAACTCGACCTCACGAGTTCCCTCCAGATGTCCGAGGTCTTCACCCTATCTCTAAGGCTGAGTCCAGACATCCTATTTATCACGTCCATCCACGTTCTTATGCTTCACCAAGGTTGGGTGCAGGGGCACAAGGTTTTGGAGGGGAATCAGAGGCATCTGTCTTCCAAACAACACTCTCTTGTTCTTCTATGGAGATCGCAAGATGTTCTCAGATCCTTGGGATGTCCTCCTCCTCATCCTCCACCTCCACATCCTAAAGTGAGAGAACATGGAGGCACGTGAATCAGATCCCCGAACCACCTCAACTGACCTCATTGAGAATCAGAAGCTCGACCTCACGAGTTCCCTCCAGATGTCCGAGGTCTTCACCCTATCTCTAAGGCTGAGTCCAGACATCCTATTTATCACGTCCATCCACGTTCTTATGCTTCACCAAGGTTGGGTCGCAGGGGCACAAGGTTTTTGGAGGGGAATCAGAGGCATCTGTCTTCCAAACAACACTCTCTTGTTCTTCTATGGAGATCGCAAGATGTTCTCAGATCCTTGGGATGTCCTCCTCCTCATCCTCCACCTCCACATCCTAAAGTGAGAGAACCTGGAGGCACGTGAATCAGATCCCCGAACCACCTCAACTGACCTCATTGAGAATCAGAAACTCGACCTCACGAGTTCCCTCCAGATGTCCGAGGTCTTCACCCTATCTCTAAGGCTGAGTCCAGACATCCTATTTATCACGTCTAGTTATTTGTTGGAGGCTGCAAAATTTGAAAAGCCCAACACACACACACACACACACACACACACACACACACACACACACACACACACACACACACACACCAAAACATCTGAGTATGATGTTATAACAAAGGCCAAATGTTTTGGCCTTTACAGGTACACAAGTAAGATGCCTGAGCAACATGAGAATAATTACACCGACTAATGTTGTTTACTTTGATTTCCTTTTGCATCATTTATTCTTGCTGCGCCCGAAACCGTTATTTACATTTCGACTCCAAAGGTTGTGGAGTGCAAACCAAGAGTACGGTTTCTTGTAGTGCTTACACAGAGCTCAGTCAGCCTGCTGGAGCTGTTTTTCTCTTTCTCCTCGCCTTCCGAGCCTAAACCACATACCAAGAACACCCCCCCTCTCTCTCTCTCTCTCTCTTTTTTTTTTTTTTTTTTACTGAACGTTCAGCACATGTTTCCATGGGAGTGATGTACATGTGTTTATTACAAAGATGACAAACCAGCGCTGGATTGCAGTGTTTGATTTTTCTTTTCCTTGTGCTGCTTTGGGGTTTATATAATTCCTACAGAGCACTCTGCCTTTTTCTCATCTTTTATTTAAACTATAGTCTGTTTGTCCTTGCCAACAAGCACGCAACATCCTATGGAAACATATACGTCATCTGAAAAGCGAGCAAGAGAGAGAGAGAGAGAGAGAGAGAGATGTTAAATACTTTCATGTGTTTTGAGAAAGTTTGTGTGAACACAATATTCTGCGAACAGGAATGAAACTACAGCATCTAATTTCACACAGACTGGACGAGGGAAAATACAACTCTCTAAGATATGGTAGTAGCCCTATGTCCGGCCCCTGCTCAATCAACTACGAGGAACACTTCACCCACCCACCCCTCCTCCCCTCCTCCCCTAATCTCAGCGAGTGAATTAGGAAGACAGATGAGGACAGGCCCAGTGTTTGTAAACAGTGTGGAATTCACTAATGCCCGACCCATCCACAAATGATGGGTTGATTTTGTTCCAGCATTGCGGTGTATTGATTCTGGCAAAGGAAAAGCCATCTAATGAAGAGCAGGTGATGAGGAGCTCACACTGGGCACCTATAAAAGTGACCATCCATCTTACCATCTCTCACAACAAATCTCCATTTATCTGACCATCCCATACATCCCAGACAGATTATAAATCAAGAATTCAACCACAAAGCTTAAGATTCCCAATGTGGTATAAAACCACTGGCTCAGATAGAGATATACTGTATAGTGTGATGTAGGCAACACAGCGGAGTCGTGGTTAGCACGTCCTCCTCACAGTGAGAAGGTCCTGGATTTGAATCCTGGACTTGGCGAGGTTGTTTCTATGTGGAATTTGCATGTTTTTTCGTTGTGCTTATGTGGGTTACTCTGGTTTTCTTCCACAGTCCAAAGACATGCATATCAGGCTAACGGGCTGTTCCGAATTACCCATGGTAAGTGCAAATGGTTGTGTTTGTGTTGCCCTGTAATGGTCTGATGAGGTGTTGGCAAGATAGAGTTGGCTAAGATAAGCCCAAGCCTCGCTGGGGAGTCTAATAGGATTAAAGACTTTAGCGGACGAATCAACGACGCAGACAATTTTACCATAATATTGGTAAAAAAGGAAAGGAAAGAAATTCGCAAACTTCTAAGGTTGAATTATAGAAAAATGCATCAGAGAATCAAGGGTATGACCGGAATGCTTGTAATCGATCACCGCCAAAGTGAATATCCGCATTATGTATAAAATAATTGCAGGTAAACATAGTTCAAATCATAATTTCAAGAACCAGGGAGAAAACAGGCAAAATTTGGTACATGGAGGACAAGAGCATATCAGAGTGATCAGAGACAAGGTACAGGAAGTTCTAGTCAGATACAGGTAGTTCAAGGAATGTTTCATAAATAGAAGTATGTCTAAGTTGCAATGGCTGAGGAATTACTGGAATGTATGTGGGAAAACTGTGGGTGAACACGAACCAAAAATACACGGTGACCGATACAAGACCCCCCACATGTCAAAGATAAATGAAAAAAAAAATAGATAATCAAATTACAGGAATCCCTCACTTTGCGGATGCGGTTAATTGTGACCGAGATCCCCACACGACCACCAAATTCCGCGAAGTAGGATCACCCCCCAACCCCCCCTGTCTGATGTATACAAGGTACAGTGGTACCTCACCTTACGAAATTAATCCGTTCCAGAGCCTTTTTCATAACCTGGATTTTTTGTAAATTGAACCGCATTTTACATGTAAAACGTGTGATTCGTTCCAAGGCCCCCAATACTACCCCCTAAACCCTTTGAAAATTATAAAAGCTTACCTTTAAAGGCCTCCTTCTGCTTCAATATTGTATCGATGGGAGACGGGTTTGGCCATATTCCTTTGCGATATTACTCAACCACATGCCACGAGCCCACTTCTTCTTTTCACTCGCACCGGAAATCACACACACGTGTGTGTGTATGTGTGTGTGTGTGTGTGTGTGTGTGTGTGTGTGTGTGTGCGCGTGTGTTGAACATGTCTTCTTAGCAGAGTTATAATCTTACAGATGGTTATGGAAGGTTAAAAGTCAAAAAATCTAGTTGCAATGAGCACACTCAAAAAACTCATGAAACAACAGTAACTCTGTCCTTTACAAGAAAAGCATTATGGGAGATGCAGCTCCATAATAGCCAATGGGAGGGAGCTGTGTCATCCCTTCTAGCCAATGGGAGGCCAGCGATACGGGATGTTGGGAGATAGCCAATGGGAGGTAGCTGCGTCATCCCTTCTAGCCAATGGGAGGCCAGCAGAGCAGGATGTTGGAAGATAGTCAATGTGAGAGGACAGCTCGTGCATTGTTTGAATGTTTGAATGGCGAGTTTGAATGGCGCATTTGGCGGGTTTTGTAAGTAGAACTTGTTTTGTATACAGAGACAAAAAATTTTGGAAAATGTTTTTCGTGACCTGGAGTTTTCATTTGCTGGGACTATTGTAAGGTGAGGTTCCACTGTATATGTGTATATAATATCAATAAATACATATTCAATGCTATAAATGTTTATAATAGCAATTAAACATTAAAAAGCAATGCATAAGATGTAAATAAAATATAAATACACACACATACTCAGAATACACACGCACTCAGATGCGCACCTCACAAAAATGTAACTAGGTTTGATGGGGGGGTTTTGGGTTGTTTTTTGTTATTTTTGCATAATTGGCCTTGTTTTTGTGGAATTTTCCTGAATTTTTTTCCCCTATTCTTCCTTAATTTCCTTATTTTTTAATTTGATGAATATTAAAAAAAAAAAAAAACGCGATGCACTGAAACCGCATGAATCGAAGCACAATGTCGCGAGGGATCCCTGTATTATTTACACGCATGAAACTTTATTTAGGATAGTTGTATACATCATGTTTTAAATATGATCCTCCCAAAAATTTTTTCTCTCGGAATAACTTCTTTTGTGTGAATGACTGTATGCTCTTCTTTTCCTAAAGGCCAAAAAAAAAACCCTGGAAAATGAGTCTGGATCTCTTGCATTAGGCAGTGGTGGCTTAGTCGTTAATGCGACGGGTTAGTAATCCGACCAACTGTCACTGCTGTTGGGCCCTTGAGCAAGGCCCTTAACCATCAAATGCTCAGTTGTATAAAATTGATCATTGTAAGTCGCTCTGGAAAAGAGCGTCTGCCATATTCTGTAAATGTTTTCAACAGGACACATTTTGCTACGACATATCCTCTCACGTACTCTAATTATTCATTCATTCATTGTCTGAACCGCTTCATCCTGATTAGGGTCATGGGGAGGCTGGTGCCCATCCCAGCCGATTCTGGCAAGGGCAGAGTACACCCTGGACAGCTTTCCGGCCATCACAGGGCAGAAACACGCTGACGGTTATGCAGATCCTCTTGTCAAACATCAGCAATGGATCTTTTACATGAACCTCACACCATAGACAGTGAGAGACATGGCCGGCCTTTGATAACACAGTTTTCTGCACTGAGGGGGACAGTGACAACCCGTTGAGAATGGAGGTTGAACCCCCAACCTTAGGATCAGTGATCCAGCAACTTTACCACCAAGCCACCACAGCCACCATACTCTAATTAATTACTGAGTATTAAGAGCATCAATAATTAGTCCCAGTACATGATGTCCAGCAATTTGCATAAGATTTACGGCAGACCAAATGTATGACATTTCAGACCGGCAAGCCATAGGCCTTCCACAGTTCATGGGTCTAAACTACACAGCGCCTCCAGTAGCGCCTGATACCCCGATCTTCTTCCACTTCAATCCACTTCAAGTAGTGAAGATACTATTCTCCGTAAACCCAATGTAACCGGGTCATTGGTAGGTGGGAGGCCGGCTTTGAAATGTTTCAGGCCCAGCCTTTTGAAGCGCTTCCAGTTTTACCTACTGCACTGTTGTGCTGGTCCAACATATTTTTACGATTTTATTATTAGTATTTAATTATCTAGAATGTCCCCAGGTTATAATTACAACAATTTACAACAATACATTGGGGTCGACCCTTAAAGCGTAGACCTTCAGGGGATTTTTGTACATACAGTATTTATATTCCAATGTGGTGAATAGTGTAGGAATTACAACATTTTTATAAGGACCAAATGTAATTGGACAGTTAAGGCTTGGTTTCCACTAAAAGTGTAGATAGAAAACACTTACTGAAAATTCCGATGGCTCCTAATGAGATATAATGAGATACAGACCCACTATGCAGACTATATATATATACACACTATATTTACATACAATATATACACATATCTACTTTCCACCACCCAGAAGTTAGTTGGAGGCCCAGTAAATCGTCTACTGCCTCTCTCTCTCTCTCTCTCTCTCTCTTTCGCTCGCTCTTTGTCTTCCCCACAGTGGTTTGGTGAGACGTGACCACACATAGGCCACGAGCAGGAAGTGGCAGCCATAATAGTCTCCTGCCGGAGGTGAACAGAAAGTAATTACTGGGAAATCAGTCTAAAACGCTGTACCTGCGCTGAGCCAGCAGTGTGGGATAAATACGCCCTTATGTTCACTCAGCCATACATGTCATTTACCCAGTATTAACTTGCAATGTTCAATTGAAAAAAAAAAAAAAATTGGCTTGTGGTATTCAAGCGTAAGCCACAGCGTATCAGGACACCATGGTATGTATTCCATGTTCCATGAGTAAGGGAAGGGGGTAAATGTGGGGTGTCAAATGGTCCTATGTAATCCTGTTTGAATCCTCTGCACTAATTGAAACCTCATGTGCCATTTTAAAAATGAGCGTATGTGGCCCAGGAAAGGAAGCCATATCTGCCACAGTAAGGGAGTTGCCTCTCAAATGTGACACCCTGCATGCTCAGGGAAAGTGAGCCTGACATCATGCCCTGATTTCACTTGGTACAAATGAAGTAAAACTTATCTACGGAGCTCAAATAATAGTCACAAAACAACCGTTCTATGACCCACAACCCGACTCTGAATTAAGCGGAGGAAGATGATGAACGGTTATATGATTTTTTTTTTTTTTTTGTGATGCACCATTCCAAGCAGCATTTTCTAGAAAAGATGACTATGGTTTCCACAATCTAGCTGACGCAGCATGGAGATGTCATGGTTCGTATATCTGCCTCACAGCAAAGAGGTCTTAGGCTCAAGTCCCGGGCTTGGCCATGACATTTCTGTATGGAGTTTGTGTGTTGTCCCCGTACTTGTGTGGGTTTCTTCTCATAGCCCAAAGACATGCGCATCAGTAGAACCAATGTTCTGCATTAAAACAAATCATCAATACCTTAAGATTAGAGCCAAACCTGATCAAAGCTTTATGCATAGTTTATATCTGTTTCTGTTAAACTATTAATTATATGAGCAATGCAATAAGTTGCAAGAAGACGTGATCATCCTGTGGCTTCATTAGCACAACTGCGCTAATTTGCATATTAATGCATGCCGCTGTATACTTTCTTTCAATTGTATTTGAAAGGAAGCACACATGGTTTGTAGACTTGTAGGTTTATGTTATGGGCAGTGGTAGATGTGACACATGTGTAAGGGAGTTAGATGACCCAGGCCTTCATGAGTCTTGGGCAGATGGGGCTCGTCAACCTTGATAGGTAGCCCATCTAGGGAGTAACCTGATTCAATCCAGAGTGGAGCCCCTAAGGCTGACTGGCTTTCAACTTGAGGCCCGTCTGCAGCTCCTGAAGCTCGTGCACACATTCCTTTGGACCCCACCAGCAAGGCCGAGAGGTGGGCAGCCCCCTTCCAGTAAGATGCTCACCCGCCAAATCTGTCTGCTTCATTAGGTTACTGGAGCTTCTGCCTTTAGGCATGACAGGTGGATGCAAAATCCTCACCTGGCAGACAAAGAAAGCCTGCAAAGAAGTCCGCGGCACTTTGCTTCACAAGCTGGAACGTTCAGACCATGTGTCCAGGTCTTACAGAAGACCTGCAACAGATTGCAGACACCAGAAAAACTGCCATCATTGATAGGAAACTTTCAAAACTTGACATCAGCTTTGCTGCATAGCAAAAACCTAAGCTTGCTTCCAGTGGATCTCTCCAGGAGGAGAACCATACTTTCTTCTGGAAAGGCAGAGAGTCCAAGGAACCTCGCAAGCATGGGGTTGGTTGGCTTTGCTGTCAGAAATTACCTACTGTCTCCAAATGGTGGCCCAGAGCACATCCTGTCTATCTGCCTCTCCACTGCAGCTGGTCCTGCAAACATCGTCATTGCCTACACCCACACATTTTGCCAAGTCCCAGTGTAGGTTTAGGGCTGACACATCCACTATTGACATGATTTTCACTGTCCGCCAAGTTCAGAGAAGTGCCGGAAGCAGGGAAAGCCACTCTCGGCTCCGCCATCTCCATGAACATGAATCTCGACACAGAGATCAACAAATCCATTGGGAAGGCTGCAGCCATCTTGGCCAAATTGTCCAAACGGGTCTGGGATAACAAACTGCTCACGCTGAACACCAAGGTGCGTGTGTACCAAATATGCACGCTCAGCACACCAGTCTATGGCAGTGAGACCTGGACCACATACATGCACCGGGAATGCCGACTCAATGCCTTTCATATGCACTCCTTGAGGAGTATCCTGGGCATCAAATGGTAAGGCTGCATGTCAACCAGTGACATTCTCATAGGTGCTGTATTTCCCTCTATACACTCTCTCCTGAGTCAGTGGCGTCTCATATGGCTAGGCAATGTACGATGCATGGAGGACGATTGTATTCCCAAAGATGTCCTGTATGGTCAGCTGGCATCAGGCAGGCGTGTGTGGTGACCTGCCCTTCAGTACAAAAACGCATGCAAGCACGAAATGAAAGTCTGCAACATAGACATCTTAGACTGGGAGTAGACTGCAGATGACCACACCTGTTGGAGGCAGAAGGTGAGACAGGGCATCAAACAGGCTGATATTGATAGAGTCTTGAAGATGGCCGAAAAGCGGGCCTGCAGAAAAAGGCCCTCTTCTGTGTCCACAACTCCATCCAGTTTCACTTGATCGGCCTGCACTATAGATTTCCGTTTACACATTGGGCCTTACATTTACTCACAACGCTGCAGCACAATCACAGTTTGACGTCTCAAGTGGTGCAACAGCATCATCTTTTGAGATTCACTGCCAAAGATGAAGAAGAAGAGTTTTATTTTATTCATAAGTTCACTAGTTTGTATCTGAATTGTAAGTTTAATGTTGGTATACTGTTATTATTGCCATTAACTTGCTTTATATGAACTGATGAATTTACATCCTATTTTCATGATATCATGCGCTCGATAGAGTGAAACGGCAGCCTTTTTAAACTGGCTAACAGAATATCAGACATATTTTAGCAGATTGTAACTTTGACATTGTAAGTAAAAACCACCTGATGAAGAAGATATACACATGTTCATGTCTACCAGGAGATTTCGGGAGGCTTGCCTTTTATTTTACTTTAAAGATATCATTTTTGTACCACTATAGAATAAAGTGCTATAAAGAAAATCAGAATGAGTTTGAAGCAAAGGACTAGAAGTTGATGAGTACTACTGTTATGATTTAAAGTCTAAAACTGCTGTGATTGCTCTGTTAGCTTATATGGTATGCACACTTGTTTATGTTAGGTCTGTATGTTTTTTTTAATCAGACATGTAGACTCCAGCCTCACTGATTAACCCATTCAAAGTGACCTCTTTCAAATTACATGCTTATACAGTACACTTACACACATGTTAAGACCAACTGTGTATGATGTTGCCAAACTGCTCCCAACATTTTCATGTCCAAATATTCATAAAACCCGAATGGGTGGCCATATAATATTGTCAACCATGCTGTTTGCATGAAAGGGATCTCTGCCGGTGTGTTTTAAACAGGGGATCAATCATGTGAATTTATTACAGTCTAAACATTGCAACATAATCTGGCCACATTACACATCTGTGACTGATAAAATAAGATTGGGGGATCCACTTGTGTGTATGAATGGGAAGGTCTTGCACTCACTTATATAGTATTTTCCTCATCTGTAATAAACCTCTTGTTTCCTCACCAAGTAATGATAACTTGGTTGGCCAAAAAAAAAAAAAAAAAAAAAAAAGTCTGGAATTGCTCTAAACCTCTTTAGAAAGTGTCGAGGCCTTTCCATGAAACTAAACTTTAGGGTTTTTCCATAACCAAAAATGGTATGCTGAATAGATCCATGCCTTGAGAGCATGAAAGTTTACAAAACTGCTTCTATAAATTTTGAAGGGCTACGTAAACATTTTAATGTGGAGACATGTAGTAAAGAATCAGAAAAAGTAAGATAAAAAGAACAGCATCATCTGAAATACATTAACCTAAATCTAAAGACTGATGAGCGGAGCTCTGGGCTCTGCACAGATGTGCCTTAAATGAGAAGCGAAACACATGATCACCTTACATTCCAGTGTGCTTGCAATTAGTACTGGATAAACCCTTTGCATGTTTTTTTTTCCCCAAAAAAAACAAATTGTTTCTATAGGAAGGTAAGCAAGGAGGGAGGGGGAGGGGATAATGTGGTATGTGGTATGATGGTTAGTACCATCGCCTCAAAGCAAGAGGGCTCAGGGTTTAAATCTCAGCCAAGGGCCTTTCAGTCTGATTGGATGCACTCTTACATGTGGGCTTCCACCGGGGACCTCAGTTTCCTCCAACAGTCCAAAGACATGAATATTAGGTCAACTTCTTCTTCTTCTTCTTTTTCTTTTCCTTTCAGCTTTTTCCTTTTTCAGGGGTCGACACAGCGAATCATCTGATTTGCACGTTTGATTTGGCATAGGTTTTTACATCAGAAGCCCTTCCTGATACAACCCTTTAGGCTCCTCTTTACGAAAGTCAGCAATGGTTCTTTTACATGAACCTCTCACCATAGACAGTGAGAGACATGGTCGGCCTTTGATAACCCAGTTAGCTGCACTGGGGGGGGGGGGGGGGGGGCAGGGACAACCTCGTGCCTTGTGGAGAGTGGGACTCGAACCCCCAACCCTAGGATCAGCGACCCAGCACCATATACCACTAGGCCACTACTGCCCTCGGATATTAGGTCAACTAACTACTTCAATTTCTCCATAGGTGTGGGTTTGGATACTTGTTCATGTTTCTGGTAGTCCTGCAACAGAGTGATGCTCAGGGTGTACCCGACCTTTCACCCAAAGTGGCTCAATCTTCCTCTGTGACCTTGATGGATATATGATATTGACAGTGGATGGATGGATGGATGGATGGATGGATGGATGGATGGATGGCTGGATGGAAAGTATGCTAATCCACAAAAAACAAATTCCATGAGTATACATGTGCACAATGATGCTAAATCCATTGCTTGCATCCCAACCAAAAGCTCTGCATTGATTCCATACTGTTTCCAGGCAGGGTTACTATTACTAGTTTGTGTAACTCAAGCCGACTGGAATAGACTTTGAAATACAGCCCTGAAACAGTCCCGTAGATATAAACACTTGGGTTTGTTTATAAGCGTTCCAATATGACAACACTGTTCCAGAGATCTCCCAGTGCACACATGCTGCTATTCTGCTTTCCTAACACTAGTCTCATACACACATGTACATACACAAGCTGAGTGATGAGCAGATCCCACAGAAACAGACAGCAGAAATCTGCCTAAATGATTTATGACTTGTCAGCAAGACAGGACATCTGTTTTTATATCCCCCTACTGAAAGATGTCCTGCTCTCCCAGTACCATTTTTTAATGTCTAATTGCTTTTTTTCTCTTTAAGCAGAACTTGGATATGACTTTTCGTGCCTGCAGCCATTAGCCATTTGTTTTACTTCCATTTCTGATTTGTCATCAGGACAGTAGGACAACATCATGAAAATCTGTTGTGCTGAACCCTTCACAGCTATATTTCTCACTCACTCACTTGAAGAATTTGCTTATTCTTATTCGGGTCACATGGAGGCTGGTGCCTGTCTCAGCCAACAGCTTGCAAGACTATCACAGGGCCAATACACACACACACACACACACACACACAAAATTTGCACTCACACTCACCCCTAGGGGCAATTGAGGCCATCCGATTAGCCTAATGTGCAGCCTATGGACTGTGGGAGGAAAACTGGGTTATCAGGAGGAAGCCCACCTAAGCAAACTCCACACAGAAGCATCTTCATCAAAATCAAGGGACAAATCCAGGGCCTCGTTGTTGTATGGCGGACATGCTAACCAGGACATTACAATTGCAACCACGATTCTATTTCCATAGCTGAATATCCTCACTCACGCATTTGCAGAATTGTTTAATCATATTAGGTTGTCTGATGCCTATCTCAGTCAGCACTGGGCAAAGATTGGGTACACCCTGAACACACACACACACACACACACACACACACAAAAAAAACCATTCACATCTAGGACAATCAAGAAAATCCAATTAGCTAATGTACATGCCTTTGGACTGTAGGAGGAAACCCATGCAAGTATGGGGAGAACATCCAAACTCCACACAGAAACGCCCTCACTGAGTCAAGAACCTGAACCCAGTACCTTCTTGCTGTGAGGCAGACATGGTAACCACTATGCCACGTTGCCACAACAGTACTTCCAGAACTGAATATCCTAGCGAGAACGCATTTTCGCGCCAATGATTTGACTCAAGTTCCATGCTTGGGCAGCACAGTGGCATAGTGATGAGAACATCTGCTTCATAGTAAGAAGGTACTTGGTTTGAATCTCAGGCTAGGATATCTCTGTATGGAGTTTGTATGTATGTTCACCCTGTGCTCGTCTGGGTTTCCTCCGGTTACACAGATTTCCTCGAGCAGTCCAAAGACATTTAGGCTAATTAGGCTAATTAGCTGTTAGCTTAGATTAGGCTAATTGGCTGTTCCAAATTGCCCCTTGGTGTGAGGGTAAGTGGTTATATTGTGTGTTTACAGGTGTATATACCTGACTAGCTGTTCAGGGTGTATCCCACTTTGGCCCGGGTGCCAAATAATATTGGATCCACTCTCTCTGCGACAATAATTGTAGGGTTAATAGCTTCAGAAAGTGAACGATTGAGTGAGTTTCATGCTAATTTCCCGTTAAGGATATGGAAAGGCAGTTGGACAAAAAAAATTGGGTTAACCCGAGGAAGGTGTGGCTGTTCTGGCCACACCCAGTCTGTGCCCTCTGAGTTCGGACTACGTTCCGGGCCAGCTGGCAGCACTTTTGGTTTATGTGGGCAGCAACATTGAAGACATTCAACACATTTTCGTTCAGTATAAATAAAGAGGTCGGATGGGGCTTTACTGTCGAGCTTCTCATGTGCTGGAACATCATGCTGCCTTCAGGAACTTTAAAATAAAAAAGAGCTGTGGGCATTGCAAGTGGAAAGGAAACATTCAGCTGAAAAAGCAGAAAGAAGAGATAGCTCTGTCACTACTGCCAGGTACAAAAATGAGAGGGGCTCAGGGCTACACTGAACTAATTTGTCAGCACTACCATCTGTACGTCTCTGGGCCTCCTTGGCTCGTGGACAGGCTTCAGTGGTTGACATCCTACTCCAGCCGAACTGCCTGGAAGATATGAGTGTTTCTCAGGGTTTGGCTGAGAGACAGTTTACTCCTACCACCCACTTAGTGATCTCAGTAGCTGGACGTGACGGCTCTCTGCCAATCCCCCGACTCCTCCATGCAAGCCCCTACTCTTTCTTTGCCTCTCTCCTTTATTCCCTCTTTTTTCTTCTCCTCAACCTTAACTATTTTGAGCTTAGTTAAAACACACATGGTTGTTTGCCCAGGCATTAAACCACTTGTCCCCCCCCCAACCCCGCCTCTCTTATTTGAAATTCCTGTTTGGATGACTAAAGAACTTCCTCTCAGCCCATCGTACATCTTTTTTTTATGGATAAACCAAAGGAATCTAACCTGAAATGACCTGAAATAAAGAAGACAAATAAACAAACAAATAAATGAACTTGTACCGATGTTGGCCTCTGACAAGTAGCGTTTGTTTGTCTTGTTCTTCATTTTATCCCCAATTTAGTCGTATCCAATTCACACCCATCAGGTATCGTCTTCCCTATCACACGATCACCACCAACCAGGGAGAAGCGAAAGCATGTACATGACCCCTCTGTGAGATGTGATGCTGGCCACCCGTGTCTTTTCGAAGTAGGCGTAAGTATGCGTATTTGGGGGCGGTCTAACACATTTAGAGGAAACACTCTATCCGCCCATCCGTATGAATAAGCTCACAGATGCTCATCATAATTAGCTGGCAATCGCTGTGAGTGGCAGGGAAGTGAGAGTATGCTGTCCTTCTCTTCCGTGAGAGCTCAGCCAATCAGCTCCCATGGAGTCCCGGTCACGAACAACTTGGCATCAAATCGGTTGACAAGTAGTGTTGAACTTTTTATAGCATTTTATAGTGAAGGGCAGCACCGTGGCATAGTGGTTAGCACATCTGTCTCTGAGCAAAGAGGTCCCGGGTTTGAGTCCTGGGCTCGAGATAGGCTCCAGCCTCCCCATGATCCTAGTAGTATTAAGCAGTTTGGCAAATTTATGTTGGATAGTGAGGGACAGCACAGTGGCACCAGGTCGGCCTCATGGCAAGAAGGCATGGGTTTGATTCCCAGTCTCGGGCGTTTCTGTGTGGAGTCTTGACCCCCCATCATCCCCTCCATCCCCCATCCCCGGCTTAAATGGGTTTCCTCCTGGTACTCCAGTTTCCTTTCACAGTACAACGCATGTACAGCAGGCTGCTCCAAACACTTCTAGATATGAGTATGAATGACTGAGTGGGTGTCAGCCCTGTGATGGTCTGGTGAGCTGTCCAAGGTGTAAAAATCCCTCGCCCAGAGTTGGCTGAGATAGACTCCAGCCTCCCCACAACCCTAATTAGGATTAAGCAGTTTAGAAAATAAAAGAATGAATGAATAACTGAATGTTTTGTCATAAGGGCTTCACACACACAAAAAAAGCAAACTCAATCTGGCATTCCGATGTTCCCTCATACATACACTCGGTGGAGTTTTGTTTATTCAAAATTAAAAGGCAAAATGACATCAGGACTGTTAAATGTTACTGAAATAAATATGTTACCCAGGAGTGCACATAATTTTTTTTATGTGCTAAATTATCCAGAGGCATCACCCTGCACTGATGAAAACCTAACGTCTCTCTCTCTCTCTCTCTCTCTCTCTCTCTCTCGCGCGCTCTCTCTCTCTCTCACACACACACACACACACACACACACACACACACACACAGGCAGAAAACCACTGGAGTTGTGTGCTCTAATCTGGAGCCATTAGCCCTCTTTAAACACATTCCCAAAGTTATAGCCTGTTTCAGCAACCGCTCCAAAACACACACTATATCCCTCTCATTCTTCTGCCATGCTCACTGTGTCCAATGTTTAAAAATTAGACAAAACAGTAAAGACAAATAATGTATGAACAAAACACAAAGTTGTTCCCTTCTTTTCTTTTATTGTTGATTAATTTATACTATTTATGTATCTATTTATTTATTGACTTATATAATATATATGTATGTGTGTATGTTTCTATTTGTATCTATTTTTGCACCCCCTACTGATGGTACCTCAAGAACCTGTAACAGTGAATTTCTCCATTGTGAGATTATTAAAGCTGTATCTTATCTTATCTTATCTTATCTTATCTTATCTTATCTATATTCTTTCCAATGATTATATGCACGAGAGCAACACGGCACAGTTCATATTCAGTGTGCATGTCTGGGTCAGAAATGGAATCGGAAAATTGGAGTCAGAGCATGTTCAGTAGATATAGTCCAACAGACAGTTTGCTCACCTCTCACTTACAGGCTTACATGTATGCACAGTCATAGTAAAAGTGGTAAATACAGCATTGTTGATTAATTAGTTGCAGGTAGAATGGTTTGCTGGTCTGATTCAGGTGGAGGGTTGTGATCATGTGCCGACTGCAAATGGAGGGACTCAAGTAGAGTCAGCAGGTAACATGTTGATGGGTTGCACCTGTGTGTTATTACCAGCACTTTATTATTCATTCATTCATTCATTCATTCATTCATTCATTTTCTGTACCTGCTTAATCCTAATTTGGGTCACGGGGAGGCTGGTGCCCATCCCAGCCAACTTCAGGCGAGGGCAGAGTACACCCTGGACCATCGCAGGGCGGAAACCGACGGCTTTTGCAGCCAACTCTTGTCGAAAGTCAGCAATGGTTCTTTTACATGCCTCACACCATAGACAGTGAGAGACATGGCCGGCCTTTGATAACCCAGTTAGCGAGGGCAGAGTACACCCTGGACAGCTCGCCAGGCCATCGCGGGGTGGGAACATGCTGACGGCTTTGCAGCCCCTCTTGTCGAAATTGTCCTAATTTGGGTCGCGGGGAGGCTGGTGCCCAGCCAACTTTGGGCGAGGGCAGAGTACACCCTGGACCATCGCAGGGAGGAAACCGACGGCTTTTGCAGCCTACTCTTGTCGAAATCCATCAATGGTTCTTTTACATGAACCTCTCACCATAGACAGTGAGAGACATGGCCGGCCTTTGATAACCCAGTTAGCTCCACTGGGGGGGACAGTGACAACCTTGTGGAGAGTGGAACTCGAACCCCCAACCTTTGGATCAGCGATCCAGCGCCCTATACCTATACCAGCCCCATCACATTATTATTATTATTATTATTATTATTATTATTATTATTATTATTATTATGTACTTATAGGGGATAGAACATACCGACTCCACACAGAAACACCTTTCACTGGCCAGATCTCAAACTCAGGACCTCCATGCTGTGAAGTGGACATGCTAACCACTACGCCACCGTTAGCGTCTCTTTAATATGGTGCCTGCAACCACATGGAAAATGGCAAATAAAAGGTTTGGAGGATTGCTTTAAAAATATAACCTAATAAAATGACTAATTACACACAGGGGCATTTTATACTGGAACTTGTGGGGGCTTGACCCCACCCAATGACGCTCTGGAACGGTGCACAACATGATCAACAATTCGATGTAGCTAGCATTGTTTATTACAGATGACGATAACAACAGCTCTGTCCCATGCAGTCCAAATATCGTCCTGTACCTGTTGTGTAAAGGTCAGTACTTTTATTAGCAGTCTTCCTCTGAGCCACCAGTGTTCATTTAACCAAGTGAGCAGTTAAAAATACTAGGCGCATGTTCAACACAATCTCAGTAATGAGCTGTGGGGCATGATCACGTTGGCCCCTTACTGAGAGCAGCCAATAAAAAAATAGATTAATGACATACGTCAAGATGTTTAGTTGCCCTAAACGTTTTCCCTGCTCGGAAATGTGTTGCTGTGGGTTTGCTATTATAGTTGCAGACCGGGTTGAGCTTATGCTGCTTGAAAAGTTTGGATTTAAAATGTAATGATGTATAATATGGCAGTGTACCAGTTATGTGAGATCAAATGTCTTCGATAATGATGTCACCCATATCCCTGTGATAACCCCTCCCCCTCTCTCCTGTATAGCATTCTGTTAATGTCAACATTGGGACTTACAAATGTATTGGGGGTGGCCGAGGGGTATAGGTGCCGGATTACTGATTCGAAGGTTGGGGGTTCAAGCCCCACTCACCACAGTGTGAGAGTGAGTGTCACTGTCCTCCCCAGTGCAGATAACTGGGTTATCAAAGGCGGGCCATGTCTCTTACTGTCTATGGTGAGAGGTTCATGTAAAAGAACCATTGATGGATTTCGACAAGAGTAGGCTGGGATGGGCGCCAGCCTCCCCGTGACCCTAATTAGGATGAAGTGGTTACAGAAAATGAACTGAACTGTATTCGGATTCACAGAGCAGGAAGACCTTGTGTGTCGTTTCATTGATCAATCAAATGCTGCTTAGACAGTTTATTGTGGACCACCAGGCTTCCGGACGAGAGACCCGACTGTTTACCTGTTTAAAACGTACTCAGTAGCCTAATCCAAATATTTATTTATTTCCTGTACGGAAGGGCGGCAACAAAGTATCTCCAGTGCTGTCTGTCTTTGGACAGTTTTTCAACAGTAGGTATTGTTGAGGCTCATGAGTTCTGCCTCCTGAATCTGTTACCCGGTATCTTTGGGTCTGCGCCTTCTTCTCTTTCATTCAAAGGTCCAGTATACCAATATTTTGATCACTTTCTTTGTCTCCGCGTCATTTAAACTGCTAAATTGTATTAGGGTCACTAGGAAGATGGTGCCTATCTCAGCCGACACTGGGCGGAGGTGGAGTTTACCCTAAAAATCTTGCAAAAAATAATAAATTTATATATATGTGATATATATATATATATATCACAGGGACACGCCCACTCAACCTCACACTCACACCCTATGGTCAATTTGAAACAGCAATTTCGCCTAATGTGTATGTCTGTGGCAGTGAGAGGAAACTGGAATTCCTAGATGAAACCCAAATAAACATGAAGCAGAACATGAAAAGGGAATCAAACCCAAAAATGTCTTGTTGTGACGACGACATGCTAATTACTATGACACTGTCTGACCTGTCAGAATATTACAGTAACATAACATGATGACTTTTCAGATCACACCAGAAGTCAGCGTGTTTCTGCCCCGTGATGACCTGCAAGCCGTCCAGAGTGTAGTCTTCCCTCGCCCAGATTCGGCTGAGATGGGCACCAGCCTCCCGACGACCATAATTAGGATTAAGTGGTTCAGAAAATGAACGAACTTACATTGTACTGTGATGTTTTTCCCTTTTTGTGGCTTTAGTGCATTGCTGTTAGTCCCTAATAATAAATTGGCAACTTTAAGATTAGTTTAAGATTTATTTACTCCGGATCAAATGCAACTGAATACACTAACATAGGGCGGCATGGTGGCGTAGAGGTTAGCACGTCTGCCTCACAGCAAGAAGGCCTGGGTTCGATTCCCGGTCTGGGCGTTTCTGTGCGGAGTTTACATGTTCTCCCCATGCTCCCGTGGGTTTCCTCCGGGTGCTCCAGTTTCCTCCCACGGTCCAAAAAACATGCACAGTAGGTTAATTGGCTGTTCTAAATTGCATGTAGATTCACATCATGTAGAAGGCAATGGCAAACCACTGC
>CM045749.1:25616728-25674228 GCA_024760905.1 Plotosus lineatus | reverse complement strand
AACGATCAAATTAGGTTTGGAGATGATTGGAGACGATTATGAAAGCTAACGTATGATCATATCCATAATAAATCTGTCCAAATATTCAAAACAAAATTGTAAAGAAGTGATTTGATATAATTTCATTAGCATATTTACTTATTTTTATTCGAATTTTGATTTTGCAGCCGTGAGGGGGGGCACAAACAAGTGTCCGCCCTCACGCTGGTCCCAAGCCTGGATAAATGCAGAGGGTTGCAACAGGAGGGGCATCCGGCGTAAAACTTTTTCCGGAATACAATATGCAAACCGTAAAGACAAATTTCATACCGGATTGGTCGAGGCCCGGGTTAACAATGACTGCCATCAGTGCTGTTAACCAACAGGATGCTGGTGTAAATTGGACTACTGTTGGTCGAAGAAGGAGAGGCGGGAGGCGTGTCCGTAGGCAGAGAGAGAAGAGGAAAGGCATGAGTCTAGGACTGAGAGTAGGGACTTTGAATGTTGGAACGATGACAGGAAAAGGTAGAGAGCTGGCTGACATGATGCAGAGGAGGAAAGTGGACATGCTGTGCGTCCAGGAGACCAGGTGGAAAGGTAGCAAGGCTAGAAGCTTAGGAGCAGGTTTAGGCTGTTTTATCATGGTGTGGATGGGAAGAGAAATGGAGTCGGAGTCATCTTGAAGGAGAAGTTTTTCAGGAATGTTCCAGAAGTAAAAAGAGTGTCAGACAGAGTGATGAGTCTCAAGTTAGAAATTGAAGGTGTGATGTTCAATGTTGTTAGTGCTTATGCCCCACAGGCAGGATGTGAGCTAGGAGAGAAGGAGAGATACTGGAGTGAGTTAGATGAAGTAATGCAGAGTACCCCCAGAGGTGAAAGAGTGGTCATTGTGGCAGACTTCAATGGACATGTTGGTGCAGGCAACAGAGGGGACGAGGAAGTGATGGGCAGGTTTGGTATCCAGGACAGGAACACAGAAGGACAGATGTTGATAGATTATGCCAAAATGATGGAAATGGCTATGGTGAATACTTTCTTCCAGAAGAGACAGGAGCATAGGGTGACTTATAAAAGTGGAGGTAGGAGCACACAGGTAGACTACATCTTGTGTAGGTGATGTAATTTGAAGGAAGTCAGTGACTCAAAGTAGTAGTGGGTGAGAGTGTTGCCAAACAGCATAGGATGGTGGTGTCCAGGATAATGCTGATGGTAGGAAAGGTGAAGAAGGCAAAGGCAGAGCAGAAGACAAAATGGTGGAAGCTGAAAAAGGAAGAGTGTAGTGTTGTCTTCAAGGAGGAGTTGAAACTGTCTTTGGGTGGTCAGGAAGTGCTTCAAGATGACTGGACAAGTAGGAGAATACTTGGTGTGTCCTCTGGAAGGACAGTAGATAAGGAGACTTGGTGGTGGAATAAGGAAGCGCAGGAGTGTGTACAAAGGAAGAGGTTAGCTAAGAAGAAGTGGGACAGTAAGAGGACCGAAGAGAGTAAACAGGAGTACAGGGAGACACAGTGTAAGGCGAAAGTAGCGGTGTCAGGTTCCAAACAGAGGGCGTATGATGACTTGTATGCTAGGTTGGACAGTAAGGAGGGAGAAAATGATTTATACAGTTTGGCACAGCAGAGAAATAGAGATGGGAAGAATATGCAGCAAGTTAGAGTGATTAAGGACAGAGAGTATTGACTGATGACAGAAGTGTTCTGGGAAGATGGAAAGAGGACTTTGAAGAGCTGATGAATGAGGAAAATGAGAGAGGAAAAAAGAGTAGAAGAGGTGATTGTTGAGGACCAGGAAGTAGCAAAGATGAGGAGGGCATTGAAGAGGATGAAGAGTGGAAAGGCAGTTGGTCCTGATGACATACCGGTGGAGGTACGGAAGTGTCTAGGAGGGGTAGCAGTAGATTTTCTGACAACAACATTCAACAAGGTCTTAGAGAGTGAGAGTATGCCAGAAGAATGGAGGAGAAGTATGCTTGTGCCCATTTTTAAGAAGAAGGGAGATGTGCAGAGTTGTGGCAACTGCAGAGGGATAAAGTTGATGAGCCATATGATGAAGTTATGGGAAAGAATAGTGGAAGCGAGACGAAGGGCAGAAGTCAGCATTTGTGAACAACAGTTTGGCTTCATGCCAAGAAAGAGCACCACAGATGCAGTGCTTGCTTTGAGAATGTTACAGAAGTACAGAGAAGGTCAGAAGGAGCTGCATTGTGCCTTTGTGGATCTGGAAAAAGCATATGACAGGGTGCCAAGAGAGGAACTGTAGTATTGCACGAGGAAGTCTGGAGTGGCAAAGAAGTATGTTAGAGTGGTGCAGGACATGTATGAGAGATGTAAGACAGTGGTGAGGTGTGCTGTCGGTGTGACAGAAGAGTTCAAGGTGGAGGTGGGACTGCATCACGGGTCAGCTCTCAGCCCCTTCTTGTTTGCTATGGTGATGGACAGGCTGACAGACGAGGTTAGACAAGATTCCCCATGGACTATGATGTTTGCAGATGACATTGTGATCTGTAGTGAGAGCAGAGAACAAGTGCAGGAAAATCTAGAGAGGTGGAGGTATACCCTGGAAAGGAGGGGAATGAAGATTAGCCTCAGTAAGACAGAATACATGTGCATGAATGACAAGGACCAAAGAGGAACGGTGAGATTACAGGGAGCAGAAATAAGAAAGCAGAGAACAAGTGTAGGAAAATTTAGCGAGGTGCCCTGGAAAGGAGAGGAATGAAGGTCAGCCTCAGTAAAACAGAATATATGTGTGTGAACGACAAGGACCCAAGAGGAAAAGTGATGTTACAGGGAGCAGAGATAAAGAAGGTGGAGGATTTTAAGTACTGAGGCTCAACAATCCAGAGCAATGGAGATTGTGGAAAAGAGGTGAAGAAGCATGTGCAGGCAGGTTGGAATGGTTGGAGAAAAGTATCCGGTGTGATGTGTGATCGGAAGGTATGAGCAAGAATGAAAGGAAAAGTGGACAAGACAATGATGAGGCTAGCGATGTTGTATGGTTTAGAAACAGTGGTCCTGGGGAAAAGACAGGAGGCTGAGGAGGCAGAGATGAAAATGTTGAGGTTCTCTTTGGGAGTAACGAGGATGGATAGGATCAGGAATGAGTACATCAGAGGGACAGCACATGTAAGACGTTTTGGAGACAAAGTCAGAGAGGTTAGATTGAGATGGTTTGAACATGTACAGAGGGATAGTGAATATATTGGTAGTAGGATGCTGAGGTTGGAACTACCAGGCAGAAGCCTAGAGGAAGAACAAAGAGAAGATTTATGGATGTGGTGAAGGAGGACACGAAGGTAGTTGGAGTAAGAGTAGAAGATGCAGGATAGAGGATAGGGTGAGATAGAGGCAGATGGTTTGCTGTGGCGACCCCTGAAGGGAAAAGCCGAAAGGAAAAGAAGAATATTTCCTTATTTTATTCAGAAACAATGAAATAAATATGGGCAGTGGTGCCCTGATGGTAAAGGTGATGGATCACTGATCCTAAGGTTGCGGGTTCAAACCTCACTCTCCACCGGTTGTCACTGTATCCCCAGTGTAGATCACTGGGTCATCAGAGGCTGGCCATGTCTCTCACTGTCTTTGGTGTGAGATTCATGTAAATGAACCATTGCTGACTTCCGACAAGAGGAGCTGCATAGCTGCCAGCGTGTTTCTGCCCTGTGAAGGCATGGCGAGCCGTCCAGGGTGTACTCTGCCCTCGCTCGGAGTCGGCTGGGATGGGTGCCAGCCTCCCTGAGACTGTAAGTAGGATTAAGCGGTTACAGAAAATGAATGAATGAAATATCTATTTCATTACATGTATAATTCGTAATAACCGCTATCTTTTTTACTTTATCTTTTATTAATTTAGTTGTCTTTATTAATTTTTGTATATCAGGGCTTATTATTAAATAATTAACCTGGAATAAATACTTGTGCTAATGCTAATGTACATTATGTATTTTACTATATATATATATATATATATATATATATATATATATATATATATGTGTGTGTATGTAATAAATAATATATGAAACCGTACAATGATAATTGTCAATTTTTATTGATTATATCTACATCTTAAACACTCAAATGAAACTTCAAATTCAAGCATTCACAAAATTAAACCATAGAATATTAAACCTGACTTCGAAACAGCACAAAACAACACCAGAACATGCTGGTCAACATGTTTTATTTTCCTTCGTCATTGAAATCACGTGTGCACGAAAAGTAACCATCCAATCAGCACTCCAGAAAGTCTGCCGAAAGAGGCGGGGTTTAGCTCAATCAGGGCGGAAATAAAAGCTCACCAATGACAGATAGCGACTTCCGGTTTGTCGGAGAGAGGGAAATTCAGAAAGGCGTTTGTTCCTTGCTGTGTTTCAGGTATGTTTTAATATCAGTAAACAGTGTTTTGTGGGTATTAGTAGTGAAATTAATCGGACTTAAACCGTGTATGTAGTTAAAATATCGCGCTTTATACGTAGTTCAGAGTGTCGTGAGCTCGGTAAAATGTTACGTCTTCTCAGTGAATGTTGCTAATGCTGCTTTACTGACAGAACTGATATTCACACAGTTGAAGAACCAATGGTCCCTATTTACATAACCAGCTCAATAAATAGTGTATTCCTAGTTATATTTGATATGGGATGAATAAAATATGGTGAGATGGCACAAAATATGACTTGATACTCCCATAGCACAGTTTATACAATGGAAAATATTTTTTGTTTTTGTTTGTAGGTCAGACAGCCATGTTCATTTTATTACAGAATGCTAGCTGCCTTCTCTCAGACTGTTTTTCTTTCTTTATGCAGGGTGGATATGAAGAATTAAGTGTAACACATGACCTTATTTCCCATTAACTCGGTGCTTCTCAATTATTTTCTGTGCCCCACCCCCCGGAGGAGGGGGGAAACCCCCCCCCCCAATATAAATAGTGTTATTTGTCTAAAAATTATTAGTAATCCTCTGCATAACACTGTATCCTTATTAACATAAGAAATCCTTATCATAATGGAATACAAAAAATTAAGCAATATAGATCAACTTCCAACAATGAATAACTTGATTATGCTTAAAGATGAAGAAAAATTGTTAATGATTTAAAGTGCATCAATTTTCCTGAAATTAAAAAAAAAGTATCCTTATTTAAAATGTAAACATTTTCGAACAATTTGAACCATTTATATACTGAAAAATAAAATCAATAAAAAATAAATTTAAATTTATCAGCGATATTAACTCGGAGCACAATATACAAAACACTTTAACCTATAAAACCATTTTTATTATTATCGTCAAAATGATCAAGTCCAGATTAATGGCTATAATGAGCACGTTTCGCAGTGCACAACTTTTCGAAGCAGGTTTAAAGCACGATACTGAACTCTCGGCTCCTGCTCAATGCTGAACTGGGACCTGGACTTATTTCTGCAGCATTGACCTCATCCAGCATGACCGAGACGTGTACTGTAGGTCGGATCAGTTCGTCTGCTGTGCTGTGGGGTTTTCTGCACTGAGCAGTTTAGTACTCCACGTTATCTGATGCTAACAGAGCTCGCTGGTTTGCTGGAATATCATTCACAAAGTTTTGGCAATACTCTGCACGTTTTCGCTGAAAACTCGTGCGGCTCATCACATGATCGGGGTGTGATGTCTCAGTGAATGAATTTATTTGGGTTGATGCTGTCCGCTGCCAATGTTTTCATACACAGAGCACAGTGAAGCCGAGTGCGACACCCGCTTCATCGTACCTACTCAACTTAACTTTTGGGAGACTTTTGTTTCTCTCACTGTCTCCATCTCTTTCTGTCCCTGTTAAAAATTTCAGTGGTGGGTTAATTAACTTGTTTTACCTCTGGGCACACTCTGACAGTGAGGAAGCCACTGCCACCTGCTGTAGTGGATGTAGAATTACACTTTTCCTAATGCGGCCAAGAAAAAAGGCATGTTCCTTGGAGTCACACGTGCCCCCTGGCATCGCACCGCACCCCACTATTTGAGAACCACTGGATTAACCTGTTGTTCCCAATATCCAATGATTGATGTCAGAGGTTAAAGGAGCACATTCACTAGTAACTATTTTCAGTTTTATTTTCCATCATCAGTTCATTTAGGCTCTATACAAATGTTTCCTTGTGTATGGTTTAGAAACGGTGGCACTGAGGAAAAGACAGGAGGCAAAGCTGGAGGTAGCAGAGATGAAAATGTTGATGTTGATGTTCTCTTTGGGAGTAACGAGGATGGATAGGATCATGAACGAGTACATCAGCAGGACAGCACATGTAAGATGTTTTGGAGACAAATTCAGAGAGGCCAAAGATGGTTTTGGACAGTGGATTTAGCTCCGTTGGTAGTGTTCGCTTTATCCTCCGGAAGGTCGAAGTTTGAATCCGGCTGAGTCATACCATAAGACGTTAAAATTTTGTAATTGTTGCTTCCTGCTTGGCGCTCAGCATCAAAGAATAGAGCAACACAATAACTGGCGCTGCTCAGTGGCGACAGGTGCCCAGAGCACAAAAGACCAGATTTCATGTCGGTAATGTACTTTGACAATAGAGTTATCAATAAATAACTGAACACTCCCCAAAACGCTTTGAGCATAATATTCCAGTATGGATAAGGCACTATATAAATCTACTACATAACACATGACCTGTACAGAAGAGGCAAAGTGAATATTGGTAGGAAGATGCTGAGGTTGGAACTACCAGGCAGAAGGCCTAGAGGAAGACCGACGAGATTTATGGATGTGGTGAAGGAGGACATGAAGGTAGTTGGCATAAGAGAAGATGCAGAGGATAGGGTGAGATGGAGGCAGATGATTTGCTGTGGCAACCCCTGAAGGGAACAGCTGAAAGGAAAAGACCCGTGTTTCCTGGTGAAACCATCTCAACTCACCAGCTTAGTATGTCTTATTCAGCTGTTCTACATGTTGTATTGGTTCTGTATCTGATTGTTTTTATTTTTTTTAATTATAATCAGACCTTGTGACCACTGCATGAACCTGCAACATACTTTCATAGAAAGTGGAAAAGTCTGAGATCAAATCCTAAGATACAGAAGAAGGGATACGATTTCAAAAGAAAGATGGCAGTGATTACTAATATCAGTGGCGCCCAGTGTAGGGTCACTCGCAAATGGTTTCAGGAAAATCTTGTTACTGATTCCATTTTACCAAAAGATAACCTTGTATCATTCATTCATTTTTCTGTAACCGATTAATGCTAATTAGGGCCAATTTCGGGCAAGGGCAGAGTACACCTTGGAAAGCTTGCCAGGTCATCGCAGGGCAGAAATAAGCTAACCGCTATGCGGCTCCTCTTGACAAGTCAGCACTGGTTCTTTTACATGAACCGCCCACCATAGACAGTGAGAGACATGGCTGCACTGGGGAGGGACAGTGACAACCTGTTGAGTGGGGCTTGAACCCCCAACCGTAGGATCAGTGATCCAACACCTTTACCACCAGACCACCACTGTCTGCATCTACAAAAACAAAAGTCAAGTCTCAGATAAAACATTGACTTAATATTTTGTATAGCAAATACTATGTTTGTACCTGTAGTATCGTAATGTGGGTGAGGGTTATGTTTTCAGAGGCTGTCTGCGTTGTCATCTGCTGCCACATCCACCACAATCATATCAGTTTCCTGTTGACACTGTAGCAATGTAAATATCAACCTTTTCATAGCTTTTATAGGTTACCCTATGCTCCTGTCTCTTCTGGAAGAAAGTATTCACCATAGCCATTTCCATCCTTTTTGCAAAATCTACCAACATCTATCCTTCTGTGTTCCTGTCCTGGATACCAAACCTGCCCATCACTTCCTCGTCCCCTCTGTTTCCTGCACCAACATGTCCATTGAAGTCTGCCCCAATGACCACTCTTTCACCTCTGGGGTTACTTTGCATCACTTCATCTAACATGTTCCAGAATCTGTCCTTCTCTTCTAGCTCACGTCCTGCCTGTGGAGCATAAGCACTAACAACATCGAACATCACGCCTTCAATTTCTAACTTGAGACTCATCACTCTGTCTGACACTCTTTTCACTTCTAGAACATTCCTGACAAACTCCTCCTTCAAGATGACTCCGACTCCATTTCTCTTCCCATCCACACCATGATAAAACATCTTAAACCCTGCTCCTAACTTTCTCGCTTTGCTATCTTTCTACCTGGTCTCCTGGACACAGTACTACATCCACCTTCCTCCTCTGCATCATGTCAGCCAGCTCTCTACCTTTTCCTGTCATCGTTCCAACATTCAAAGTCCCTACTCTCAGTCCTAGACTCATGCCTTTCCTCTTCTCTCTCTCTGCCTACGGACACGCCTCCTGCTCTCCTTCTTCGACCAACGGTGGTCCAATTTCCACCATCACCCTGTTGGTTAACAGCACTGATGGCAGTCGTTGTTAACCCGGGCCTCGACCGATCCGGTATGAAATTCTTTCTTGTGACTCGCATATTTTATTTGGCATTTGTTTTACCCCGGATGCCCTTCCTGATGCAACCCTCTGCATATATCCGGCCTTGGGACCAGTGTGAGGGAGAGACATTTGCTTGTGCCCAACCAATGGCTTCATGTGTATAAAAAGAGTAATTGAGGATACAGTAAATATTTATTTTGAAGCTAACTTTTTGGGAAAACCCCTCATGACATTTACTGAGATTTTTACTCATGTTATTGGAGTAGTATTTAAGCACTTTAATAGCTTGCGCGTTCTCAAGATCACTTATAGATGTAAAGAATATGCCTTTTTTTTTTTGTATAATTCTATCGTTGTACTGGTTGTTGCACATTAAAATCAAAGTTTTGGTTTGTTTCGGAAAATCCTGACTGCCTCAGGCTTGGTTGTATCAAGATGTCAACAAGAAGTGTTTGCTCATGCTTTTGGTTTGATGATAAACACAGTAGGTATAATTACACATCACTGAACCCATGGGGGTTTTCCAGCAGAGTCAATGGAAAGACATTAAGCAGTTCCATGCTAATCTGGGATCATAAAAATGGGCCATTGTTGAGTCCTTTACAGACCCATCATTAATCCTAAGGGCAGCAATTATCTATGAGCGCTAACTTGTGCACTCTCGGGTTGGAAGGTCGAGCTTCTTCACGGCCATTGTCTTCAGCCTGATGTCATGTCATTGTCTGTGTTAGCCACCAGGCTAAGCTAACGTGGTTGTCGGTTTATCAGGTTTAGCACATGAAATGCAGGGTGCTGACATTCAGAAACGCCAGCCAGCCATACAGGTTCCGGTACTTGTTTTCTTACAGGCTTGTCACGCTTTACCCGGTAACTCACTCATTTGCCAAACCGTTTACAGTACTCCTATTAGGGTTGCAGGGAGGTCAGGGCTTATTTCAGCCAACGCTAGACAAAACCAGGGTATAGCCTGGATGGCTTGCTTGACCATTGCAGGGCAAACACTCAGTTTACCTAATTTATGTCTTTAAACTTTGTGAGGAAACTGGAGCACCCAGACAAAATGCATATGCTAAAGGAGGGGAAGATGTAAACATGCCCCAAACTTGAACCCAGGACCTTCTTGCTGTGAAGTGGAAGTGCAAGCCTTTGCGCCACCATGCCTCTCAACTTATTTTATTGGACTGGTGGTGTGATCTTCACAAAGAATCTTCTGAACCTGGGAGTCAAACCCAGGACCTTCTTGCTGTGAATCAGATGTGCTAAGCACGGTCACTGTGCATATGGGGGCAGCTGTAGCCTAATGATTAGGGAAGTGACTTTGGGACCGAAAGGTTGCTGGTTTGATGGTGTGGGTGGTGGTGGTGTTAGCTGCACCTTCCCTTCCTACACCTTTATGGCGGAAGTGCTCTTGGGCAAGTCATCTAACTCTGGGTGCACCAATGTGAGTAATGGCCCACTGCAGTGAGTGTGAGTAGGTGCTCACTTTGGACGGGTTGAATGCAGAGGCAATCATTTCACTTGCTGCATTAATACGGTACAGTAAAATAATAATGAAGTTCCTTATGCTTGGTTTTACACTAAGGCTCTCTGTAGTGTCCTAAGTGAGAGAAGGATTAAACAAGTACTGATGAAGGCCGAGTTGTTTGAGTGAAATATAGCTCTCTTCTCCCGGACTTGATTGACACCAGGACTTTGCAGAGGCTCTCTGTTACATCAGAAGGTCTTTTAATAACCCTTTTTGTTTGTAAGACCCAAACACACCAGGTAACCATTTTCACATGTGCAATTTCACAACAAGGTGGACAGCTCACAATTTATTTCAGTCAAGTTTTGTTCCTGGTGTGTAAGGACTTTTTAAGAACATATGAACTTGATGGTGATCTAATCAGCTTCATAACATAGTCAGTTACAGAATGTCAATATGCCAAGGAGGTCAATGTGTAATTGTTTTGATATGTAAAATGTTTTCACCAGAAATTCCAGCACTCTTAATGGAATATAATTCTCACCATGATAAGTCTGTTTCATATCCGCTTTAAAACCTTTATAGACGTTTTCATTCTTATCTTTTTTATCTGTGTATAAAAATTGATTTAATTTCTATAGAGTCCGTGTATAGTGTGGGTTTATTTGTGTCTGTTTTTCTGCAGATTTACAGGCATGACTCTATTCTCTGAGCTCCAGATGAGGTTCTGGATGGATAAAGCAGTGCAGTGGGGCCAGGTTACATCTCCATCTGCACAGCAGGATATAAGCAAACACTTGGAGTCTTTGGGGAGCTTCCTCGAACAGCTTGTACATACACTACAGACAACGGTAATTGCAAGTGTCAGGCCTTTTACTCAAGGGAAGATTTTGTAATTCCATGAGAAATTAGCAGAAAGGTACAAGTTTGCTTTTCAATGCTGTTAAAGTGAAATGAAAGGCAAGTCTTCCAAACTCTCCGATTACACACAGACATTTGTAAATTTTCATTCAGGTGGTTTTTAACTTCAAATTTTGAAGTTGCAGTCTGCTCAAATCTGTTTGATTGTTTTGTAGTAACCAGTTAAAAAAATTTGCAGCGTTTACTTTTGAGAGAGCACAAAATCACAAGAATCCTAAAGTTCATATAAGGACAGTTAATGGCAATAATAGCAGTAAATCGATATTAGACTAATAAAGAGCATATAAATAAATAAATAAGGGGGTCTGCTAAATGATGTAAATTAGTGACATTCTGACTAAAATAAAACTAAGCAGACCGTGTAGATCAACTAGACAAACATTGGCTGATTTATAGGAACGAATGAAAAATTGCTGTTATCTGTATGCAAATTACGTATCCATTTTCAAATACACATGAGTTGTGTGGCTGTATTAATTTTTTTTCTTGAGGCTTGTAATTACAGTAGGCCACTTCGATGGGCAAGATGTATACATATTGTTGACCAAGTTTGGGTTTAATTTCCCTTTAAGCCTGAAATTTGAGTATTAAACACCTAACTATATAAACATTGCATTGTATTTAACCTAATTATTTACACACATTTGTGTATTTATTTACACAAAGGGAAATATTTGAGAATTTTTTTTTTTTCAGATTACCAAAGTCTGTATAAAAATTTGCCTTTATATCACTTTGAACACAAGTTTAGAAACTTAATCTACTCGTATTGCTCACTGTGTTCGTGTCGCATAATAGCATTTGTACCAAATTTAACATTTATATAAAGAAGAGATATTCCTATGAAGCAGCTTTATGAAAATGTCAAATGCTAAAGTGCACAATACAAATAAAAATGCATTAAATATAGTGACTTGTAGCAGTGCCCGAGTGGAGCCCCATAAGCATATAACATGGCTTTGATGGCTGTCCTGCTATTGACCTGATGATAATTGGCTGTTATTTATAGCTCGCACATGATCTTCCGCAGTAATAAAACTTGAAGCTCTCTTTTTTTTCCACAGTTAAATGAACACATTTGATGGCCTTGTTTTACCTCAAGAAAAAGGTTACATAATCAAGAAGCAGGGTCTTAACTCTTGTACCTCTACTTTTGTGGGTCCCGGCCTTTGAGTCATGGATTGGTGTAAAGAGAGATTCATCCAATTTTTTTCGTTCATTCAACATCTGCGTAATCCGGGGTCGGGTCGCGGGGGCAGCAGCCTAAGCAATGAGGTCCAGACATCCCTCTCTCCAGCGGTTTCCTGTACAGTAGGCCTTCGACATTCACAGGGGTTCGATTCCGGGCCCTTCCGCGAATCGAGATAATCCGTGAGTTCTGTACCCGGAAATAAAACCCCATGTATCACAGACTGTACAACGCCACTTTGTAACTGTCTGTGAAAATACCGGTTATGTGCAATAAAAACCCCTTGCACTTTCATCAACCACATCTACCCCACTGACTGTGAACCATATCAACCCATCTACTCTGCCCTCAGATACATATACACTTTAATATAGGCCAATCTATAAAGTTGCTCCATTCTTTTCTTTTATTGTTTAGTAATTTATACTATTTATGTATCTATTTATTTACTTACTTATATAATATATATGTATGTGTGTATGTTTGTACTTGTATCTATTTTTGCACCCCCTACTGATAGTACCTCAAGAGCCTGTAACAGTGAATTTCTCCATTGTGAGATTAATAAAGCTGTATCTTATCTTATCTTATCTTACATCCACAAATGAGCAGCCGGAAGTAAAATACTATATACTGTATCTATTACATGCCTAAAATATGCTTCTTAAACGCATTCTATAGACAGTCTTACTCCTGAATTCAGTATTAATGTAGTAATTAAGAATAACTTAATTTTTTTACTGTGATATTTATTGATGATAAAATAGACATTATACAGCATACATATAAAAACACCTTTCAATGCATTTCCTTTGAAAAACATACAGCAGTGTCTGTCTTCCTTTCTGCTTTTTCCCTTTTACTCAGGAGTCGCCACAGCGAATCATCTGAATCGCACGTTTGATTTGGCAAAGGTTTTTACGTCGGATGCCCTTCCTGTCACAACCCTTTTTAGCAAGGGACAGAAACACGCTGACGACTTTGCAGCCTACTCTTTACGAAAGTCAGCAGTGGTTCTTTTGCATGCCTCTCACCATAGACAGTGAGAGACATGGCCCGCCTTTGATAACCCAGTTAGCTGCACTGGGGGGGGGGACAGTGACAACCTTGTGGAGAGTGGGACTCGAACCCCTAACCTTTGGATCAGCGATCCAGCGCCCTATACCACTAGACCACCACTGCCCCAAAAACATACAGCAGTGTAGTTTTCAAAAATGCCCACTAGAGGAACATATTGCATTAGGCATGAGATGACTGAATTCAGGTATTAACTGCATTAAGTCCGAGCAGCTCAGCCACGCCCCCCAGCCAAAGCGAGTACAAAACAGAATTTTAGAGTGATAGTTGGAGGGCGTTACAAACCAAAGAAGCAGTGACTAGTTAATCCTCTGGCGCAGAGGGGAGCGTGCTTTTGTTTATTGGGAGTAAATGAGAATAGTGAATTCAGGTAAATGAGAATAGTGAATTCAGGTGTGTGCTACCGAGCAGCTCAGCCGAAGCGGAGAGTAAACGGTTAGAGGCACAGCTGCCAAAATCAAAGTCCCCCAAAACATAGACCGTAACAAAAAGGATATAAAAGAACAAGAAATGTAATAAATTGGATAAACAAAATGAGAAACATGCTACACCACAGTAAATAAAATATAACACAAACATTTTAAACATTACCTTAGGTCATGTACTGGAATAATAATTGAAATCGACTTCAATTGTGGAGTGTTTTACAACAGTTCAGACGATTATTCCTCTTGTTCAGAGGAAACTGTCGTTTCTTCCGGAGAAAGTGTTATTTCTTCAGAAGAGACATCCAACGTCATTACCTTTTTCTGTTGCTTAGCAGGCATTTGAGTGACATTATAGAACTTAACTGGTAATTAAAACACGCACACAAAAAAAAGGCTCATTGACAACTTGTGCGCGAATGAGGAAAAAGGAGTGTTACATCATGTAACCCAATCAGCAGGAAGGAGGACAGCCATTGGCTGAATTTCAATCACGTGTGAGTTGCTCGGCAGTCCGCGAATACTCAAACCGTGAGTGCAAAACCGTGAATAGTCAAGGGCCTACTGTATCTCTTCCGAGGGGACACCAAGGCATTTCCAGACCAGCCATAGAGCCATAGATCCTCCGGCTTGTTCTAGGCCGACCCTGTCAACAGTCTCTTTCCAGTCGGACATGTCCGAAAGACCACCCCAGGGAGGCCTTTAGGAGGCATTATAACCAGATGCCAGAGCCACCTCAACCAGGTTCTCCAAGTAAGAGCCCTGCCACCTGGCATAGGAAGCTCATTTTAGCCGGTTGTATCCGCGATCTTGTTCTTGCTATCACTACCCATATCTCGTGACCACAGGTAAGGGTTGGCACATGGATCGACTGGAAAATGAGTTTTACCTTGCGGCTCAGCTCCCTCTTCACCACAATGGACCAGTACGGGCTCTGCTTTAGATGCTGCAGAGGCTGCAGCGATCCACCTGCCGATCTCCTGCTCCATCCTTTCCTCACTCATACACAAGACCCAGAGATACTTGAACCCCTGCACTTGGAGCAGGACCTCTTTCCAGACCCAGAGGGCGTGTTCCATACTTTTGTGGGAATGCCTCAGTGTCCCTCTGCAAGAGCTGGAGGAAGTGGCTGGGGAAAGGGCCTTCTGGACCTCGTTGCCAAGGCTGCTGCCCCCGCGACTAGACCCCGAATTCAGCAGAGGAGGGTGATTACCATTGACTTCCAGGATTGTACTTGTAATACCGTAATCGACGTAATAAGCACGCTGCTCCAATAAGCCTCTCCCAATGTTTTTGATCTTGCGTCTATTAACTGCTCATGTGTACTGGGAGCAAAATCGTAGATCAGTCTCTGTAATCATAAAATAAGGCATTCACTGCCTGTAAAAGTGAGTTTATACAGTATGTCAAGACCTCCTGCCACTGGGAATGTCTATAATGTTTATCAGTAACCACACATTTGATTTTTCCGCTGTGCTTTAAAAAACAGGAAAATATTTTGCTGTGTACTCTTGGTAAATGTCCAACAAACGATGAACCATTAGAAACTGCTACAGCAAAACTATGGGGTGCTCTGAATGAATGAAGCGATGAGCCAGATATGGACCTATCAAAAAGTGATGAGGGTTTTTCACCCGATTCTCCTGCTCACTGACTTCATAAATTTAAGCATGTTCCTGGCCATGTGCATTTGTTTGTTCGTGTTGACTGGTTCAACGTGCCATGTGCTGAAGATGACATTCGTGCTGATTGGCTCGATTTTACTTCCAGAAAAATATTTAAAGAAACAGCACTGGGAGGGGAAAAGTAAGGGGTCTTTTTATTAATAAAATTATTCTGTTTTCTGTTTATTTTCAGCTTTCTTGTAAGTAGTTTGGTTGATACCACAAAATGAATAACACAAATACCATTAAAACTCTTATTGTTCTGTTATTATTCATGGTTTCCACCTCAATGGTAATAAGCACTTATGTTCTACTGACTGGTGACATTTTAATAAGCGCCCACCCACTTCAATTTTGGAAGCGTGCTTATCGTGTCGAATACGGTATATGCACAATTTTCTGAAACGGCGATCATGTTGAGAATCTTTATCTTCAATACTTTTTTTTTAATAACCCAACAAAGTTATGTCGACTAAAGCTAAAAAGATGAAAATTAAAAAACTGATACTTAAATATTCAAATCCCTGTATCTTGGACTCTCCAGATTTGCACATCAAGGAACATTTACAATCAATGCAAAGGTGACACTTATCGGACCATAATTATTTACTAATTTAAAACTTTTTTTTTATATCCATGTTTATCTGGATATAAAAAGCACCTTTTATAAGTGCCTTTTTTTTTTTTAGTGAAACAAACTTGAGAAACAAATTCATTGAAATTCACAAAGCAGGAAATGGCTAAAAATTTAAGGGTTTGAATGTGCCATAAAACATTGTTGGATCCATCATCAGAAAGTGAAAGATTGATCACAGACCTGGACTCTTACTATGACGGGACCATCTTTCAAAAGCCTCCGAGCAACGTGCTGACTGGTGATGGAGGCTAATAAAACTTCCACTGTCGCTCTCAGAAGTCTGCAGAACTTTCTGGCTGAAACTAGAGTGACAATTTCAAGAGCTCTCCATAAAACAGTCCTTTAGGGGAGGGTGCCGAGAAAAGAAGCCATTCCTAAAGAAGGGCCACTTAAAAGCACATATGACCATTTGAGCGAAAGTTTTACAGACCGATGAGACCAAAATAAAAATTCTTTGTGTGACTTCAAAGAGGTATGTGTGGCATAAAATTTTGACTGCCCATGCCTCAGGAAATACCATACTGTTGCTGAAATATGGTGGTGGCAGCATCATGTGATGGGGATGTATTTCATCTGCAGGAACAGGGAATCATGTAAAAGTTGAGGGGGGTAAAAATACCCCACGCTATAAAGCCTGCAGCACAGTTGAAGAATCATCTTTTATTGTCAGTGATCCTAAGCATAAGGCTAAAGCGATATTAACTGCCCACTTATGATCCGTTCCAAAGCCCCAACTTGGACTCTACTGAGAAACTGAGGCAATGTTTGGAATCTGTCATCCAGAGACAACTAGACGGTGCATTCAGCGAATCAAGTCGGCTAAATCAGTCTTGATTCAACTCGTTCAAACTCACTTTTTCGGTTCATTCCTCTTCCACAAATTCAAGTACTTCAAGGTCAAGTTCACATGAGGTCACTTTATAAAAATCTTGTGCACACTCACTCGGATTTGGAACAAACGTTGAGCACCTACTCGTTTGCTAAACACCCATGAACTGGTACTGGTTTTGAGGACGTAGGTCAAAGGTGATCGTCACAGTACAAGCACACACTTAAAAAAGGTTCACAGCGGGGAGACAACTGACGGCTAACGGAATGCTCCTGCTGTTCATTTTATTCATAATGTTGTGAAAATTTGTAGAGACCTTCAAATACTGGAACAGCAATTAATAATAGTTTGTATTTACAAAAAATTTGATTGTATGGGTGTACAAGTTATGGGTTTCTCGTACTTGGCATCCAGCTGTTCATTATTTATTTTTCTCTGAACTGTTTAATCCTCATTGGGGACATGGGGAGGCTATTGAATTCGTACTGTATATTTAATACTATACTCGTTCCTCGGGTTTACGGACTTCGCTTTAACGGATTTCGGATGCAACGGACAAAATCTGTAGCTTCCAACTTGTCCGGACGCAGGCCGTGGTTTCCGAAAGTGACGACCAGACTGGCTTAAAATCGCATGCATTTAAATCTATTTTCAATGCCACGTCACTGTGGCGCGAAGCGGATAGCCAATCCTTTCTGTATGCGGGTGGGTCCGATACCTTGAAACTCTAATTTTATTGGACTCACACGCTGCAGTGTTTGTGACCGGAAGCACGTCCCAAGTTTTGGCAATCAGCTAGTCTGTGGGTTAAAGTTTTTCCATGTCTGTCCATTTGTTTGCTTGCCAGTTGTGCTTGGTGTCGTGGAAATGAGCTGATCAAAACGAGAGAAATTTCTCTTCACTCAAACACGCGCAGTCTGTGGCTGTTGATAGAATCCAATAAAATTAGAGTTTGAAGGCATTGGACACGCCCACATACTGGCGTACAGAAAGGATTGGCTCTCCACTGCGCGCCACAGTGACATGGCATTGAAACTAGATGTGTAGACGTTTTATTTGATGGCTTTTTGTATTTTTATTTAAATGACTGTGAAATTATGTATTCATTATTCTGTTAAGGCCACCTGATTTTGAGAGCCAGATACAGTCATGAAAACTGACACATCTGGCTCACAAGCTATAGGTTCCCGACCCCTGATATGTTTGTGTGTGTAAAAAGGTTCCGACCCCTGATCTTATGGTGTACGTTTAGTGTATAGTATTTACATTTGCAGATTTCAGTGTGCTTAAGTAAATGTTTTTCATGACGTAATCGTTGAAATATATGGAACCGAAAACTTGGACAATCGGGTAATTCGGACCAGTGCCCCCCCCCCCCCCCCCCCAATCCATTTGTCTGTTCAACCGAGGCATGAGTGTATTTATAGTTGCAGGGTAGGAGTGTGTGAGGGCCCCCCCCCCTTTCTTCCTTGTTCCTAGAGGGGGTGTCACAGAAAATAATTGAGAAGCACTGGTTGTGGTATTAAGCTGTATCACAGAAGTTACCAAGTCCTTTTCTTCATGCTAACATCTCAGTTCAAGAAACAAATGCTTTTACTCATTTTCTGATTGGTGAAATTTAGTTTACGTGGTTACACCAATGGCATGCTTGGGACTCGAACTCTGCGAGGCAGGCTCAGGGGTTTCTGTTTGGCGTTTGCATGTTCTCTCTGTGCTTGTGTGGGCTTCTCTTGAGTAATCTGGTTTTCTCCTACACTTCGAAGATATCCACGTTATGCTATTTGGCTGTTCCAAATTGTGTAGTGGCCCGGTGATGGTAATGTGAGCTGGTTCATTGCATTTCCAGTCTCCCTTTGACCCTAATAGGATGAAGTATTTCTGCAAATAAACGAGTTAGTGAGTGATCACACCAGTATGGAAGCTAAAACATTTTCAAGGTTGTAATACTAATCCAGTTGCTTTCCAGGCAGAACTCGATTATAAATGGTCTGCGTGATTAAAATGAAATTCTCTGAACACCATGTTACAGTAATAAACCTGTGATATAGTACTTGAGATGAGAACTTCATGCAGTCTCGTAACCATGCCCTAGAGACCATGACCTGAACACTGGCTTCTCTGTGCTGGACCAGGCAGTTTGCTGGCATGGCCACGGTGTTGAGTTAGTGGGCTAATCGCCACCAAGGGATTGCCAGCGTTAACCTAATATATCCCTGCATCAAGTGGTTGGATCAAAACTTGGATCTGGGACGAAATTGGGGGGGGGGTTTCACTCTGTGAAGATCTAGTGTTTGTAAAATTCCTGCCTCACACCATCCATGTACTTCTTGAATGGAGCTCTTTCTTTAGTGCACTGCAGTCTTGGCACCTCAGGAGCTGCTCTTGCTATATCCTGCGTTGCCCGAGTTGAGGAAAACAAGGTGGACACCATCATGTGTTTTAATTAGTGATTCTCCTATTATTCATGGCTGTATTACAGGGGTTACTTACAGAAGACCAGATATAATCTAATTTATTATATTGCAGTTGCTCCTGCTGATAAATGCCCCATATGGACACCTTAAGATGCACTTAGAAACAATGAACATGGCTTTGGACTGCTGTTGATATAAGCTGTTTTGCTGCAGAGGTTTAGGACTTGACTTGCAAATATACCTTTAGTTTTTCAGCTGTCTTGCACACCGCTGCACTGAAGTCGGTTTAAAAAAAAAAAAATTGACCAGGCAAAAATATTTTTTGTGGTCAAAACTCATGAGAGATTCAAAGAGATTTAAATTTTCTGTCTTTTTTTTTTTTTTACAAGACTGTGGAAAAATACAGTGAAGATGCAGCATACGAGTTGTATTCCAACTGTATTTATTAATATCTTTCAGCTCAAACATTTATTTCAAATATACATTAATATTTATACGATATCTATTTACATAGTATTTATGCCAGATTTATATCGGCACATAGATGAAGTTCAATTTCTTATCAATATTTAATCTATGCATGATCTCCAACAGAACTCTGCCATATTTTATATGAAAGAAACCTCAAATATTTTACGTTTCAAAAATTGTTGAAGTGGCCTAATTCCATATAAGGAAGGTCAATCGGTGAACTGGAAAGAGTCCCATTGGTGTCCATGGCTCACTGATGTATGTGAGGAGCGAAGGCTATGTTGATCTGATCCCACAGAAGAGCAACTGTAGCATAAAAACTGCAGAAATTATGTATAATAGTATAATGGGTAGTAATCCAGGATAAGAAAGTAAGGCGTCAGATACACACGGTGCATCGCAGCTTGACCTGCGTGTGTTTGCCTCGCTGCAGACCAGTGAGGTAGTGCTAATGTTCTAGCTGATTAGTGTATAAACTATCGGGTAATTAGTAGGGGGAGGGGGTTGAATGATTGTATAGCTTCTACAACTATATATGTGCATTATCATGGTGTTGGCAAACTATTTCCATCAAGTTCCCGTGATCTTTCTGATTCATTCATATTTTAATGTTACGCGTTTATGCTGTGCTCCGGCCCTGACTGGTTTTATAAGCTAAACATTCTTTCAGGGTGTTATCATTCTGCACATGCATCACCCTGGATCACACGGAGTATTGTATGTATGGGGCATATAAAATGGGGTTTGTTCCTTTGAATGGATTCCAGTATACAGTAAATTAACAGCACACATCTTGATTCAATGCGGAAAGCTGTGAAGCCCAAGGTTCCTGTGTTTTGTGCTGGTGTTCATTAATTACGTTAATGTTTTTAATTTATTTTTTTTTAAATAATGCGGGAAAATCCGTTAGCCTTTATCGGAAGAGTTTCTATAAAGAGGATCGAAACAGTTTATTTGGCATTAATAGTCAAGACAAACCACTATTCACATTAGCTGCAGTTTTGAAGGTATATCTTGTCGTTTACAGTAAAATACACAATGTTGTGTAGCTAAATGACGTCAAACAATTTGGAGTGTTAATTTGCTGTGGAGGGTTCATTTGTGTGTCCTGATGTTCTCTCCCCTCATGTAGTTCTGCTATTGCACTCACCTTTATTCCTTTTCAGGTCATTCACTGAACGTGAACGACTATTTCAATAAGACTGAAAAGAAAATGGGGTAGTTGTGGCTCCGTGGTTGATTGCTAGATTACTGATCCCAAGGTCATGGGTTCAAGCCCCACTATTAAAGGGTGGTCATTGCTGCCCCAGTGTGCAGCTAACTGGGTTATCAAAGTCCGGCCATGTCTTTCACCGTCTGAGGCGAGATGAATGTGTAAAAGAACCAGAGTAGGCTGCATAGGCATCAACATGTTTCTGCCCTGTGATGGCCTGGTGAGCTGTACAGGGTGTACTCTGCCTTCGCCCAGAATCAGATAATTAGGATTAAACAGTTCAGAAAATGAAAGAAATGATATCCTGTATAGATAATTTACACAATTGTGTGTGTATACATGTTTGTGTGTGTGTGGTGGGTTTTTTTTTTTTTCAGGGCTCTACCAGTGAGGCCATAAAGAGCGTTCCTTTTGTTGGGCAGTTCCTGGGAAGACTTTGTTGGAATCCATATGTTACTGCGGATGGTAAATTTATGACTCTTACTAGTTGGGGGTGTGTTTCTCATTTGTGTTGGAGAAATGGGGCCCGCAGGCGTTAAGTATTTGCTTTTTTTTTTTTTCTTTTTCTCCTTTTTACAGAGAATCTTGCAGTGGCCTGTTGGGCATTTATTTTCACTTCTTTCTCCATTTTATATTTCTAATTTTCTTCATCTCTTTCTGACTGATTTTTGTTTCTTCTATCTTACTCGTTACCCCCCCCCCCCTTCTTTGATATGTACACTCCTTCAGCATTTTTTTTTTCTATAGTCCAGTTATAGACCTGAACACAGACTGCATATTTAAATCTCAAGCCTGATTTTTCAGTATTTGTGTACTTTCTGTCCATCAGGAACAAGCAGGAGGCTCCTGCTGCAGTGTATGTGGATTCTATATAGTGCCGAGCCTCAGGATGTTGTGGAGCACCGGGCCAACGAGTGGATACGGGTACACATGCACTCACTACCGTTTATCATTAAGGAATCTTTACCCAATATCTACTTTTATTGTTCGTCCCGGCCTACACATGGCCTGACTGGCCCTGAAAGGCCCTTGTTTGTACTTGGTTATACAAATTAAATGACTGCTTTACACATGGGGAGAACAGTGGTGTAGCGGGCAGCATGTCCACCACATCACAGCAAGAAGGTTCTGGGTTCGAGAGTGTTTTGTTTCTGTGCGGAGTTTGAATGTTCTCTCCATACTTCCGTGGGTTTCCTGGAGGCCCACAGGATTAATCTGTCCTGCAAATTAATGAATAAATGGAGAACAATTTATGCTTTTTTTTTTTTTTTTTTTTTTTTCCTTTAATAGTTTGACAAAATTCACTTACAGATCAAATAGTGGTGGCATGCTGGTGCAGTGGTTGGCACATCCACCTCACAGCAAGAAGGGGGTGGGTTCAATTCCCAGCTGGGGTGTTTCTGTTTGGAGTTTGCTTGTTCTCCCCGTGCTTGTGTAGGTTAACTCCGGGTTCTCCGCTTTCCTCCCACAATCCAAAAGCATGCACTGTAGGCTAACTGGCTGTTTCAAATCACCTCTCGGTGTGACCGTGAGTATGAATGGTCCTGTGAGTGAGTGTTTCTGCCCTGCGATGGTCTCTCAAGCTGCCCAGAGTGTACCTCGCCCAGAGATGGCTTAGATGGGTGCCGGGCTCCGGATGACCCTAATTAGGATTAAACGGTTCAGAAAATGAATGAAGATCAAATAGTCCGGTGCTGTGTTTGGAATTCTGTTGGTTTTGATGACGGCTCCCTCTTAGACGTTGTACAGGTAGGAAATACACTGAGGTTGCTGTTTCCAAGCCACTAAAAGTTCAAAAATTTTTAACACGTGCCCCGTATGTATACAGTTGTAATCAGAGGGGAGAAAGGAGCAATAAAAAAAGCTTTTTTTAAAAATTGTTCATGCAGATGGATTACCATAAGCAATATGGAACCCTTCACATTTATACCTGATTAAAACGTGTGTATTCCTTTCGTTGTCATCAAATAAAACATTGTGCTAATTAAAGTAGGGCTTTTAAAGTAAACTTTAATTTGCCAGATGTGTTTTGACCTATGCAAAGGGAAGTGATGACAGAAGTGTGGATGGTCCTTGAGGCCCTGCACTGATTCATCTTATGGTATTTTCTCAGCTAACTAGTGTTGTATAGCAGTAAGTACAGTGTGTGGGGAAACGGCCTGGAGCATGAAAGGTGGTGGTGGTGGGTGGGGAGGGGTCTGGTATTAGATGTTTTTTCTGGACCTTTTCATTGGTTGACATTTAAGAACCGTACAGTGATTTTTGCTTTTCCTGCTGAGTTCAGTGCAAGCATTGAGCCTCTTTTATCACTGTTTTAAGTACATTTAGGACAATGGTGTGTGTGGGGGGGCATTTTCCTGCATGGGTGTCCCTAACTGAATAAAGAGCGGTTTGAAGTTGTCACCTCATAGCTGTGACTTTGTGCCTGGAGTCCATAATGAACATTACACTCCTCCCAGAGCTTGGTCCTCTATCTAGTTGTAGAATCATACTTGTGCCTTTAACCCTTTATGTTCTGAGTGAGCTGCTCTTCAGCACAAAAAATTGCTACTGTTGCCAGTCGTGGGCAAATTGGTAGTAATTTCAAAACTGCATCCTTTTTCTTTTTCCTGTAGGGTCTTGGAGTGCTCTTTAGATCTTGGCATGGTGACGGCACACATTTCAATGGCAAAGCGAGCACTAGACCCCATACAGTAGTTCCCCGCCCAGTCGCGGTTCACCGGTCACGGCCCCACATACTCGTGGATGAGCGGCAGCCCTGGAAATTACTGGCACGTCATTCAAATTTAGCCAATGTCGGAGGGCTTTTGTTTCGCCCTCCTGCTGATTGTTTGCAGCTGTGTATGCTTTTTTTTTTTTTTTTTTTTTTAAATCCTCCCCTCTTCGCGCACAAGTTATCAGTGTGATTGCCTGAAGTACGAAGTAAATTTATTCAATGATAAAGCGCCATGATGTCACTCAAATGCCCCGCATCTTCTCTTGCTTCTGGTAAGGAGCCTAAGCACTTAATTTATTCATAAATATTACAGTACAAAATTAAAAAGTTTTTACTTAATCATTATTCCATTTTACTGCATTACTGTATTGAGTAAGACTGACTATTGGAATGTGTTATAAGCATATAACAAGCATATTTTAGTGTATGCAATATCAGACAGTGGAGTCAATAAGTATTGGGCAACGTAAAAATGTGCACGTTCACCCATTTAAAAAGATAAGAGGTTTGTAATTTTCATCATAGGTACACATCAAGCTTGAGAGACAGAATGTAAAAAAAATAAAAATAAAATCTAGGAAATCACATTGATTTTTAAACAATTTATTTGTGGAAATGGGAGGCCAATAAGTATTGGGCAGCCAGCAAAAGTTACTTTTAATACTTTGTAATGTAGCCTTGGTTGGCAATGGCAGAGGTCAAATGGTTCCTGTAGTTCTTGACCAGGTCTACACACACTTTAGTTGGTATTTGTTCCACTCCTCCGCACAGATCTTCTCTAGAGCTGTGATGTTTGAGGGCTGTCGCTTGGCAACTCGAAGTTTTAACTCCCTCCACAGGTTTTCGATTGGGTTGAGGTCTGGAGACTGGCTAGGCCACTCCAGAACCTTGATATGCTTTTTACGGAGCCACTCCTTGGTTTTCTTGGCTGTGTGCTTTGGATCGTTATCATGCTGGAAGACCCAGCCATGTTTCATCTTTAATGCTCTGACTGAGGGAAGGAGGTTTTTACCCAAATTGTCACAATACATGGTCCCATTCATGTTGCCATTGATACGGTGCAGTCTTCCTGTCCCTTTTCCAGAAAAGCATCCCCAAATCATGGTGTCCACCCCCATGCTTCACAGTAGGTATGGTGTTCTTGGGATGCAACTCGGCAGTCTTCTTCCTCCAAACACGGCGAGTGCTGTTTAAACCAAAAAGTTCAATTTTGGTCTCATCTGACCACATCACATTCTCCCAATCCTCCTCTGGATCATCCAGATGGTCTTGGCATATTTCAGACGGGCCTTTACATGTTTGTTGTTTAGTAGGGGAAGTTTTCTGGCAATGCAGGATTTCATCTCATGACGACGTAGTGTTAGTTATTGTCATCTTTGTGACTGTGGTTCCTGCCGTGTAGTTCTGGGCTGATTACTCACTGTTCTCAGGATCCTTTGAACCCCAAGAGGTGAGATCCTGCATGGAGCGCCACTCCTAGGGAGGTTGTCAATGTTATACTTGTTCCATTTTCTAATAATGTTTCCAACTATTGATCTTTTCTCACAAAGTTGTTTGACTCATACCAGCTTTGTGCAGTTGTACAATTTTATCTCTGGTGTCTTTGGGAAGCTCTCTGGTCTTGGTCATGGTGAAGACTGCAGTCTGACAGTTTAAAGGTGTGTGCAGGTTTGAAGGTGTCTCTTATGCATCTAATCAGTTCAAACAGGTGCCATTCATGCTGGAATAATTCTTTGTTTTCTAGCTGCCCAATACTTATTGGCCTCCCATTGATACGGGTTTTAAAACCCGTGTCCACAATTCACGGATTTTCAGGATCCACAGGAAAGCGGGGAACGCAACCTGCGTGAATAATGAGGGCCTTCTGCACTAGATTTGCATTCAACACATTCTACCTGTGGGCAGTGGTGGCCTGGTGGTACGGTGCGCGATCACTGATCCTAAGGTTGGGGATTCAAGCCCCACTATCAGCGGGTTGTCATGGTGTTCGCCCCAGTGCACTAATTGGGTTATCAAAGGCCGGCCATGTCTCTCACTGTCTGTGGTGTGAGGTTCATGTAAAAGGACCATTGCTGAATTTTGACAAGAATCGGAAGCATAGCGGTCAGCATGTTTCTGCCCTTCGATAGCCTGGCGAGCCGTCCAGGGCCTCCCCACAACCCCAATTAGGATTAAACTGGTACAGAAAATGAATGAATATATAGATAGTATGAAGAGATTTTTTGCTTTTTTGTCAAATCTTTCATTACTTTTTGTGTAGGCAGCAGGGAAGTGCTGTGACGAGGCAATTTTTTTTTGCAGGAAATCGTGTTTCTGTCCGCAGTCCATGAGTGCTCACTTTGTCCTCATAAGTTATTACCTTTGGTGTGAGGTGTGTATTAGTACAATTTCTGTAGGCTCCCAAATGTATAGTAATAAGGAAAAGTCATAGTACAATTTGTCATTACATTTACATAGGAAATTTACCAATAGGTCTAACACCGGGATCTGATTACATCATTCAACTTTGTCATTACTGCAGAACCTCAGACACAGGTATACTGTGCCTGATTTCAAAGACAAAGGTAAATCTGTTGGGCTTTTTACACCCGAGCCTAGTGACTCATCAGGTCGGTGCTTATTCCCGGTTTCCGTAGCATGAAGCTACCAGGAGTCCAACTCCTCCCGGATGGGACGCTGGTTCATTGCAGGTTACCTTCCCAGTATATTTTCCTGGTACCCATGTATACTGCTGGGTGGACAAGAGGCACACTTATGGTTGAGACGTTGCCTAGTGGGTATTAGTACAGTGGGGGTTTAACTGGGATTTGAAGCCATGAGCTCTTGATCATGAGCCCAGCACCTTAACCACTACCTCCACCTTGACTTGAAGCCAATAATCACAGAGAGAAAAAACAATGTCTAATTCAGTCGATTGACCCCCCCCCCCCCCCCCCCCCCTTAAATTCTCTTAAATTGCGTTTGTGTACTTCAGCCAGAGTTGGTTGTCATCTAGTTTTGTTTATTTTTCATCACGTCTTCACATCTGGAATATGATACTCGCACTCAACAAGGCAAGAATAGGTAGGAGAAGATGTAGGACGTAATGGACGTCTCTTACAGATCAAACACTGGAGGTCTTGGCCATGAGGTGATGACTGACTTTGCTGCTAGTGCTAAGCTAGCAAGCAGATCAATGTGAAAAGTTGGTTCTGAAAGAAAACTCATCCTGGTGGTCCAGAACATAACATCACGTTGGCACACCCGTGTGTTTCCTTTTCCTAACGTAATAACGCAGCCTAATGTCCACTGCCATCAACTGAGACATGAGGTTTTCCTCCTGTTATTCCAGTAGTTTTATTATTTTTATTTCTCTCTCTCTCTCTCCCACATTCAGCTTCTAATGTCAGTTCAGTCCTGCATTCCTTTTCTGCTTCGCATGAATAAATGGACGGCCTCTTCAAATGGAAAACCAGCTCTATCATGTATAGGAGCGTTAAGCATTATTTCTCCTTTTTATGTGGGTGGCAAAGTCTGAAAGAATGCCGAGTGGGTGGCGCCAGGGTTTGCTGCCGCCTAAATTCTGTGCTGCCATTAATGGCCCCATTGCCCAATTCACTGCCATCTCCCGATATACCGCACAAGCCTGGCGCACTCGCTGTTCCACATCAGAGAACAGGCTGGATTTTCCAGTTGCTGAGCGGTGGGCTTTTAAGGCTGAGTAATAATGACCATATTCCATTGCGGCCATCTCTACCTTCAGCTCTCTCGCTCGGTCTGTTTCTCTCTGCTTCCTGAAGGTTTTCTTTCATCTTCTCATGCTGCACATTATTTTTGTACTCGCTCACTTTTGCTTTCCTCTCTATTATTTAATGTGTTCATTGCTTCATTACATCCCACACTTCAAAATCATACATAAATTTGTTTTTATTCTAATTCAGTCTTAATTCAGTTATACGGTCATGCAAGAAGCAACATCGATGCTTCTTCCTCAGCTAAGATTTTAAGAGAGCCTGGTGTCATTCATTCATTTTTTTGAACCGCTTAATCCTAATTGGGGTTGTGGGGAGGCTGGCACTCATCTGACTCTGGGCGAGGGCAGAGTACACCCCGGACGGCTCGCCAGGCCATCGCAGGGCAGAAACACGCTGACGGCTATGCAGCTCCATGACCAAAATCAGCAATGGTTCTTTTACATGAACCTCCCACCATGGATGGTGAGAGACATGGCCCGCCTTTGATAACCCAGTTAATGCACTGGGGAGGCAGTGACAATCCGTTGAGAGTGGGGCTCGAACCCCCAACCTTAGAATCAGTGATCCAGCACCTTTACCCCAGGCCACCTCGAGAGCTTAGTTTTTTTTTTTTTTTAAATCCGTTGGCTGGAATTTGTTTTTGGATTGTCAGAAATTAAATATTTGAAACACCACACCCGGCTACATGTTTGTTTGGTTTCTGAAATTTGAAGAAAAAATTGAGGTACTCGATTAGAGAAGCTGACTGCTGTTGAATATCTGTGTAACCAGAATTTGCTGTGCCATCTAACCTCAGAAGAACCGGGCAGTATGGAGCATGCTCTGGTGAAACATGCTGGCCTTTCCCCTCATCGCTATTATACAGGGAGTCTCCAAAAGGTAAAAAGATCACATTTTTCTTTTGATGATGTAATGTTTTCCTGATAGCAATGAAAATCCTGATATTTGTTCTTCGTGTTGCTCGTGTTTGTCTTCTGCAGATGGTGATGTTACTGACAACGGAGGTTAATAGACGCATCACTTCAGCAGCCTCTTTAGAAAGGTTTGTAGCGTTCAACACATTCAGTCACTTCAGTATTTGTGCATGAGGTAAGGTGGATTCACAGCCAGAATATAATTAGTAATGCATGTTTTGTGTGTCTTGCAAAGCACGGACATGTTTACTGAAATACTTCAGTCCTTAACACCACATTACGGCGATTTTTAAATACAGGTTTAAAAAACAAATTATATTAAAATGGATCAGATAGGGCAGTGGTGGCCTGGTGCTAAGGTGCTGTATTATCAATCCCAAGGTTGGGCGTTCAAGCCCTATTGCCAGTGGTTGCCCCCACCCCAGCTAACTCGGTTATCAAAGGCCAGTCTGTGGTGGGAGGTTCATGTAAAAGAACCATTGCTGACTTTTGTCAAGAGGAGCCACACAGTCGGTGTGTTTCTGCCCCGTGATGGCCTGCCCAGAGTCGGCTGAGATGGGCACCAGCTTCACCACGGCCCTAATTAGGGTTAAGCAGCACAGAAAATGTATGGGATGGTTGGAGAAATAGATCTGGTTTAAGCCATAAGGAAGTACCAGATTTTTCTCTATAGTATACAGTATGCAATGACTTGTACAAATATTCACCCTCCTGCTATTTTATTTCTTTTAATTTATTGTAAACATTACATCCTTGAATTAAAATGGATATTTTTTGAGCTTTATCCAGCGTGCCAGCAACCTTGAAAATGCAAGCTGTTAGTTATCGAGAGGCAGACAACTTTTGGCTTTTTCCCTTTTCCAGCGATCGCCACGGTGAGTAATCTGATTCGCATGTTTGATTTGGCATAGGATTTTACATCGGATGCCCTTCCTGGCACAACTCTTTTGCGAGGGACAGAAACACGCTGACTGCTATGCAGCTAATCTTGACGAAAATCAGCAATGGTTCTTTTACATGCCTCTCACCATAGACTGTGAGAGACATGGCCCGCCTTTGATAACCCAGTTAGCTGCACTGGGGGGGGGGGGGCAGTGAGAACCCTGTGGAGAGTGGGACTCGAACCCCAACCCTAGGATCATAGATCCAGCACCCTTTACCACCAGGCCACCACTGCCCTCTTTGAGAAGCAGATGACAAATAGTACAAAAAAACCACCTGAGCATGCATAACTATCCGCCAACCAAAAAACCGAGGTCTATCTTGTAGAGCCACTTTTTTGTAGCAGCTGCAAGCTTCTCAGGATACGTCTTTATGAACTTGGCACGAGCCACTGACACCCCCCCCCCCAAAAAAAAAAAAAAAAAAAAAATTCTTAAAGCAAAACTGCTACAGCTCTTTGAAGAATTTCTCCTCCTCATGAATGTGACTGAATTTAGCAGCATCCCTGCTGATGAAAAACATCCCTGCAGCTTGATGTTACCACCACCATGCTCTCCTGGTGTTAGGTTTGTGTGAGACAGGCAAAAAGTTTTATTTTACTTTCTTTTGGTCAGAGGACCTGCTTCTTTACGTTAAAGCTACGTTAAAAACTACCTCATGCCTTTTTTGCAGTTTTTTTTTTTTTTTTCTGTAACCAACAGCCTTTTTTAAATCTAATTACCCTTTAATGAAGCCCAGCTTTCTTGGGGTGTGGGCAGATAAATACATTAGTCTACACTGTGGAGCTATCCAGCTCCTTCAGGGTCCCCTCTATTTGTTGCTTATTTCATCTCATCATCTTCCACTTGATCCGGGGTCGGGTCAAGGCGGCAACAGTCTAAGCAGCGTGGCTCATTCCAGACGCTTGTATTCGTGCTCTTGTTCTTTTGGTTGCAAATGAAAGCTCATGAGAATAGGTGTGAGGGTTGGCATGTAGATCGGTTGGTAAATCGAGAGCTTTGACTTCTGGCTCAGCTCCCTCACTTTGTTGCCTCTCTGATTACCGCGCTTCTTGCCTGGTCTGAATTTTGGCCTTCTCTAGGCAGTTGTTTGTGGTGCCATATTCTTTCCTCTTCCTGATATTCGATTTAATTCTTCTTCATAGTATTTTAAACATTAAAATATATATATATATATATATATATATATATATATATATATTGAAAAGAACCTAAACCTGGTTTATACTTCTTGACAACTTTGTCTACGACCTTATTTTGATGGGCTCCTTGATGTTCATGATGTGACTTGCTTGGTGGAGCGTCTGGATGAGTGGTGTTGCAGACTCTGGGGGGGCTTTCAGAACGTGTGTATAATGTACTGACATTGTGTGATACTTAAATCGCTCACAGGTCAACCTTATTTTACGGATTATGTAACATCTAAAACGGATTTCAAACTCATCCCACAAAGGGTCGCAGTGGCTGCACGTTTTTGCTTCAACCAAGCAGCAGCAGACCAATCGGTTTATTAAACAAGTCATGTCCGGTGTGCTGCTGCTTGGTTGAAGCAAAAACGTGCAGCCACTGCGGCTCTTTGTGGGATGAGTTCGAGACCCCTGGTCTAAAAGATAATTGTGAGAAACCGAGCTTATTTAGGGCTTCATTGCATAGATGAATATTCACAAACCACTTTTAATTATTTATTTTTTTCACTTGAGTTTGGACTATTTTGTATAGGTCCCTTACATAAAATTTCAAGAACAGCAACAACAAAAAATCTATTTAGCTTAAAGGTTGTAAAGTAACAAGATGTGCAAAAGTATTCACCCCATGGCATTTTTTTAACACCACAGTATTTACACCCTCTTTCATCATGTGACTTAATTACATCCTCAATCATATGTTGCTTTGATTGCAGGTGCAAGTTTGACAGCATCCATTCTTTATCTGTAGCTTGTGTCCCTTTGGTCACATGTCCAGTGATGGCACCGCTGATTGGTGCTCTGCTAAAGCATTGTAATTCATGTTCCGGTTCTCATCTGAGTGAAGAGTTCATAAAAGCAGTAAACACCGCTTGGTTGAGGTATGTTTTAATTTTTTAATTAAAGTAGTACACTTTCTATTATACATTCTATATACAATGATTAAATTAAAACCTTTACAAGCAGGAAAATAGACGCAATGTACAGATTACACCGCATAAGTGACTGCCTTCTGTATCTCTGTCTTTCTGTGTCAGTAAGAAGCTGGTGCTGGAGGATGGAGCTGTGATGGCTCTGTGGAGTCATAGCCTGTCCAGTATAGAGCAGGCCGTCCTCTTTCTGCTTGAGCGTGTGCTTTCTGATGCGAAAGTGATGCTGAATCTGGAGGCAGTTGTCAGTGACTCTTTACTGGTGGGTAAACATGAGCTCCATGACTGAAACCAGTGTCCTGCTGGGTTTAAACCTTTTTATTTTATTTTTTTAAATAATGTCGTCTGCCTCTTAACATCATGGGCGTTCGATTTCGAACACTGTCAGAATTAATTTCCTTGGTTGATTTTGTATTATGGATGAGCCATTTGATTCTATTGTGTATGATGTGGTCACTTTTCATGGCAACACTAGTGTCATTTATATTTACACAAACTACTAATGGGTTTCCAGATGATGAAATATTGAAGGTGAGTAAGTAATGACTGTTCTGTGGAGGAATGTATTCTAGCTGTAAAATTTGCCTCCTGTGAGAATTGGGAATATTCCATTGATGAAATATTATCCGGTGTATAGTTTACAGGGTGTGATGTCAAGCTAGACCACATGTTCATTTCACACACTCGGCAAGAGAATGTACTAATTGATAGCACTATGTATTCTCACTCGCTCTTTCGCTGAACCGATTAATCCTACTACAAGGGTCGTGTAGAGGATGTAACTATCTCGGCAGATGCTCGGTGAAGGCAGAGTACACCCTGAACAGCCTGCCAGTCCATCACACGGAAACACACCCATTCACACTCGCATCCACACCTATGGGGAAGTTGGAACAATCAGTTTGTGTATGTCTTTGGACTGTGGGAGGAAACCAGAGTACCCAGAGGAAACCCACACAAGCTTGAGGAGAGCATGCAAATTCCAGAAAGAAATGCCCTTGCCGAGCATGAACCCAGGACCTTTTTATGCTTTGTATTGGACATGCGCAACACTGCGCCGCTAGTATAATATACAGCACATTTCTGATTTTTCTTGTTCAAGATGTTTTATATAGACATTTAGGGCATTTGGAGACGTTTTGTTCATATCTCCTTCCATCTGTCTTAATGAAACTCATTGTTACACCATGAACTCATTTGTTTCCCTAGTAAACGTATCGTTTGAGACTTTTGTAATTTTTTCAATTACAAAAAAAACAAACAAAGACTGTACCTTAATCTTTTTGTTTATTTGTGCACCAGGACTTATGTGACGGATATTGGTAAATTTTGCCAGCTCTTAACTGTTCTCTTCTGTTTTTCCCCCTTTCACAAGTGCATTGTTTAAAATGCAGCTGAAGCCGGGGAGGAAAAAAAATGAAGTTTTGGAAGTATAATCCCCCTCCACCACCACCGTTCACCCCCGAGTTTACATCCAGTAACAATAAACAGCGTCACCTTAGAAAAGTACATCAGTGCCAGGAAATGATTTTGGCTGTGCTCGAATTGGCTCTCCATGAGGTTCTAGTCAGATTATATTTGATAGGAAGGAGTACTTAAAACTGATATTGTTTGAATGTGTTGACATGAATTTTCATGGCTCGTCCGATCTGCACTTGTACCGACACAAGCTCTTTCGGGTTGTTTTCTGATTCCAGGCGCCTGCAAACCAGAAAAATGTTCCTGAGAAAAATCCAATTCAAATGTCAAGTGTCATCATATATAGTGTCTATATTCATCAAATATAATATTTTAGACAAAATTGTAACCCCCCCCCCCATTTTGGGGTTGGGTTTTTTGTGTGTTTAAAAAAAAAAAAAGAAATACTGTGTTCGATGTAATAAGTGCCCTGCTCCGATAAGGCCCCCCCATTGTTTTTGATCTTGCCTCTAATAACCGCCCATGTGTACTGGGAGCAAGATCGTAGATCAAACTTGGCAATTTTATTCGAACAGTCTCTGTAATGGTAAAATGAGGCGTTCACTGCCTCTAAAAGTGAGTTTACACGGTATTTCAAGACCCCCTGCCACTGGGGAATGTCTATAATGTTCATCAGTAACAACACATTTGATTGTTGTGCTGAAAAACAGGAAAATATTTTGCTGTATTCTCTTGGTAAATGGGTAGTGACCGAAAGAACAAGATCGTGGACACAAGCGGCTGAAATGAGCTTCCTTCGCCGGGTGGCGGGGTTCTCCCTTCGAGATAACGTGAGAAGCTCTATCATCCAGGGAGAGCTCGGAGGAGATCCGCTGCTCCTCCGCATTGAGAGGGACCAATTGAGGTTGCTCGGGCATCTGGTCAAAATGCCTCCCGGGCGCCTCCTTGGTGTGGTGGTTCAGGCATATCCAACCGGGAAGAGACCCCGGGGTCGACCTAGAACTCACTGGAGTGACTGTCTCTTAGCTTGTCTGGGACCGCCTCGGTGTCACCCTGGAAGAGCTGGAGGAGGTGTCTGGGGAGTGGGACGTCTGGACCTGTTTGCTCAGGTTGCTGCCCCCGCAACCCGACCTTGGACTTGGCGGAAGATGAATGAATATTTTTTTGAAAACTGACATAATTGAAAACGACTTCACTCGAAATTACTTAAGTCGAGGTATACCGGTGTTTTTCGCAAATAAGTTTTGCAGTGTTACTGTTTTTTGAAGAAAAAAAAAAAAATCAAAGATTTAAACATTAGCACAGTAATACATTGAGAAATAACCGTAAACGTGTGCGTATTGTTTTTAGCTCGCATGCTTTGCTTCAGCACTGTTCTAACTGAGCTATACAGAAGCTTTGATTATAGCCTCGGCCCACGGTAAATGTAGATTACACAAATAATACAGCCTACTGTTGTGTTCTGGTCTCTCAACATTGTCAGCCATTCATGGCTCGTCTCTGATCTACTGCATTGCCTACCCTGCCCTATGTGCTTCCTCTGCACTTTCTGCTCTCGGTTCTGCAACTAGCTAGTCGTCCTTTCTTGTTAAACATAATTTTTTTTTTTTTAAGCAAGTGTATTCAGCTGTTTAGATGCTGTCACCTATTAAAAGGATGACCGGCTGACCCCACCCCCCCAATCACTGTTGGGGGGGATCCTTCAATCACCTAGGCAACCAGCCATCCAAATGAAATGGATGCATCGAGGGTTTTTTTTTTTTTTTTCCTGTTTTTGTTTGAGGAAGGGAGTGGTGCTGCTCGCATTGACACAAACGGCACAAGTGGACATTGTACATTACACTACAGTGTGACTGACTACTCCAAGTTGCAACCTATCACTGTCGGCGAGTACCGTGGCCTACAAATTAGTGTTTGCCCAGTGCACTACAGCAGAGTCCAACATTTCACAGACTATTCTGGAGATTTTTATATATTCATCAATTTTACATTTTTTTTTTTTTTTTTTAACCCTACTTCTTTCATAGACTTGCAACCATGTTCAGCACTAAACAAAAATGAAACCCTCTAGAAATGGAAGTGGAATCTTTATTTTCTGTACTGGGCAAGCTGTTCAGTTCTGTGAGTGACTTATTCATTCTGTTTATGTTGGGTAAGACGTCATGCATTCATTGAAGCCCAGAGCTTTAATTGTGTGTTTGTGTTCACTGTGAGTAAATAAATATTTACTGTGCTCGCTGTGTGTAAATAAACACCCCAGTGCGTAGTGTTGCTGCCTCAGAGCACTGGGGTTCTGGGTTTTATCCAGAGCTCAGGCGACTGTCTGTTTCTAGTTTCTGTGAATGTTGTCCATATGGGCTTCCACATCTTATCTGCCCCCAAACCCCCAATTCAGCTAAAAAAAAAAAAACCCAGGTGTGAAATATTTGTAAAGAGTGCTGGATCGCTGATCCTATGGTTGGGGGTTGAAGTCCCACTCTCCACAAGGTTGTCACTGTGCCCCACCCCCGTGCAGCTAATGCAGGTCATGTCTCTCACTGTCAATGGTGAGAGGTTCATGTAAAAGAATCGTTGCTGACTTTCGTAAAGAGTAGCTGCATAACCATCAGCGTGTTTCTCCCCCTTGCTGAAATGTTGTCAGGAAGGGCAGAAGACCTAAAAAAAAAAAAAACCTATGCCAAATCAAGCATGCGAATGAGATGATTTGTGATGGCGGCCCTGAGAAAAAAGGGAACAGCCGAAAGGGGGAGATGTGTGCATGTGGACTCGTGGTGTCCTTCAATGGGCTGGTTGAGTGATGCTCTCCAGTATAATTAGGAGTCTGATAAGGATAAAACAGACACTGAAAATAACTGACTGGAATTAGTTTTTTTTTTTTTTTTTGGGGGGGGGAAGGTGGCACAGTGGTGAAGTGACTTGAACTCAGGACCTTTGTGCTATGAGGTGAACGTGCAAGTCCATGGGGATGATTTTGCATGTTTTCACCAGGCTTGCATGGGGTTCCTTCAGGTAATCCAGGTTCCTCCCACAGTCCAGACATGCACGTTAGGCTAATTGGACTTTCCAAATTGTTTCGTGTGTGTTTACGTTATATCTGGTGAGCTGTTCAGGGTGTACCATGAATTCACCCAGTGTTGGCTAAAATCGGCTTCAGCCACCCTCATAATCCTAATAGAATAAAGGGCAAATGAGTACGCAAGTAAGATTTTTGTTTGTTTTATTTATTTAAAATGTACATTTTGTAGTGTTTACAGGTTTACTAGCGTAGTGAATTAGCCTGATGTGCACTGGGTTTAGTTGAAGCCATTTATAAAACTTCAGCAAGCCTTTAATTCCATGAGTGTCGTCCTGCGTGTACATAGTACAGACGTTTCAGACATCAGAGAGAGACAGAGAGAGACACGTATTTTTCTTTTGTTGTTGAATAGCAAAAAGACTTCCAGGTGTTCAGTTCTTTCGACACAAACGCAGCTTTGTATCTACAGTACTTGACAAATGGAGACCGAACAGTATTAAAATTTATTTTTGTAAAATACTTTTTTCCTCAGAATGTTTGAAATTCTGTTGTTCAGTGTCTGAGTTTTCTTGAGCCGTTAGTGTGGCCAAGATTTAAAAACCGCAAGTTTGTATTCAGACATGGCTGTGGTTAGTGGGTCACATTGCAAGACATTTTGAATTGTTAGCAGAAATTGAAGTTCATTAAAGTATGAAATTTATTAAAATACAGGGATATCTCAGCTTGCGTCGTACGGTGGGAGCGCGAGAGAGAAAAGGTGTGGCAAGGGAAGTTTTCGCCAAAGTAAGTGGATAGTGAAATTGCAGGTTGTATAATATTTTTAAGCATCGGGGTAAAAGTGGAGCGCCGAAAATGTCGGCATTTATTTTCAGTCAAGAAACAGCCACAATACTTCATAATTACTGTCTTTTTCAATGGAATATAAAAACTCGTATCATCTCGGGAATAAAAATCATTCGGCACTGACATTTGTGCTGGTGCACTGGGTGGGGTGGGTTTTTTTTTTTTTTTCTTCCCCCTCCCCCCCCTTCCCCCCCTTCTTCTGGGTGGCTCAGTGGTTAAGGCTGATCTGGGTGACTGATCAGAAGGTTGGTGGTTCAAGTCCCATTACCACCAATCTGCCCCTGTTGGACCCTTGAGCCAAGGCTCCTAGCCCTTAATTGCTCAGGTGTACAAACAGATGGGAAAATGTAAGCTGCTGTGGAGGAGGGTATTTATTTAGAAATTAATTTACTATTGTTCTTGGAGTTTTGCATGCTTTAAAGTCTTAAATCAGTAAATATGAATGAGTTACCACCAGTACATCTAACTGTATAGTTATCAAAGGCCGGCCATGTCCCTCACTGTCTATGATGTGAGGTTCATGTAAAAGAACCATTGCTGACTCTCAAGAGGAGCGGCATAGCCGTCGGCGTGTTTCCGTCCTGCGATGGCCTGCTTAGCTGTCCAGGGTGTACTCTGCCCTCGCCTGGAGTCGGATGGGATGGGCGCTAGCCTCCCCGTGACCCTAATCAGGATGAAGCGGTTGCGGAAAATGAATGTATGACTTAATGCCCAAGGCCTACATGAATACTTATTTTTACAAACGTTAATTATTGTAATTTCATAATTCATTTAATTACAAAGCAGGACTTTTTGGATGTTTACCACAAAATATGAACAAAGTACTATAAAACATACCTTTTTAAATAAAATGTAATTCTGTGTGACTGTCATAAGTAGCAAAAGAACAGTCTTAAATATTTTATTACGGTCAAATCGGGCATCTTGGCACCGATGACGTAAACTTTTTTTTTTTTTTTTTTTTTTTTTTTGATCAGCTCCCATGACTTTTAAAGTACTTGGTCATTTTTAGCACAAAATAGTTTGAGCGGTAGAATTAGTCTGTGGCTTTGACCCATTTGACAAACTTATGTTCTATATTCCTAGGACTTGCTTACTGTATATAGGTCTGAACTTACAGATCCATGCAGTATATGAGTTTCAAAGGTCCTGTGGTTCCATTTAGCTCTTTCCAGGAGAGCATCAATGAGCACGTTCTGGTGTTTGTAGCTCAAACACATCTCTTTTTATTGGAACAGCAAATTGGCAGCTCTTGGCAGGCGTTGAATTGCCAGGGTTACGGGAATATCAGAGATGCTTCTTGTTGCTTTTGGGGGATGAAAGGGGATGTTTGTGTGTCTGGAAGTGTGGAGATCAGAGTGCCTCAAGCTAAGGTTTAGCAGACATACAGATATAAACAAAACAGGATGAAACCTCATACCATCACCTACATAAATACACACGCTTCCCGTATTGATCAAAGACCAGGCAAGGGCGCATATGGGTCTTTTGTGGTACTTTGGGTGTTTTACTGCATTCCTGGCCTGTATGACTGGTGCATAAAGGGCAATATAATAATTGTGTGTTTTTTCTCATAAAAATATGAGTAAATGCAAAACTTCAGGCTTGAATGTACATCTGCTGAGTGCATGGTTTCTCCTATAAATCCACACAATTTAAAACAGATGCTAAATGTATATAGCTGTATGCTTAGAAGGAAAAAGTAATAAAGTTTAATCTAAGGCCAATAATGTAACTACACCAGTTGTGCTGGAACGTCACGGTGTTTTTTTTGCTGTTACCACATTGCCCTCTAGTGTCATAGATAGAACTTTACATGCATACTGGAAATATTGGATATAATACACTGCCTTGTTGTTTTTATCTCTTGTGTCCCATCCCCACCCCCACCTCTCCACCCCCAGGCCAAAGCATCAGCACTGCACTGCCACATCTTTCTCATAGTCAATGCTGTTTTCAGGTGGGTGATGTTTCAGTGTATTCTGTTAACAGTTGTGGTCATAAACATTTTTTGTTGTTAAATGCATCCATGTGTCCAGTTGATGGATGTACAGTTTATCACACTGTAATTTTGACTCAAGAAATTGCTGAGACTTATTACCGTTTTGATAATTTCATCATTGCAAAAAAAAAAAAAAAAAGTTTGAACATTTAATTCTTTTATTGTTAATACCTGATCTGGGTGTAGGATCTATTTATTTGCCAAGCAGCTTAATGCTATTAGGTGGTACACCCTGAACTGCTCACTGATCCATTGCAGGGCCAGCACAATCCTTCATACACTCGCTTAGGGGCAATTTATAATATCCAATGATCCGAATGTAACAAATCGGACAATTTAAATCTATTAATTTCCCATTTATGGATTTTATAAAGGAAAATTTGATTGTTTAGCATTTTTTTTTTAAACTAAAAGTATCATTTCTTTTTTTCGTTAGTTATTTATAATATTGTTACTATTCTTATTACCTTTTTATTTATTACTATTGTTATTTATTATTTTCTTTTCGCCATCGAATTGTTAGTGGGAATTTTTTGAAGGAAAAAGCATACGATCAGATATAATGGTGTACGTTTACCCCTTTGGTTGCAATTAGGGTGGCGTTGCCTCTGGGTCTCCTTGACCTCATTTGAATGTCAATTTTTATATATTGGACTTGGTAAAGGACTCTGCCAGCAGGAGTGTCTGGACTCCTGTGGTTCTTTGTTCGTACGAGTACTGATGGTGGGTGTAGTAAACCCAGAGCTATGCCCCCTGCTGGAGGTAAACGATATGATTCATGTCTGTGTATTTACAGGAAGGTCCTTATGTCATTAGAAGAAAATTTCGCATTGAAAGGACTCTTGCAAGTCTTCACTCACTGTTTTCTCCAGACTCGTGCTGCCCTGAAGCCGCAGGTATCTTCCACTTTCAATATTTTCGGTTACTCCTGGGGATTTATTAGTGTATTAATGTTTCCCCTCATTAAAAACTATCAAGAGCTTCAACACCAAGAGAATGATGATCTGAGAATACAATACGCATGGTTGATCACATGGCTTGTACAGATTCATCCAGGCGATAGTAAGAGGCTGAGGAATTGCTGAAGGAACATGGATGTGAATGTCAAGTAGTATTTGTAGGATACGTACGGTATAACTCGCGCAATTCTAGATATTTCGACAATCCTGTTTCAATTAATAAAGATGAATTGGACCCATCCCAGCATGAAGATATGTAGGAAAACGTAACCTTTACTTGAATTAAATTGACTGTAGTTGCGAACGATAAATCGGAACCATTCTATCACATCAACCGGAACCCTACTTTTAGTGTTTTATGTAACTTCTCTTGTGGAGCCGCAGATGCAGCTTATACTTTTACTGTCGCTTAGGGCAGATAAAGGATATTTTTGTTAAAGCCTGACTCTTGGGTCACTGATCCAGTTTTCTGTGGTGTAAACTTCTCAGCATGAGGTGCCTCATTCTAAGAAATTTATTTGAATTAAGTCTAGTATCATCAGATAACTTTAAGCCTTATTCTTCTATAATCACAGTATCCGTAACATCTTTTCTGTACAGCCATTCTGGTTTTATTTTATTTAGATCAATGACCTGCCAGCAACTCTTTGTGTTTAATTTGCCCAAAGACCTCAGTCTCAGGGTCTTATTAAATGTAATTAGATGCGGTTTCTTTTTGGACAAAAAAGTTTTAGTTGGAAGTCTGTTTGCAGATTTGGAAGTACGATTCTTCTGTAAAGGTGCCAAATTCCTCCACCAATCAACCCAAGGATTAAATGTATATACCGGTAATAATTGTCCCAATAGTAAATATGGGCTTTAAAAAAAAAAAAAATATATATATATGTGTATCGGTCTTCTTCCAAATCATCTCAATCTAGCCTCTCTGACTTTGTCTCCAAAACATCTTACATGTGCTGTCCCTCTGATGTGCTCATTCCTGATCCTATCCATCCTCGTTACTCCCAAAGAGAACCTCAACATTTTCATCTCTGCTACCTCCAGCTCTGCCTCCTGTCTTTTCCCCAGTGCCACCGTTTCCAAACCATACAACATCGCTGGCCTAATCACCGTCTTGTACGTTTCCTTTCTTGCCAATACCTTCCTATCACACCGGACACTTTTCTCTAACCATTCCAATCTGCCTGCACACGCTTCTTTACCTCTTTTCCACACTCTCCATTGCTCTGGATTGTTGAGCCTAAGTATTTGAAATCCTCCACCTTCCTTATCTCTGCCCCCTGTAACCTCACCGTTCCTCTTGTGTCCTTGTCGTTCACACACACATATATTGTTTTACTGAGGCTAACCTTCATTCCCCTCCTTTCCAGGGCATACCTCCATCCACCTCTTTTTAGATTTTCCTGCACTTGTTCTCTGCTCTCACTACAGATCACAATGTCATCTGCAAACATCATGGTCCATGGGGAGTCTTGTCTAACCTTGTCTGTCAGCCTGTCCATCACCATAGCAACAAGGAGCTCAGAGCTGACCCTTGATGCAGTCCCACCTCCACCTTGAACTCTTTCACACCAACAGCACACACAACCACTTTCTTGAATCTCTCATGCTTGTCCTGCACCACTCTGACATACTTCTCTGCCACTCCAGACTGCCTCATGCAATACCACAGTTCCCCTCTCGGCACCCTGTCATCATATGCTTTCTCCGGATGCATAAAAGCACAATGTAGCTCCCTCTGACCTTCTCTATATTTTTAATATATAGTGGTACCTCAGCTTACGAAATTAATCTGTTCCAGAAGTGGGTTCTTAACCACCCCCCCCCCTCGTAAGTTGAGCCACATTTTTACAGGATTACCTAATAAATAATTTTAAGGATACCTTTTCACGGCCTGCTTCAATATCGTACCGATGGTCGAGTTTGGCCATATTCCTTTGCGATATCACTGAACCGCATGCCACAAGCCCGCTTCTTTTGACTCTCACTGGGAATCCAACATACGCGCGCGTGTTGACCATGTCTTAGCAGCGTTATCTTAATGTTTATGCAAGGTTAAAAGCCTGAGCCAAAAAAAAAGTTGCAATGAGCACACTGGGGGGGGGGGGGACTCATGAAGCAACAGTAACTCTGTCCTTTACACAAAAAGCATCATGGGTATTATGGAGATGCAGCTATGGAGACGTAGCCAATGGAAGAGCAACTCTCCATTGTTTAAATTTTTGAGATCTCGCGTTTCGTAACCTGGATTTTTTTGTTGGGTCTTTCATAAGGTACCACTGTGTGTATTTATTATATATTTTATTTATACTGCATATTACACACACCCACATGTATTAAGTAGTAATATTTTTGGTTCTGGTGCTGTGTATTAATTATAATGTTGTAACAGATCCCAGTTGGCCTGTGAAAAACTGATATCCATGTTTGATTTCAGGAAAGGATTCCACTCAAGTCGTTTTTCCCTCGTGTCCCTCACAACCTGCTCACACCTTTACTCACATCACCATCAGGTACAGCTTTTATATCCAGATTTCATTTTATATAGTCATTATTAGCTAAATATAAACTTCACAAAATAATTTCCCAAGTGTGCAACATTTCTCATGTCTCGCAGATGTGGTGATGGCTGATGTCGCCTGGTGTTTTTCAGGGATTTTCTCATTCGTATTTTACATTGTTTAATCGGTTCCTCTTTAATACGTCTATGCAAATTTCCCCTCATTCATTTTTAATTCTTTTAACGGTATGGAGTATGAAAATTTTACAGCCATTTCAGTGTCCGACCAATTGAGCTGTGAAGTTTGTAGCATTTATGAAAAGAAAATGAACGTGGAAGAATTTAAGTGTAGAAAACTGTGCTCGTTTAAGCTGCCATGGCAACCCTGCGATATTCCACGACTGAAGATCTGACAAACCCTGTGTCCCATTGTTTTCAGCTGATACAGATCCATAACCTTTGTTGTTTATTGTAATGGATGATCCACACACGCATACGACTGTATTGAAAACTTTGTTTCATATTTTAATGACAAACAAAAGGAGCTGGATATTAGAAATTACGTATTCTGTTGTTTACTAAATGCAGTGAGTGACTGTCCCTCCATCAGCTTTGAGTCAGGGTGCTGGCGACTGGTGGGGTTAGAAGACATTTATTCTTTAAAAGTATTTCTTATTCCCCCAGTACAGCTAACTGGGCTATCGGAGGCCAGCCTCCCCATGATCCTAATTAGGATTAAGCGGTTCAATGAATGAGTATTTCAAGATTTCTTGTAAGATGCCACAGATCACGGCGCTGTTATGCTTTTGGGTGCGTCCTGACTAGATTGAAGAGATTCTCTTGATATTGATAAATTGTAAAAATAGACTTTCTGGAAAGGTCAATACTTTTCCATCTCTGATTGACTCTGTTGTTACTCACGATAAAAATTGATCTGATTGGGCATCATGATTTTTTCTGTTAGAAGTTCATTGGTATGAATTTCTGTGGTTTTACTGTTTGTATGTTTTATGAAACTCTTGTTTTGCGACAGTCTGAATGAATCTGTTTGGGCAGTTTTATTTTGATCATGTCCTGATGAGAAATGAGGATCATCTACTGTATATTAACTGGAAATGATTCTCATTGGTTTCTGATAAAGGGAGAAAATGTATTGGATATTAGAAAATTGTGCTTGACAAACTTTTGAATGTGAATGTCGATTGGGAGGAAGAAATAGGATTAGAAACCTATTTATTTTTGCAACTTGTATTGTTTACATATGAAGAGAATTTGTTTTTAAAACATTTAGTTTTCGCATAAAAATATATTTAATATATTTATCATTTATTTTCATGTAGGTTTCATTATCAGAAAGGGAAACATGGTGTTATCTGTGCTGTTAACCCTGATCTGCTCTGTTCACTCCACCACGCCTTTTAATCTGTAGATGTACCAAAGCATGTGTGGCTGGAGCACCTGAGCTGGATTTGGTCTTTACTGGAGAACTTCCTTCAAGAGAGAAACGAGGCGGAGGAAAGTAAAAGGTGGGATTTCAACCTTTTGCTTCATTAAACATTATTTTGTTTGGTCTATGTGTACTTTTGCTGATTGTGCGTACTCATCAGGCACCGGTACCTCAGGACAGTTTATGTAATCACCCAATTAACTAATCAGTTTTAGGTCAAGAGCTTCATATAGCTCGCGTTCAGCAGAATGCGGCGAAAACATGACCTCAGTGTATAGTTGTTGGTGCCAGATGGACTGACTTCAGCAACTGGGTGGATATTTATTTATTTTTTGAGCAGCTGTTGAACATTTGCTGGTCTGTCTTCAGTCTTAATTTGCCCAATTGAAGCAAACATGCCCATTGTAGACCAAGACACCTGTTCACGACAAACAGGAGAGAGAGAGAGAGACGCAAGTTATATCTGCCGTCGCAGCTCAACTACCGCTTATTTGTAAACTGATTGTAAAGGGCGGGTATTTGAGGAGTTCTGACACCTTTCTGTCTACCGGTTTCCTCAAAGCTGTTTGATTTATATATTTATAGCGAACTGTAGAGACTCAAAGAAGACCCAGCAGGTTCGGAAATATACAGACAAGACTATCAGACATCGACAACCATGCTGCAACATGACTTCATGGCTTATTTCCTACTCTGATGTTTAATGTGAACATGTTCTCTCTCTCACATAGACATATATATATATATAAATAAAAAAAACCCATTAATGTAGTTCCACTGTAGAATAATCGTGTAAGACGACGCCAGAGTGTCAAGTAATGAGGTCAACACATGAGCGCTTCCTCCGGGCTGTTTGCCAGCTGTAAACACAAGATTTTCACTGATTTTTATTTACCTTCTCCGGGTACACAAATGCATCATGGCATGTTGGGCCTTCAGATTATCTAGAACAAATATGCACACTGCTATCTCCACCCATCCTGTTCTGCTTCCCAGTGCACCGAGTGTGGGTCTTTTGAGGTGAACAGTCTGAGCAGAGTAGGAACAGAGAGCAGGACTGTAAATGGGAGGAGGAAGCAAAACAGCTTGCCTACTTAAAATCTCTTTTTGGGGCGGTTTCTCCCAGTTTTTGTCCCTCATTCGGCCGTATCTGACTCCCACCCATCAAATATTGTCTTCCCTACCACACAGCGACCACCAAGCAGGGAAGAATGAAGGCATGCAATGCTAGCCACATTGCTAAAAATGCTAACCACGGAGGGAAAGAACTGTCCGCCCCCTCATATGAATGAGCGCTCAGCCATCCAGGGTGTACTCTGCCATTGCCCAGAGTCGGCTGAGATGGGCAACAGCCACCCTGTGACTCCAATTAGGATTAAGTGGTTCAGAAAATGAATGAATAAACACTATGTACAGAAAATTACTTTGGGATTAAAGCCCTCCTCCTCCTCCAAATTAAAAAAAAAAAAGCTCATTGCTGCAGCAATGATTTGTTGTTGACTCCTTTTAAAAGCTTTTTCTTTCATTTTGGGGTTTTTATAATTTTTTTTATACAGGGAGTACACAGCTAGGAAACACTCCCCCCGAGTTGCACAAAAGTATTTTAAAATGTTCGTTCTTTGTAATTCCAGTAGTAAAATGTCCTTCTCTGCATAATATACACAGTATGTATTTTACTCTGGCAGTGCACCGCTCCCATGTTGGTGTTTTTCTTTTCATGGAAAAGTGGTATGAGCTCCTTGGTGAGTGTCAGCTGCTCAAGTTTTGGCTGTTGAATTGGAAGAACACAAGGTTGGGGGAATGATGTCCAAACCAAATATTCTCACCCTCTAGACGTGTTGAACAGCTGTGTAATGTCTGGGTTCTTCCATATCGTTCCATCTCCCGTGCGGTAATTGCCCGGTTTTCTGTTCTGTCCTGTGTTGCAGGGGGATCGAGGCTGTGTTCGAGGCCTGGTTCCTGCTTGTCCAGTGCGGTCACTGGATAGATGTAGCTGCTATGTTGGTGGTCTCGGTAGGATCCGAAGAGCAATCAGAACCTTTGCTTTTTCTCTTGACGTTCTACCACTACCCTACCAACAGAGGGCACCAGAGCACTCGGCACAACGTAAGGCATCCTGCTGAACAAGTCGAACTGAAATTCTAATTAAACATGATTAAGCTGTTAAACGGTTAAAAAAAAGCCACATTGAGAATACATACAGTAATAAACTTCAGCGTAATTCATTCCTTGAGGCTGTTTGGGTTCTAAAACATTTAATTACACTTTTTTTTTTTTTTTTTTTTTAATCCATAAGGAATATGGGTAAATTTAATTAATCCGAATCCAAACCCTCAAAAGTACATATTTATCACTTAAAATAATAAATAAAAGCAAAAAGGTCTTAATTAATGCATAAAACGATGAAAAATATTTATATTATACCCAGATTCCCGAACCACCTCAACTGGGACCTCAATGCAGAGAACCAGCGGTTCTATTCCGAGCTCTTCCCGGACGGCCGAGCTTCTCACCCGATCGCTAAGGGAGAACCCCGCCACCTGAAAAAGGAAGCTCATTTCAGCCGCTTGTATCCGCGATCTTGTTCTTTCGGTCACTACCCAAAGCTCGTGATGAATGTCGATGGATGTTAATGAATGAATGAATTGCTTGAAATCAGGACTCAATTTTTCTTCAGATTGATGTCATAATTCTGTTTGATTTAAAAATCCAAAATCTGGCTTCATGAAATTCTAGCTATTGTCAACAATGACAAGTCTGTCAATTTTCATCGGATTTGGATCACTAAAAACCGGCGACTGGAACGTTTTGGCCCAACTGTCCATATCAACAACAGTGATGTTTGGTATTAAATACGCCTGGTGTAGAAAGTGTTGAATGTGTTACCGTCATCAAATGGGAACACTGAATCATTTAGCTCGCCTTTTTCTGGAGTTCTTGAGCGCACTCGCTCTGGCTTTTAATAACTGCCGGGACACGGTGTGAATAAGGCGTCGGTCTCTATCTCCCGGTCTGTGTGGTTGGAACAGCCAATTACAGCACATTCACTCTGTGTCCACGGGGCGACCAAAATTGCACAGGTGCAGCTTTTTCTCATTGGTTTCGGAGTCATGATGAAATATTGCAGAATGTCAACATCAGGGGTCTCCAATCTTATCCACAAAGGGCCGGTGTGGGGGCAGGTTTTCACTTCAAACAGTAGCCATACCTTCCACCCGTTTCAATCACTAATCATCAACAGGGGGAAGAAAATAGATTCCACATCCATGTTTCAATTCTGAAGTGGCGCCATCTTGGTAAGATCACCTTGATTTAAGATTTAAAGTAAAGTGATCTCACCAAGATGGCCCCCACTCCAGAGTTCAAACATGGTTTGCCCCCCCCCCTTTTTTTTTTTTTTTTGATGACGGGTGATTGGAACAGGTGGTAGGTGTGGCTACTGTTTGGTTGAAGTGAAAACCTGCACCCACACCGGCCCTTTTGTGGACAAGATTGGAGACCTTCGATCTACATATTCATGGCTGTACGGTAAACGCACATCGGGTTCCTGCCGAACAACGAACAGGCGGCAGTAATCCTGATTCATTAGCAGCCAATCAGCATCGCATCGCACATCTTCCCTCGCCTTTCATCTGACAGGAGGTACATGTGCACCTGTACTCATCACCATTCTGCCTCGCAATATTGAGACACACTCACCTGGCCTAGTTAAACGCTTCCTCAGTATGAGGTGATCTCACCGCACACCTGCTCTGTCGGGCTTCATCAGAACCTTTTCTGGGACATGAACATTGCTGCAATGGTTTACGGCCCGTGTTCTGTGGGTTTGTTGTCCTGCACACGCTCGTAATTTTGTTTAGTCCTGTATGCAGGTGTGTTGTTGCATCATGGTCCTGAAGGAACATCTTGTTCTGGTGGATGGAAGGAATATACAGAGACGATGGCATTCCTCTGGAATTAAATAAATTTTACATATGTTTTAAATTCCCCCCAGTGCGGCTAACCGGGTTATCAAAGGCCGGCCGTGTCTCTCGCTGTCTGTGGTGTGCGGTTCATGTCAAAGAACCACTGCTGACCTTCAAAAAGAGGAGCTGCGTAGCCGTCAGCATGTTTCTGCCCTGCGATGGCCTGGCGAGCCATCCAGGGTGTACTCTGCCCTCGCCCGGAGTCGGCTGGGATGGGCGCCAGCCTTCCGCCATCCTAATTAGGATTAAGCGGTTACAGAGGGTGGATGGATGTTTTAAAAGATGTTAAGTAATGTACTTCAGTTATTCATCCACTCATTTGTGAAACCGCTTAGTCCTACTAACCAGGGGAACAGAGGATGGAGCTTATGTCAGCCAACACCGGAGCATGCCCTGAGCAGCTTGCCAGACCATCACGGGACCATTCGCACCTGGGACAGTTTGGAACAGCCGGTTAACCGAATGCGCATGTCTTCTGGATCGAGGAAAGAAACCGGAGAACCCAGTGGAAACTGGGGAGAGCACAGCCTGAGACTCGAACCCAGGACCTTGTGCATTTAAATTACTGATCATGACTTTTATTCTATTCTTCCTGCTAGATGGTGGCAAGACAGACATGGGGTCATTTGAGGAGCGTCTTCTCACACACTGCGTCTCCTGAACGACTGTCTGCTGTGAACGAGTTCATCTGCTCTCAATCTTCACATCTTGTTCTGGGCCTTCTGCTTTATTTTGCCATATTTTCTCAAGCATCACTCAGCAGGGTGACAGATGTTCTCCAGAAGGTACAAGTACACACACACACACACACACACACACACACACACTATACTTGGTTCACTGAGATACATGTACACATACTGACCACATCATGGCAGTAAACTGTAACGCACAACCAGGTGGCCTGGTCGCCGCCGCCTGTATTTATTGCGTGGGGTTTTCGGTGGCTCGCAGAAAGAGAAACATGGTCAATTGTGCTCCCAGCTGTTTACAGCCCCTTGTAAAATGGGGAACGTTTTGGTCTACAAAACACTGAATAAAAACAAGTTTACAACCAACAGCTTTCTGCTGTCCCAGCCCCGGCCGCCGCTCTTCTGGAATGCCACCGATTTAGAGACGTGGCCATGACGGACTCTGTTTCCTGCTTTATAGTCGCGATTTAATCCAGACGACGTCGTGTGCATGAAAGAGTGACGTAGAAGTTTCCCAGATCTAGCAGGGTTAAACCGGAGCACGCGTTCCACGATGCATTTCGGAGTGGGGCAGGAAATGGCGTATCTGATAGAAAGGAGAAAGAATCCATTCATCTGCGTGACGGATGCTGATCGATCGCTGGTATTGTGTACGAGGTTGAAAAGGTCAGTTTTGATCTCATTAAGAGATGAACAGTCATCGATTCCAATCCGATACACTCTTTATCAAATCCAGTAATTACTCTCGTGGTCGGTTCACGAAAGCCGATCGCTCCGTAAAACCGCCGTTTATCTCGTGCGCAAACCGGATACGGGGGAGAGAGGAACAAAAACATGGTGCGAATCGCACAACACTATTCACCCCATTCGGCAGTCGGACACACCCACTGGAGGCCTGAAGGAAGGTTCCAGAATCAGTGACTGGTCTGCATTACACCCTGAACATGCGCTGACGGTTTTCCACAGAGCACTGAATCGAATTTTTTGTTGCAAGTTGATTCGTGTACTCGCATTTTCATTTGCCGAACCGCTAAATACAGTCAAAGGGAGGATGAAGCCTGTCTCAGCCGACATGAGATGAGGGGAAACGTAAAGCCGAAACGGTTTACCGGACCATCGCAGGGCAGCACACACACACACACACACACACACACACACACACTCCTTCCTTTCTGCATGGAACAATACAGAGCAGTCAGTTATCCTGATGGGCTTGTGTTTGGACTATGGGAGGAAACTAGTGTACTTGGATGAAACCCATACGAGCGTGTAGAGAACATGCAAAGTCCACCTTCAAACTCGGGGCCTACTTGTTGGGAGGCGGACGTGCTAAGCCACCGTACCGTTCTCGCCGTTCAAGCCTGAAAACACATTTTACTCCATTTGATTCGGATTCAAAAACTTGAAGTTCTGCAGAAAGTCGTCCCTGGTGCCATTTTACTCGAGCATCGATTTGTTTGTCGGTTTGTTTATTATTCGCGAAAAATTGTTGTTACAAGTTGCCCCTGTAAGGCTTCCTGAAAGCAGCAGGGTAGTTTAATCTGGACTTTTTGTCACATTCACCTCTTTATGCAAAAAGTTAACTGCAATCAAGTTTGAGGGAAAATCAAAATCTTGAAGTTGAGAGTTTAGTGACGGGACTCCAGCGGATGGTGCAGCGGTGGAGTGAAGCTTTTGTGGCACCCATTGTAATAAATGTAATTTACCTCCACCTTCTGCACTCGCTCTTCTGTAACCCGGATGTGTGTGTTGTGTAGGTTCTGACGGATGCTGGCGTGATGTGTCGTGCTCGCTGTATTTTGTCCTCGATGCACCAGAGACTGAACGCTGACGGTGCAGTGGATCACAGGATCAGGATTCTTCTGGACAGACTCCACACGGTATAGTGCTTCAGGCTACACACAAACATGTGGCTGGACCCAAACACTGGCACGTAGTCGGGGTTTATTAGGACAAGGATTCCTGGTATGGCGCGGTTCTGTACTGAAAACCCAACCTGTTGAATAGAACATTGAAACACTGAGCACAGCTGCTGGTTTTATTTAAAAAATCCCAGACTCTGTGTGGATATACTGTAAATATTGTATGTATGTACTGTGTGTGTGTGTATATGTGTGTATAGATAGAGGGGGAGAGAGAGAGAGAGATAATATATATATATAGAGAGAGAGTATATATACAACCTGGATTGTGAAAACGTTGGGATACTACACAAATTGTGAATAAAAACTGAATGCAATGATGTGGAAGTGTCAAGTTTCAATATTTTATTCTGAACAGAACTGACGGCGCCTGGGTAGGAAGTATGGAGGGCAGGCTGTTACTCGGTAAGTGACCCATCTTGATGCCACCGGAAGGATCCAATGAAAGGGCAGTAGCTGGTACAACTGGGCTCCAGTGCTGCTGCAGGAGTTGCCAGAACATTGCTGTGAACGAACCGCCTCAGGGAACTCCGACTGTCGATTAGAAACACGCTTTGCAGCTCCTCTTGATGAAAGTCGGTAATGATTCTTTTACATGAACCTCACACCATAGACGGTGAGAGACCTGGCCGGCCTTTGATAACCCACTTAATGCACTGGGGTGGACAGTGACAACTTGAGAGTGGGGCTTGAACCCCTAACCTTAGGATCAGTGATCCAGCAGACATTACCACCAGGCTACCAGGTGTGTGTGTGTGTGTGTATATAATATATATATATATATATATATATATATATATCACACACACAGATCCCTCACTACTTTGTGCTTCAGTTTCTGCAGCTTCTGTGCATTGTAGGTTTTTAAAAAATATTGAAAAATTTAAAGGAGAAAAAGTTAAGGAAAATGCTGCAAAACAAGGCCAATTATGCAAACCCCCCCCCCCCTTTTTTTTTTTACAAGGTGCACATCTGTGTATTTTATTTACATTGTGCATCATTTTTGAATGTTTAATTGTTATAAGCATATAGAGCATTGAATGTATTTATTGGTATTATATACAGGTCCTTCTCAAAAAATTAGCATATTGTGATAAAGTTCATTATTTTCTGTAATGTACTGATAAATATTAGACTTTCATATATTTTAGATTCATTACACACAACTGAAGTAGTTCAAGCCTTTTATTGTTTTAATATTGATAATTTTGGCAAAAAAGTAAAGAAAAACCAAAAATTCCTATCTCAAAAAATTAGCATATTTCATCCGACCAAGAAAAAACTGCTTTTAATCCAAAAAAGTCAACCTTCAAATAATTATGTTCAGTTCTGCACTCAATACTTGGTCGGGAATCCTTTTGCAGAAATGACTGCTTCAATGCGGGCGTGGCATGGAGGCTATCAGCCTGTGGCACTGCTGAGGTGTTATGGAGGCCCAGGATGCTTCGATAGCAGCCTTAAGCTCATCCACAGTGTTGGGTCTGGTGTCTCTCAACTTTCTCTTCACAATATCCCACAGATTCTCTATGGGCTTCAGGTCAGGAGAGTTGGCAGGCCAATTGAGCCCAGTAATACCATGGTCAGTAAACCATTTAGCAGTGGTTTTGGCACTGTGAGCAGGTGCAGGTCGTGCTGAAAAATGAAATCTTCATCTCCATAAAGCTTTTCAGCAGATGGAAGCATGAAGTGCTCCAAAATCTCCTGATAGCGAGCTGCATTGACCCTGCCCTTGATAAAACACAGTGGACCAACACCAGCAGCTGACATGGCACCCCAGACCATCACTGACTGTGGGTACTTGACACTGGACTTCAGGCATTTTGGCATTTCCTTGTCCCCAGTCTTCCTCCAGACTCTGGCACCTTGATTTCCGAATGACATGAAAAATTTGCTTTCATCCGAAAAAAGTACTTTGGACCACTGAGCAACAGTGTATATATATTTTAATATAATTTAATATATATAATTTTTTGTGTGTGTATTGTGTACCTAATATATAGGTAAGGTACAGTCTTTTGGGCTTTTTACACCCAAGCCATAGTGACTCATCATGCCGGTGCTTATTCCCGGTTTCTGTGGCGTGGAGTGACCAGGAGTATAGCGCCTCTTGGATGTGAAGCTGGGCCATTGCAGGTTACCTTCCCAGTATATTTTTACTGGTACCCATTTTATACTGCTCTGTGGACAGAGACATACTTGTGAAGACCTTGCGCAGGGGTCTAAGAACAGTGAAGGTTTAACTGGGATTTGAACTCTCATCCTCCCGATCATGAGCCCAGCACCCTAACCACTGGACCCACATGTATGTATGTGTGGGTATAGAATGTGTATTATGTATTGTGTAATATGTATGTATGTATGTATTGTCTATATTATACAAAAACGTCTATGAAATATAACGTGTGTATACGTGTTTGTGTGTGTATATAACATGATTTTTTTTTTGTGTGTGTGTATAACGTGTTGTGTTTAGAATGTATATAACATGTATGTGCTTTTAATGTGCGTGTGTCTTTATGTATATGTGTATATAACTTGTTTATAACGTGTATGTATATGTATAAGGTGTTTATAAACACATACATATTATAAAGTGTGTGTGTGTGTGTGTGTATATATATATAGTGTGTATATAATGTGTATATGTGTAACATATAATGTGTGTGTATAGTGTGTGTATATAAAACTTGTGTGTGTAGACACCCAGCAGGCCAAATAACCAAACAGGCCCATGTATAAAGCTGTGCCGCTGTCAGATGACACATAACCGAGACGCCGGTCTTGTTTCTGTTCCCCGATGGAGCTCGCGGGATCTGAATCACCGCCGTTTCCATGGCGTCTGAAGGAAAGCTTCTGATTGAATTGTTTTGTAATCCAATCTCCTGATGGATATTATCTTGTGAATTTGTATTGACTGATAGAACACAGGCCTTGCACTCAAGCACCGGGCACAGAGGCTGAAATCCTACGGCTGCACCGATCAGCCATAACGTTAACACCACTTCTGTGTGGGATTTACTTGTCAGCAAAACGACTCTAAACCACCAACCCCCTGGACGTCTGCGGCAGTGCTGTGGTATCTGGCATCATGGTGGGCCCTACAAGGTTTGGACTTTTAATGCCAATTTCTGTGCTCTGACGCTGTTCTATCGCAGCCAGAATTCCTTGGTTTCATCAGTTTGTGCTTTCCTGTGGACTTGGACCACGCAGTCAAGCCTTCGGTCCTTGAGTGCATCCGAGAGCTTGGGGTTCAGGTTGTTGTTCCTTGTACTGTTTTTGGTAGGTGTGGAAAAACACTGCACCAGGAACACCTCCAAAAACCACCTGTTTTGTGCAGCACCTATGACACAGTTACTTCCACCGCTACCATTGTATTGAGCTCATCACTGCTGTTTTCTTGATAAAGTGATGGGTGATGTATATTTGGGTGTTTGTGTAACACAAACAGAAGCTGTTACTAAATGTGTGTTAAAATTGAGGGTGGCATCTCATCCCACATCATATCAACGCTAATACACAGGACCTGCAGCATGAACTCCGTGACCGGTCAGTGTGTGTTTGTGTTAGCCCTACAATGGTATGGCCTACCTTCATCCATTGTCGGCTCAGATCAGCCGGCCTTCCCGTGACCCTGGTTAGTATTGAACACTTCAAGACATGACTAAAGAATCATCGATCTAAGAATATGGTGATCGGGTTGTAAGGGCAGCGCGTCCTAAACTGCCAGCTGGAGCGGCTACCGCCAGGGCAGTTCGATCATGCTGTCGGTGGGGGTTATTCTGTCGTGAGCGCACCCTCAGTTCTAGTTTGAACTTTGTGATGTATCATGGAAAAGAAGTTTATCTGAAAAATAACAATAATGCTATATAAACTTGATTGTTTTGTGAAGTCAACATACAAATTACTGCCTCGATGTCCGAGTCTACAGGATTGTAGCTACGAGAGGCCACAGAGACACTAAAGTCAAAGGTCTCCATCATCAGTCGTCTCCCAGCTGGCCTCAGTCTCTCAGCACAGCCTCATCTTTAGTCTTCATCTTGGGCCTTTTTTTTTTTTTTTAAACCCGCCTCGAAAAATACTAAACCCAGCCTGATCCGCCGGTGGTCGACTGCACTAAAGAGAACAAGCTGCCCTGCGGTGCCACGGGGGACAATTTGCTGCCTTATACAAGTCGAGTCTGACTTATGAGCGCATGTGGTTCTGACCAACAGGTCGTAAGACGGTTTGGACGCAAGTCGGGTCGGCACATGTATTACTACAGTGCTGGTATGGACAGCATGCGGGACTTTTCTACAAAGTGCGAGTCAAAACCTTCGTGATATTCTCGCCAAGCAGCGGCGTCGGGCAACGCTTTATAATAAATTTGATTTTTTTTTTTTTTCCTTGTTGGAATTCTCGCTCCCTTTTATCGTTTTGTACACGTTTGCATCTGTACACACACACATGCTTTCGTACATTCAATTTTTTTTTTTTTGTCTCCCGCTAGTATTTTTCATTAATTCTGTATTAATGTAAATTTGTTTATTCTTTGTATTTAAATGTGAACATTTGCAAACAACCTGCTAATAAATAAAGGTTACTGTGTTTTTTCTTGTGACATGTTGGACTCGCTCACGTACTTTTTTTCTTATTAAATACATGTACATGGTTTAGTGGGGCTGGTGGCATGATCGGGAGGTTGTGAGTTCGAATCCCACTGAGACCCTCACTGTGCTAAGACCCCTGGGCAAGGTCTCAACTACAAGTGTGCCCCTGTTCACCCAGCAGTATAACTGGGTACCAGTAGAAATATACTGGGAAGGTAACCTGCGATGGACTAGCGGCCCATCCAGGGGGAGTTGAACCAGGGATGAGCACCGACCTCATGAGCCACTATGGCTCTGGTGTAAAAACTCAACAGACTACCTGCCTACCTCACCTTACATGGTTTCGTACACCGGATTCTCACAAATAGACTCAAATCAGCTCGGCTAGGCGGGTGATCTTCACATGCATAATACACGAGAACATAAGTGCTTTTTTTTTTTTTTTTTTTTTAAAAGTCATGGGTGGTTATAAAGTCAAACAGTCATAAGTCGTACAGGTCGTAAGTCGGCATCGCAACGCATCTTTTATTTTAGAATCAAACTCATTAAACAATGTAAACGTTTAAGAAAAATAACAGATTTAACAGCGTGATCATTTAACTGTGAATAGTTTTCCTGTCACACTGATGTGATGCGAATTATTTTAACTGCCGAGTTAACATGGTGGTTAAATAACAGCACAATAAGAGCTTTTCATTAACGAAGCATTTCACTGACCAGCACATCCAGTGACCAAGCAGCATTAAAGTCCAGGAACGGGCCGGTCCCTGGATCCAAAAAGACTTCACTAGAATATCAATGCTAACCTGTTTTGCTTGGAGGGAAGGGGGGGAAGGGGTGGGGTGGGGTGGGGTGGGGTGAGGTGGGGGAAGGGGTGGGGTCATGTGCCTGTAACGTAAACACGGCACATATTTGCATCTGGAGTCGAATAAAACTGATTCAGTAGAGCAGAACACACACACAATATAACCGTAATATTAAAATATCATACACTGGCAGTACCATTGTAAAGAGATTCGACAGTGATCCAGCTGGCTGCCCAAAATCAAAACCCTCTCAGTCGTCCTGTGTGTATTTGTTTTTTTTTTCTTCTGGTAGAAGGTGGTGATTAACTGTGGTGTCGGGAGCCTCAGTGCCGCTGCGAGTTTCCCTGAGCAGATTTCACACACTGAGCCCTGAGCCTGAAGAACACAGCGCTTCATCCTGCTCCCTGATCCTGTCAAGAGAGACAAACAAGTGGAGATGGATTTGAAACATGGAGATTATCAAACAATGTTGTGACCGACGTAACGGACGTTCAGGGACGACCATATAGAGTACGGACTAATAGCGAGATTTAGGCAGTGCATAGAAGCCGAGATCCCGATCGATATCCCCGATAAGTGTCCGAGGCCGGGGTGAGAGGAATACTGCGGCTTCTTTAAGGGCTGACTCAACTTCAATAAAAAAAATAAATAAATAAATCAATCTCCCTTATATTTCCCGACTACGTTCCGAAGAAACAGCAGGAAAGGTTACCGCAGTGTTTTCCTTTCAGCGCGTTTCGCTCACTGATTCCCACATTTATTTGTATCACCCGTTTTGCGAGTTTAATTATCCGTTCAATGAGTTCATGTTCCGGTCCGCCATTAATGCTGCTGCTGCTGTTGTTTTGCTTGATGAAAGTTTGTCCGGGTGAGGTTTCAGTTTTATAAGTATCGTTTGATAAACCTTTATTTATTTATTTATTTTTTTAAATTGGTAACCATCCACGTCATGGTCCATTCTTATGGGGCTCTGCTCAGGAGCGCCACTACAATGCACGTTCCATGACCTTTACTGGGTTACTGCTGGTGAAGATATACACCCGTGTCAGAAATGCCCGGAGTGTCGGAGCAGGAGGCCTCATCCTTCATCAGTAAGCAGGACGACATTATAAGTCCAGGGGTCTGTGGACCAGACTCCTGTTCCTGCTGAACTGAGCCAGTGTTTCTGCAGTACTGTAATCAGCTCAGTAGGCACAGGAGGCCAGGTCCATTTGGCTCAGCACAGCCAGTATGAGATCCATAGACAAAACCATCAAACGGGACTAATTTGCTTCCATCACAGATACTTAGCACTTCATTTCCCCTGGAATAGAACTTAATGATATTTTAAATACAGCCTGTGCTGCTAATTCCATTTGTGCTGGCCTTCTGATGGTAATGCATCTTTAACCAGTTTCTAAATATAGACATTTATGACCGAGCTTCTCCCAGACTTCGTATTTATCTCCTGTATCCGTCACGGCTTAGGCGACAGTGTGCTGGCAGAAAGGGCCGTTAGCTGTCCACTCGCTCGACGTGTTTCCTGTCTCCACTGCCGTCTTCTCTATTTTAAGTAGCCGAGCTAAAAGTAACCCAGTAGAGTCTAAAGTCCGGCGATGCAAATTTTTCTATTTTCTATCACTTTGTGGTCAAGTCTCCATAAGACACCTGTTTACAGCTTTTATGATTCCCACCCCTTTTAAGGTAGCAAGATGGCACAGAAGTCATGTTTCAGGGTAATGATTCGATACAGTTGAGGAGGAGGAGGAGGAGCATCAGAAGGGAGACTCCAGCACTCTCGTTTCCTACTACAGGTGCAATTAGCCTGGTCTCTTGATTTTTGGCTCTCGGAATAAAAAAAAAAATAAAGAATAATAATCAATTATCTCAGTTACTTGTCATCTTACATGCTGCATTCATTCTTAGACTTACAGCTTGGTATCATCTCTGCTTCAACTCAGCTCGCCGTCTTTCAAATGTAAAGGAATTTCCATTTCCGTGTGATGATAGAGGGAGGCTTTCGAGACAGTCTGCCACATCGGAAACTTTTTCCCGTGTAAAAAATAATAAAACGATGAGAATACTGGACAAGTGTGTTGATCTTCCAGACTTCCCTTTTTTAAGGGCATTTTTAATGTTCTTTCTTTCTCTCACCGATGAAAACAGGTCCTCCGACAGGTTGTACAATCAATTATGAACACTTCACACCCTCTGCCATAGAAAGAACCAAATCTCCTG
>CM045749.1:25606728-25614228 GCA_024760905.1 Plotosus lineatus | reverse complement strand
TGTTGGTTTTAAACAGGATCATATCGATGCGTGAAGATACGGTACGATAGGTGGCTTCAAAGCCATTATACTCCCTTTTTCTGCCCACAGTTCACACCATATGTCTCTCCTTCACAGCTCAGAAGGACGCAACAAATACAAGACGGTAATGAGAAGCTTGGGAATGTCTCCCACAATGCTTCAGAGCACAAGGTAAAAAATTATAATGAAAAGGTGGACAGGCAAGTGGTGAGAACAGCTATTATCTCAAAGACCTGTCATGAAGAAAGCAAAACAAATCGTAGCCCCCCCCGCCTCTGTTCGAGGAATGTGTTCCGAAATTCTTCTTACAAACAAAACATCGCAGGATTCTCGGAAGAGGGTGGATGGCAGGGTGAAAACTCTTCTGGGAGAATAAGAATTGCAGGTGGTCAGAACACTGCGTGAACCCTTAAACTAGCGTCTCACAGAGTGGCGAACGCTTACGAATGGAGCGATTGTTGGGTTTTCCCAGGGATTCGTCAAAATGTCGCAAAAGTTCACGAACCGTTTTTAGCCCATAAACAGTTTTTCATGTCCTTTTATGCAGAAATTTGTAGCAGGTTGCTGAAGTTATTTTTCGTTGACGGGCATAGTGAGCACAATGCTGGAGAGGATCTTCTTTTCTTGTCTTCTGCTGCAGGACAGCGACAACGCAAAGCAATTCTTCCTTAATGGCGGCAGCACTTTATGTTTCTTCCTGACAGAAATCCATCCCCGCGATCTTGGGAGGGTTTGCTCACCATTTCTTTTTATAGAGTATGGATCCATCCATCAGGGGTAAAGGTGGTTCAATTCCTAGATTCACCTGGTACGTAAACAGGCGTTGGAAAAGTCCCAAATGTTCCCTAACGGTGGCAAATAGTAGCTAATCTTCGCAAATACCGTCGCGTACATTACATTTGCTGAAGGTCAGTAATGTTCACCAACTGCGTTTCACAAACATTTGACTATTGTTAATGGTCACGAGATGTCACATGACTGGAGTGAAGCCTGATTTTTTTTTTTTCCACCAGTCAACATTCATCAGAAACATAGGCGGATCAAAATCCGCTACATTTGTCAGCATTCGCCACGCTGCAAGATACAAGTTCAACTCGACAACACAATGTAAAAACAACGGTCCATTTTAAGGCATGAAAGAACTCAGTTTATTGCACACAGCTTTTCTTACATCATCTGTTTTTAGAAACGAGGAGGCGGATTGTTCTTTACAGGAAGTTTCCCCTTTAGAGGAAATTAAACTTTGGGTACGAAAACATACACGCGCTGACGTAGAATCGTGTTGATCAAGTCAGTGGAGATTAAAATGACCAAATTTCGGATTGTCGCCCATTTTATAGATATGATCTCATTCAATTGTTTCTGTTTACAGATCAGTGTTCTTGCTCAGTGTAAACCAGAGCAGCTGTTCATGGTTGGAGGTCGAGAACCTATACATGAAAAGGCGCAATGGGCACAAGGTGGGGGGAAAAAAACAAACAAAAAAAAAAAAACCCTACCTGCTCATTTTCTGAATTAGAGGATCATTTCCTCTACAATCTTGCGTGCTGATTGGTCCATGTCATCTTTGATGGCTGACAGGCAGCGTCTCGCTAAAGCCTGCTGATGTCCGTCTTCCTGCAGCATCAGCTCGCCATACAGGTACACACCCATAGCCTGTAATTCACCCCACACACACACACACACACACACACACACACACACACACACACACACACACGTGTACCTATACATCATGTCCGACATATTTACAAAGACTTATAATAAGGTTTTAAAAGCTGAATGGATGAGTCATGATGTACCTGATGATGAATGAGAAAGTGTTCAACATCTGTATATGCAGCTGTATATTTATGCTTCACTACCAGTTCACACCAGCGATGTTTCACCTACACACACAGAGACATGCAGTCAGTGCAAATAAAGCTATCACAATCACATGATCAACTGTTTCCTGATCCGTTTAAATACACTCTGTGTGTGTGTGTGTGTGTGTGTGTGTGTGTGTATGAAAGGCAGCTCTGTTAGCTGTGCTGCTCAGAGAGATCACAGACTGGCTCTGTCCCTTTTCCTCATTCTCATTCTAACGTCCCGAGAAGCTCTGCGCCACTCTCTGACCTCGCGATATCCTCCCCCAACACCACCTGACCCACAATCTCTCACATTCCACACCGAAGCTGTATTTTCCTACTTCTGACACCCAACTCACATTTCGCATTGCGCAAGAGATGAAAGCATGATGAAAACGACCAAATCTGTCCGACATTTTTTCCTACTTTCCGTTTGCTCCAGTATTGGACCATAAAATTCCTACATGTAATTCAACCACAGGTGTATTAACTCACTTTATGGAGTTAGGGACGCCGCTGATCCGCTCCAGCAGACAAACGAGACAATTTCTAGATTCCAGGATCCCATCAGCACATTATTTATATATACAGACGGTCCTCGATTTATGACATTTTGACTTTATGACGCCACTAAATATACGTACGTAAGGAAATAGAGAAGGATTGGAAGTTATGCAGCATCGTCCATTTTGTCTCGAGGCGCGTCATAGTGTAGATTGTCTGTGTATTTTTCACATCATGGCCACAAAAAAGAAAGCAGGATCATCTGGTATTTCCATCATACGATGGAAACAAAGCTGGATATTATTAAAAGGTCGGAGAAAGGCGAGACGCTAACATTGGTAAGACATTAGGCTTCAGTAGGTCGACAGTGGCGATTAAAATTTCTATTGAGAAATGTATGTGTATTCTATGAGTATGTATGTATGTATGTATTTGGATATTTATTTAGAGATTTAGGGGTAAAAATCCGACTTACGCTGAATTCCGGATTACAATAAGTCATAGTAACTCGAAGACCGCCTGTGTGTGTATGTGTATATATTATATACACACATAGATGCTCCCCGACTTATGTTCATCTGTTTTACGTTTTTTTTCCCCAAAAAGTCACATTTTGAGTTTAGACGTACCTACGTAGTACGCTGACGTAAAGACGCTGCATGCATTGTTTACAAATGACAGACTGAACGTGCCCCTCCTTCTTCGCAGTTCTGTTTTATATATATATATATATATATATATATATCTCATTTTATATGTAATCTCAGTTATATAGCGTGTTACCCTTGTGTTAAGACGTCGTCTCTGTGATCTTTGTGTTTACACTGTTTTGCGGACTTTTGTAACCCTAAGCAAATATGGTTGATGATTCACATCAGTGCAGGCTGTGTTTTAAACGAGTTCAACGGCACCCTTGCGCACGTGAAAGACCGGAAATCCGTATAACCCACAGCAAGTACACTACTTTCGCAAGTACACTACTTTCGGTATTGAGCGCCTCACATATTGTAAGCGTTGATTGGCTGTTTTAAGCTTCGTGTAAAGTGACTCGGTATAAATAAGTGACTTATTTGAAATGAATGCTGATATTATTTGATATATTTGATATTTTTTTACAATGTTATGTTTATAATGATTGATTTAGGGGTGTTTTATGAGATATTGTAATGGTATTTATGGATGTATAGTACAGTATGAGTGTCATACGTCACACATCATACGTCACTGTAACAACTTGCGTTCACTTTCAACTTACGTTCGGCCGTCCGGAACTAATTAAAAACAAGTCGGGGAGCGTCTGGGTATATTATATATACACACACACACACACACACACACATATATACATACACACACGGATCCCTCACTTTCCGCGGATAATTGGGATCGAGATCCCCAAGCGACCATCGAAATCCGTGAAGTAGGATTTCCCCCCAACCCCCACTCCGACTGACGTATAGGTACGTACACGTATGTGTATATAATATCAATAAATACATACTCGATGTGGAGGAGTTTAAGTATCTTGGGGTCTTGTTTACGAGTGAGGGAAGGATGGAGCGAGAGATCGACAGACGGATCGCTGCAGCCTCTGCTGTTAAGCGGTGCCTGTACCGTTGTGGTGAAAAAGGAGCTGAGCCGCAAGGCGAAGCTCTCAATTTACCAGTCGATCTACGTTCCAACCCTCACCTATGGTCACGAGCTTTGGGTAATGACCGAAAGAACTAGATCACGGATACAAGCGGCTGAAATGAGCTTTCTTCGCCGGGTGGCGGGGTTCTCCCTTAGAGATAGGGTGAGAAGCTCCGCCATCCGGGGAGAGCTCGGAGTAGATCCGCTGCTCCTCCGCATTGAGAGGGGCCAGTTGAGGTGGCTCGGGCATCTGGTCAGAATGCCCCCCGGACGCCTCCCTGGTGTGGTGTTTCGGGCATGTCCAACCGGGAAGAGACCCCGGGGTCGACCTAGAACACGCTGGAGGGACTATGTCTCTCGGCTTGTCTGGGACCGCCTTGGTGTCCCCCCCGGGAGAGTTGGAGGAAGTAGCTCGGGAGAGGGATGTCTGGACCTTTTTGCTAAGGTTGCTGCCCCCGCGACCCGACCCCGGACTAAGCGGAAGAAGATGATGATGATGATGATGATGACATACTCGATGCGATAAATGCTTATAATAAACATTAAAAAAACGTAAGATGTAAATAAAATATAAATACACAAATATACCATCTACATTACTCACACACACACGCAGATGCAACAATGTAAGTAATTTTGATGGGAGATTTTGGGTTGTTTTTTGTTTAGAGGTTTTTTTTTGCATAATTGTCCTTGTTTTTATGGCATTTTTCCTTAACGTTTCCCCTATTCTTCCTTATTTCTTTAATTCGATGAATATTTATCAATTTATTTTTTTATAAAAACATGATGCACTGAAGCCGCATGAATTGAAGTGTGAAGTAGTGAGGGATCCCTGTATCCCTGTGTGTATATATATATATATATATACACACACACACGCACACACACACACACACACACACACACACACACACACACACACACACACAGAGACAGAGAGAGAGAGAGAGAGAGAGAGAGAGAGAGAGAGAGCGGAGAAGGGAGATAAGCCAGGGGTCTGGGAGCCACAGGAGCAGGTTTGAGGCTCAAGGGGGCGGAGCTCCCCAGCCAAAATGCATTTCAGCTTTTTTTAACCTGAAAATGGCCTTTTCCTTCAAGGACAAATCTGGATTTTGACATTTTTAAGACCATGGCAGTGTCATTCTGATCAGAGTGACAGTGCAGTGTTCTTCTACAGTCCTGAACCCTCTGCTAGAATAATTCAGTCTCTGAACACAAGTTACAGTTCACCTTACCGGAGACATCAGCCTGTTGAAAGGAAAATATATTGTTTGTTCACTCTTCATCCACTATTTATTCTTAAATATAACTATATCAATGACTCGGAATAGAAAAGTGTGACTAGTCGGTGTTTGCAATTCATAATTTAACTTGACAGCTTTACCTTTTGCTAATATTTTCTCCCAGAGTAACCGTCACCGACTGATCTGATCCCGGCAACTTCATCATGACGTTTCTCTCCATCAACACCCATCTAAAGCAATTCATCACTCCACCTCCTCTCTCCATTTCCCTGCCACGATTCTCTTCACTTTTAAGAATTTTTGCCATCTCAGGTTGTATTAACTGAAGATATTTGTTACTGTACCTCGCGTTTACTTTTCAATCGGCGGATCTGTGTTCACACATGGTACCGCAAACGTGTCAAAACCATGCCGTGAAATATTACCGTAAACTAAAACTGTATCGAGTACTAGTAGCCTAATAACGTAAAACTACAAGAACAACAAACTGAGACATTTACACATGTCACGGTGTAACCCGAGTCCCGTCGCCTGTGCAGAGCCAGCTGTCATGCACAGTGCATTAACACGCCATCAAGCAAGTCACGCAGTGCACCGACCGACCGTTAATAGCCAGAAAACGAACCTCAGCTCAAAAGACGAACACCATCCCGGGCCTATCCTAACCCCTATCCTACCCCTACCCACCAAAATTATCTCGATGGATTTACGCGGATCTCGAGAATGATATTTTTGGTTGGAAAAACTCGGAATTCAACGGATCCGCAGAAAGTCCTCAGGCCTGTGCATCGATATATAGATATAGTGTGACGCACAGGACAGACACACCGCGGTGGTTGTGATGTCAGGTCAATGTGCCTGTTGACGGCCATCTACTATGAAGTATATGCTCACTGTGATGCTATCAGAGAAGAGCGCACTGCCTCCTCTGCCCCCCCCCCCCCCCTTATGCGACGGACCCAATCGGACCAAAGCCAAACGAGACGTTATGAGCCATTGCTAACGTCTGTGTATCTACCTGAATAACCTGCGACATTGACATCGCATTTGTGTTACTCCATCTATCCACCTGCCAGTCTGTCACCGTAGATATATATTTCGATCGATAGATAGATAGATAGATAGATAGATAGATAGATGCATACACATGATATGACTGAACTTCCTTGTGTGTGTATGTGTGTGTGTACTGTACACTTTTTACTTCAAGATATTTAAAGGCGACGCCTACAGAAGGTGATTCAGTGTTCCATGGCGTGATTGTAATTCTGAATAGTTCTATTTTCTAAAGATTTTTTGGAACTGCACAGTTGGACTAAACGCTGATCAGCTGTCTATACTCCGTGTTAAACGTAAAAGGCGGGTCATCTGGGATGTACTGTATGGCGTTGGACCCTTTACCTACATTTAGCTTTAAAAGCTACTGGGCTTCAATGGTCACCTCAGTTCTCCATTTAAAAACAAACAAAAAAAAAAAAAATCCAACCGTGTGTCACATTTCGGTTTTCAAAAATATCTGATGAGAAATCGGGATATTTTACATTTTATCCAGCCTTGAGATTACAGAATACATGTGTGTGAATGAGAAGGACCCAGGAGGAACGGTGAGGTTACAGGGAGCGGAGATAAGGAAGGTGGAGGATTTTAAGTACTTAGGCTCAACAATCCAGAGCAGTGGAGAGTGTGGAAAAGAGGTGAAGAAGCGTGTGCAGGCAGGTTGGAATGGTTGGAGAAAAGTGTCCGGTGTGATGTGTGATCGGAAGGTATCGGCAAGAATGAAGGGAAAAGTGTACAAGACGGTGATTAGGCCAGCGATGTTGTGTGGTTTAGAAACAGTGGCCCTGGGGAAAAGACAGGAGGCAGAGCTGGAGGTAGCAGAGATGAAAATGTTGAGGTTCTCTTTGGGAGTAACGAGGATGGATAGGATCAGGAATGAGCACATCAGAGGGACAGCACGTGTAAGAGGTTTTGGAGACAAAGTCAGAGAGGCTAGATTGAGATGGTTCGGACATGTACGGAGGAGGGATAGTGAGTATATTGGTAGTAGGATGCTGAGGTTGGAACTACCAGGCAGAAGATGATTTATGTATGTGGTGAAGGAGGACATGAAGGTAGTTGGTGTAAGAGAAGAAGATGCAGAAGATAGGGTGAGATGGGAGCAGATGATTTGCTGTGGCGCCCCCTGAAGGGAACAGCCGAAAGGAAAAGAAGAAGATCCATCCTTGAGCTTATAGTACTACAACGGC
>CM045749.1:25579228-25601728 GCA_024760905.1 Plotosus lineatus | reverse complement strand
TGATTAAGTAAAATCTTTTTAATTTTGTTCTGTGATAATATTTATGAATAAATAAAGCACTTAGGCTCCTTACCAGAAGCTAAAAAAGATGGAGGGCGTTTGAGTGGCATCATAGGGCTTAAATAATCATAAAAAACACACACACACAAAAAGCATGAATTCACAATTCAAGCAATCACGTTGATGACGTGTGCGAAGGAGAGAGAGAGAGAGAAAAAAGAGATGTTTCCAACCAATCAGCAGGAGAGAGAAACAAAAGCTCTCAGCCATTGGCTGAATTTGAATCATATGCCAGTAATGTCATGCATATGCATATATATAATTTGCCGGGGCTGCCGCTAATTCAGTGCTTCTCAAATAGTGGGGCACGATTATATGATTATAATGACGTAAACATTTTAAAAAAATGTATTCAAAAAATATTTTTTGAAAACTGACATATAATCAAAAACGACTTAGCTCGACATGACTTAAGTCGAGGTATACCTGTATCATGAAACTGAAAATTATTACCAAAATAACAAACAAACAATAAAAAGGGTAAAAAGGAAAAGTACTGACCTTGTCATCAGAGAGCGAATCAGATTGATGCATGCGGAAGAGGAAATAGTGCTTGTAATAGTTATAATAGCTCCTGAGAATGTTACGCTGCCATGTGATGCAGCAGGAGCGGCAGTTTAAAGTTTAAAATCCACTCGGTAGCTGTTGTATGATACGAATCTAATAAAGTGACCTGCGATTCTTTTTTTAATCACACAACTGGTATTTTATGTCATTCAAAAAAAATTATATAAAAAAAGCCACTTTATTCAAAAACGCAAGGTCAGCGAAGACCAGCGAAAGGAGCAATAAAAGGCAACATTACCTCAAACAATGCAAAGTGTGTGGATTGAACGTTCAAAGGAACTGAACTTACACGCAACACAATTCGAGTCATAACCAATCAGGACTTAAAGATATTATTAACTGTTACACTGCCATGTTTTTGGCCTAGTGGTATAGGGCGCTGGATCGCTGATCCTAAGGTTGGGGGTTCGAGTCCCACTCTCCACAAGGTTGTCACTGTCCCCCCCCCAGTGCACCTAACTGGGTTATCAAAGGCGGGCCATGTCTCTCACTGTCTATGATGAGAGGTTCATGTAAAAGAACCATTGATGACTTTCATGAAGAGTAGCTACATAGCGTCAGCGTGTTTCTGTCCCGCGCTAAAGGGTTGTGTCAGAAAGAGCATCTGACGTAAAAACTTATGCCAAATCAAACGTGCGAATCATTCGCTGTGGCGACCCCTGATAAAGGGAAAAGGCCGAAAAGAAATCTCACACTGCTATATTTTTCTGTACTATGCAGACACAGCATGCTACATTTATTATACTAAGTATGAAAAGCCATGAAGGCTCACCGCAGTGTAACAGTTAAACGCTGTTCCGCCTCCACCAACATGGAAGAATGGTTCCGTTTTGATGTGTATAAACATCCTGCGCGTCACAATCCCACATTAAAAAAAAAAAAAAAAAAAAAAGGATATCAACTGGAAACGTGATTCCGGCGACATTTCAAAAAAAGGCTTCCTTTTTCTGGTGAATACAAGTAAATATTTAGATACGATTTACTCTTCTAAATTCGTAATGCACAGGTGTCTCCAATTCCAATAATAATGATATAATAATCTATTTCTGATGATAATTTAATAATAAATAAATATTAAACACTCTTAGAGAGCATAGGTTACTAGCCTGATGTTACTCACATTTTCACGCAAACGTTTTTAGTGAGAAGGTTACCTAGGTAACACGAACTAAAGACGCTTTGGCAGCAAAGTGATTCGCTTGCCATATAAGGCGAGTTATGCATCCTTCGAGCTTTCCATGCTTTTTAAATCTTTGTTGTTGTTTCTGTTCAACTTTTTTTTGTACTCTTGTAATTGGGTCGAATTTTTAAAGTATCTGATCAATGAGCATTTTCATCATTAATTCGGTCGGAACACTGGTTTGGAACCGGGAAGCATCGAATGTGAAAAGAGAACAGCAATTGTTTAAAAAAAAAAAAAAAAAAAAAAAAAAAACATCCGCAATTAAGAGATGACTTGATATGAAAGGTCAGGGAGTGGTCTTTTCTCATATACACACACACACACACACACACACACACACACACACACACACACACACACACAGCAGCTAGTAGATTTCTGAGGCTCTCTGGCATGGCTGATATCAAATGCTTTTTTTTTTCTTTCCTGGCCGGACTGACCGAATGAACTTTGAGACGGGTCTTTGAAAGCAGCTGTGGGACAATGCGTTCTGTGTGTCTCACCAACAGATGGTACACACACACACACACACACACACACACACACACACACACACACGGAAGGAGAATAGCCCACATAAAAACAACACACTGTCATAATAAAGGTCCGCAACCTCACCTCATGCTCACATGCAACACCACTGGGAGTAAACAAGAGGTGTGGAGACATCGGTGAGAGCTCAAGTACGGCCCAAAAACTCCATCGTGGTCCATCACCAGAAACTGGGTTGAGCATAACAACAAGGACTTTATTGGTCAGGAGAAATGAACAGTTGCCTGAGGGGACGTTGATCAAACTCGAACCCAAATAATGACCCAGCTTGAAGTTACGCGGTAAACAGTTAGCCTTCAATTCATCTCATCTCAGAGCATCAGATTAAAAACTACAGCTACATGCATGAGTAATCACTTTAAACACACCACACTACCCTGAAGTGCAGTACTACTACAATTACCACCACCACCACCACCACCACTACTACTACTACAACTAAAACAGATACTGCTGCTACTGCTACTACTATAAATACTGCTACTACTACTACTATTGTTACTACTACTACATCTGCTTCATGTTGAGACGTTTGAGGTTATTGAACAGATCGTTCATAGAATATACAGCATCAGGGAAATTAATCTAATTTGTACACACCAATTTTTTTCCTTTTTTTGGTCACATGATTTCATGGCCCCACAACCGGACACCGAGTACTGACTGCACGTTGTTGGAAAGTTTACGGAGACGTCTCAATATTATTCAATATGAAGAAAAAATATGGCAGGATGAGCCCGCTGAGCACCACCCTGCCCTTGAAGCTAATAAAGTCCACACTAAAAGCCTACATTACCTCAGTGTGGCGATAAATAGCAGGCTGGAAAATGATGTCTGCTTTAAAGAGAACAGACGTCACGCAGAGGCAGTGAGGAGGAGGAGGAGGAGGAGGAGGAGAGGGGCAAGAGGAAGAAGGCAGATTGGGAGAAGGAAGGATGAGAAGAGACAGTGAGAGGGGGAGTGGTAGTAATAACCTAATTTATTTTTAGCGAGCCTTTTTGTTTTTCCTGGAAGGTTCTGTTGAAAATCTGCCCATGGGCTCCAGGCTGAAACGAGCCGTGGTAGTCTGGGACTCGCTGTGCTTACCACCTCCTATCACTTTCCATCTGTTAGCCTTTTAAAAGTGCTCCATTACAAAAGAACTGGATTGGTGGCTTACTGCTGATCTACCAGATTTTAGTCCCGCAAAGAAGCTGGCCTGCTCTGAATGGAGCAGAATCAGAGAGTGGCCTGACTGGCTTCAGGAACATGTTTCCATATCACAGCTTAAATACTCCAAAGGTTAGTGACTATAGTCAGTGAGGGAATTCTTCTGGGCTTTTTAAAAAATATGTTTTTTGATAAGAATTATTTACTCACTCATTTGCCAAATCGCTTATAAATAGAAAGTAAGCCTTCCAAACTCTCCTGCTTTGCTGATAGGTATATTTTCATCATCAGGTGGTTTTTACCTACATTTCTGAATAATTATAATTTGCATAAGCTTCTTTAAAAAGGATGTCATTTGTTGTTTGACCTTTGAAGTCGAAGATGACCATGACTTCATGTCAAATTTATGATCCATGGCTGTGGGTCCGCAGATGGCTAGTGAGGCCGATCCGAGCCCGAAATGAAATGCTCGCCCACACACAGGACATGTGGGCGGGTGGGTGAGTGCTGCAGTGGAAGTTCGTTTCACTCTCACAAGAGAGCGAAATCATGAGAAATAGGACATGGACGCAACAGTTCCAGTAATACAAAATAATGGCAATAATAACAGTATGCAGGTATTAAACTAACAAATCAGTTATAAATGAGCAAACTTAAATAAATCAAAAAATAAAAATTAGGCACATCGAGATATTTGCATACAGGCATCAACTCATTTACATGAACATGTGGCAACTGCCTCGGTACATTTAATGCACAACATATCCACATTAACTGTTTCTTGAACATCGCTCGGATCAAACTTTTTTGCACTACAGCTTCCACAACCATTGCAGTACCATCGCAGACACACCCGTTCACAGTCACACGCTCACACCTAGGGGGAGTTTAGAACAGCAATTTTGCCTAAAGCATGCCTTTGGACTATTGGAGGAAACCAGGCTAATTGGAGGAAACGCACACAAGCATGGATAGAACATGAAAGCGCCACACAGCAACAACTTCACCGAGCCCAGGAACCGAACCCAGGGTCTTCCTTCTGTGAGGCAGATGTGCTCAACACTGATGCCATCATGCCACCCAGGGTTATTAATTGTTCTTAAATAAGTGATTATTTAAAAATTAATTTTCTTTGGTATGACATCACAGGAAATTAACCACAAACAATAATTCTGGAGCGCAAGAGAGTGGGCTAAAACTGGTGGAGTTTCTTTATTGCCTGAAATGGAAATGTTGCTTTCATGTGCTGAAGTCAGCTACTGGTTCTGCTGTTTTTTGTTTCAACCAACATGGAACAGTTTTATGTTTGTATAGTGATGTCTATCTTTCAGATGGATTACACAAGATCCAGGCGGAGGGAGCCGGGAGCATTTTTAGGTCCCAAAAGAGGCACACGACTAGTGAGAGTATTAATCTCAAGCGCAGGAATAACGTCACCGAATAGCGATCTAAAGGGATAAAGCCATTGTTCTGTGATCTGAGAACATAAACGTGGTACTGTGAGTGCGGAAGCAAGTCAGACCATCTACCAGGAGCTGTGAAGTGGGTGGAAAGCTTACAGACGGACGGTGAGATATATATATATATATATTTTTTTTTTTTTGCTTTACCAGACCAACTTTCAGGTTGTGAGCTGAGGCTGTATTTCATGTGGAGCTGCTCGAACTCAGACGGCCTCATTATTCCGGGTTACGCTGCAGGTGAGGCAGAGGAGTAATGGGATTAAATAAAATAAATGTGATTACGGTGGCGCCTTCGTTCGCTCAGCGTTGTGTTTGTGGGATGATGCAGCATATCCATTGCGTACTGTCTGAGATAAAACTGAAATTCAATGTCGTAAAAAAAGAAAAGTACTGAAAATGTCATTCCTTGTAAGACCTGTAAGAATCTTCTGTACAAAAATGGAACACGCCCCCCCGCCCCACCCCGTCCTGTTATCATTGTTTAAGGCCAGAACATATATGAACATAAATATGCACTTTGTGACCATACCCAAGTTTTTTTTTTTTTTTTTTTGAATGCCATCCCAAATTTCTAGATAAGAACGTCTTCATTTTTTTATGAGCCCTTTACCTGTAAAATTTCTTTCTTTCACCCCTTCAGATTATATAAACTCAAAACTATTAATATTAATATCATCAGCATAAATCAGGCTAAAATATTGAATGAATTTAATCCTTACTGTTGAAATGTGTACAGTTCTATTCTTAACCTGAAATAGTCATTTATTCCTGATATTTCCGACCACAGCAGACGTACTTCTGATTATTTATTTATTTATTTGCCATTCTTTATTTTTATCAACACAATGAACTGCTTTGAAGGTGCAATTAGAATAAACATTACAATAAAGCTGAATTCTGATTGTGTGGTGCGTTTGGGTCATGGGGGAAAAAAACGGGTGACCCCGAAGAGCCCACCAGACCATTGCAGGGGAAAAACACACACACACACACACACACACACACACACACACACACACTCTCTCTCTCTCTCTCTCTCTCTCTCTCTCCCTTTCTGTCTCTTCCTTACCCTCTCACTCTCTGTCATTCTTGCTCTCCCTCTCTCTCTCCATTTTTTCTCTCTCTTTTTTTCTCTCTCTGCCTTTGTCTCTTCCTCACCCTCTCACTTTGTCTTTGTTATTTCTTACACTCTCTCTGTGTTCTCTCTCTCCTCCTCACCCTCTCACTTTCTTTTATTTCTCTCTCTCTCTCTCTCTATGGCTCGGGACAAATTACAACAGTCCACCAGCTGAATGTGCAAGTCTTTGGACTGTGGGAGGAAACCAAGCGTACCCCGAGGAAAAAGCCATGCGAGCGCCGGTGAGCATGTGAACTCCACACAGAGCCCGGGACTCAAACCCAGGACTTTCTTACAGTGAGACAGACATGTGATCCACTGCACCAAGCTGCCGCCCAGTTGCATTACAGCGTCTCTTTAGCTCTTACGGAATTATAGTACACACTACACAGAAACAAAAAACAACAGTTTCCTGCAGTTTATATTTAGATATTTTATCCATGACAGATGCAGATCAGTCGAGCGCTGCATGTCGAGCGAGGGTAAGCCTACATATTCATATCCTCAGGCCCAGTACCTACTATACCTTCCTACACCGTGCTCCATAATGGTGTACGGTATACACTACACTGAAACACGTGAAAAACTCAACGGCAACACGAATAGTATTATTCACTGAATACTTTCCTTTTTCAAAGCTTGATGACAACGACGCCGCCTGTTTCAAGTGACTGGGCATTGTGCAACATTTCAAGCGTTATCCACTCAAAATAATGTGGGGTTGTCTTCTTAATACTGAAAGTTTGGACCAATCAGATTGCACTGCTCCCGTGTAGCATACAGAGTTTTTCAACTAAATGGTTCACACTGCAAGAGTTCAGTGATGATCACAGCAATTAGTACAACATTAATTAAAATGAGGTGTGTTTGGGTAGGAATTCCCACACAGAACCGGGAATGAAACGGCGGCGGTAGACAGAGCTTCAAGTGGTCTCCGAATTATTTCAATGCTGTGTGTGTGTGTGTGTGTGTGTGTGTGTGTGTGTATGTGAGAGAGTGTATATGTGTGTTACCTCTGCATCTTGGTTCCGCAGGTTATATGTTGTTTGCAGGAGGCTGAGACAGGACGAACTCAGCTTGGTCTCCTGGAGCAGGAATTCTAAAAGCAGGATCAACTGCCATGGATTCAACTGGAAAACAAACACACACACACACACACACACACACACACACACACACACACACTAAGTAAAAAACAAACAATTGTCTCAATGTAAATTTTACAAAAAATTTCATTACCAGTTATTACTTTGCTGTAATATTTGCCTCAGTATTGCATTTAATCAAATTAGTTTTTAGTGTAAACTGTAATTCAACTACAGAACAACTACTCAAATATACAAAAATATAAATAAATACTAAAATTACTGCACAAATATAAAGATTTCACACAATTTCCTTTCAGGGCGTCTGAGCTTCGCATTGCTGTAATCAGAGACTTTAATGAAAACTACACCCCCAAAAAAAATAAAAAATATGACTCCGCCGTCATAAGCCCTAAATGGCATTAAAACCTAATCCGACTGAGCCTGGTGGCATTAGCGAAAAGTTACCCAGGAGATGTTCCTTCCCACTTTGAAAAGAATTAGAAAGCGGTGTACGTTTGTGAAAGAGACAGGAACTTATATAACTGTTTCACAGCCACAATGAAATGAAAGCAAGTCGGGAGGAAAATAACAGGTTTGTTTTTACAAAACAAAGCCAATCTTTGAAACTGAGGGTGGAGGGTGGGGGGTGGGGGGTGAAGGTTCTGATTCCTGTGCTGTTCATAAAATGCAAACCTGACATGATTTAAAAGCAGGAGATGAAGGATATGCGGGTTACACCCTGAACAGCTTGCCGATCCATCACAGAGGAAACATACTATTAACAACACTCACACTCGGGTCAGTCTGGAACAGCCAGTTTCCTAAATGTGCAATTGGGCTGTAGGAGGAAACTACCATACCAGGAGAAAACCCACATAAGCAAACTCCATACAGAAACGCCCTCACCAAGCCCGGGATACATACATACACACACACACACACACACACACACACACACACACACACACACACACACACACACACAGAGAGAGAGAGAGAGAGAGAGAGAGAGTAGCATGTCTAATGTATGATCCGGCACTGTTGTGATTATACTTCATATGTCTGAAGGATGTAGAACAGTAAAGACTCAGCAAACTAAGCACAAGAGGCAAAGCCACACAGAGCGGGGGGTGGGGGTGGGTGGGTGTATGGTGTTCACGAGGAAAGGGGAATGAATCCAGCTGAGTGATGGGGAAGGAGATGGAGGAAACAGAATGTACAGAGAACAAGGGAGGGATAAATAGGAACATGCAGCCTGAGAGAGAGAGAGAGCGAGAGAGAGAGAGCGAGAGAGAGACTGATGTGGTGGGAGATGGGTGGTGGCAGGCCTGCTATTATTACCCCATTATCACATCAGGATCTGTACAGCACTGATGCACAGCCTCCTCCCTCACCAAACCACTTCCCTTTCTCTCCACGACCCAGCCCAGCTTACACACACACACACACACACACACACACACACACACACACACACACACACACACACACACACACACCTTTAAACATCAACCAAATTATGTTTATCCACAGCGACTCCAACTCAAAATGAGACATAATTCAGGATTAACTCACGGGTCGTGTTTTCGGACAAGTTTTAAACTTTAACTTTGAAGTGAAAAAACAAATAAAAGCAGAGCATCTGGGACCTTCCACTGACTTCATCCCAATTCATTTTACACCGCAAACAAGAAGAGACATATCCTCACTTCAGTAAAATGCATTATCCAAACAAAGGCTCTCATCTGTACAGAAAACACACCTCATCCAGCACATCGTCTCCTGAACACCATTTTGAAGAAAATCCTTCCCTAAAATGGTTCGGAAACGTTGGGTAGAACCCCGCCTAAGAAAAAAATGTGCTATATTTGTCCGCATTACTGAAAGAGAGAACTATTTTACTGTTACTGGGGCCTTTTGAGGACTCACAAAAGTGCCACATGGACAAAAGAGGCTCAAAGTGTCAGTGAAAGTCACATAAAACCAAAATTACAGTAACCTGACCAGGAGAGGCTTAATCATGCCGGCTTCTTTTGGGGAAGAGTGGGACGGGGTCCTTTCATCCCTGTGAAGACTTAATTTGCTCCAGGGAATGTAGTGGTAGTGGTGGTGGTGGTGGTGTTGGTGGTGGGGATGGGGGGGCACGACACACATCTAACTTTCAGGCTGATAGTTGAGTACGTCGTCTCAGTCTCCACGTCTTATCGCCAATGTCATGCAGCATTCCCAGGGCCACCCATGCCCAACGAATCTGCCGTCTTTGAAAGATGAGAAGAATTTAAAAAGTCATAAAAGAGGCGAGTGAAGAGGACAAGCCTCCTCCACACTCAATTGGCCTCGGGGACCGGCAGCTAAAACCCTTCCCACCTTGGGGAGGATCAAACAAGTCGGACTGTTGCCCAATTTTGATCAATCTCGGATTTCAGTTCACGGAGATGAGAAATAACGGCGGAGATTATTAAAGATCTCAGAGAAATGCACTTGCGCAATCCATCAGTGAGTATAAAAACCACGGCGTTCCATCGGCAGCCTGCAGCACTCACATCTAGGGAGGAGGTTATTTATTTATTTATTTAACGATATTTCAAGGGTCTCACGAGCTTGGGTTTGGTTTTAAGAAGACGACTCAACTGTGGGTGTTAAGATCGTAATGGGACCGCAATGAATCGCTGTGCGTGTGATACCAGGATAAGCAGAACAAACACTCTGCCAATAAAGTTACATGACAAAGAGCAGGGTGGCACCATGGGGGTAGTGATGGTGGTGGTTGGTACATCCGACTTACAGCAAATTACTGTACGGGGTTAACATGTCCTTCCTGTGCTTGCATGGATTGCATGGTTTCCTCTCACAGTCCAAAGACGTTCACATGAGGTTATCTGGTTGTTCCAAATCGCCCGTAGTTGTGAATGGTTGTGTGTGTGCGCGCGTGTGTGTGCGTGTGTATTAGTAATGCAGTGGTCTGGGGAGCTGTTTACACTCAAAGTGATACACGAAGAACTGAGATTATCCTCAGCAAGAAGATCGAGAAGGTTAAGGATAAATACTTCTTCAGTGTACAGTACACACCCAAACTCTGTCCACATACATAGACTTGCTGCAAAAATACATGACTCGAACATCAAAACCACATAAAAAAAAAGCCACGCCCATTCCGAGCTCATGGTCAAAATGTACAAGCGCAATGCATACAGGCCTAAAACCTCTGAAACCAGCCACTCCACACACGTTTACGTTCAGGCCCAAACCTATGTTTGCTTTTCCACTGACTCCCCCCCTCGATCCTCTCCACATGAAAGGCCACGCTCATGCCATGCTAATTAAAGCTACGGAAAACTTAGCAGCATGCAAATAAACACATAGCAAAGCTTAATGAAAAATGATGGACTTGTCATCTGGTTTATCCTGGCCGCCTCCCCCTTCAGACACACGGCGTTCTTTGTCCAAAAGCGCTTGTGATGATCAGTTTGAGGGAAAATACTTTGATGAGAAAGCTTTCCAGCCAATCAGGGATAAAGAGCAGAGCAAGCAGAGAAGCTGCTGTCAATTCGTCCTGGGTCTGATTACGCCTCTTTGAAGGGTGGGAGTCGGTCGAACCTCGCAGGCAATGTGGCAAGTTAAAAAAAAAAAAAAAAAAGGCAGCGTGACTCACTGTGTTGAGCTTATGTTTCTGCTTGTGGAAAGCAAAAGAGAATCACTCACTCACTCACTCACACACACGAGCCACACCCTGCCACTGCGACTTACCCACATGCCACAAGCATATCATCATCAGGCTTCGGCTAGAACATTACAACGATAAAGACTGCCTGGATGTTCTTCCCTGATGCCCTCAAAGATTCTGTCGTGTTCTCAGTCACCGAGTCTGGCGCGGAGACGAAGACTACGAACAACAATTCGTACATTTGCGTATTCGTATCGTTTGTGCAGTTAGAGCCACATGGATGAGCAGAAGGTGGAAGCAGAAGGCTCTTCCTCTTGCCCAGGCCATTTTAAACTCGCTAAAGCATCGAACAGTTTCTGTCATCCTTCATCAACTGACGCGTTGTTCGAACGGCTGATAGAAAACGTTAAACTTGCCAATTCTTCCCGTTGCAGTTTAGAGCTGGAACAATAGTTTTCTGTCATGTCGGCGTAGGTTTTAGTCAAAATGAGTGACAGTTGTGTGCACAATAACTCGGGAAATCAATGATATTCTCTGCAACAACTGCAAAAATAATGATCCATGCATTTATTCCCCCCAAACTGTTTCCTACTCACACCCTGGAGAATAACGCACGTATGTGCCTCCTTTACATGTCATCACGTCACTATTATACCTATCGTTATTATTCGGGTCATAAAAGGGCTAAACGTTAAAGCACAAAATGGCGGCAAACCAACAGGAGGTAACCATACTGTGGCTGGACATCATTTCTTGACATATTTGTGGGATCTTCGAGAGCAGCAAGAACGTCTCATCTGATCGACGGCTATGTCAGGTTTAGGCTAGTGAGGCTTAAAAGCTAGCTAGTGTGTATACAGACTGTATTGTATTGTAGTAGATTTATATAGCGCTTCATCCATACGGAATATTATGCTCAAAGCGCTCTTTGGTGTTTTTTGTGCTCTGGGCATCTGTCGCCACTGTGCGGCGCAAATTCTATCCTTTTGATGCTGAGCGCCAAGCAGAAAGCAACAACTACCAAATTTTAATGTCTTATGGTATGACGCGGCCGGATTCGAAGTCCGACCTTCCGGAGGATAAAGCGGATGCTCCACCAACTGAGCTAAATCCCCTGTACACGCAGGGGTGGAGCCTGATCTGTACAGATGCTTTACAGTTAGTACCTGAATCCTGACAGTTCTTCAGACCAACATGCTGAAGAAAATGAACGAGACTTCAGACAGACATCGACATTTCTTAAAGTAAATTTGGCTTTCAGAGGTTTGGGATTGTCCGCACGAGGCCACTCGACTTTCTCCCTTGGGTTCTATGATAGTTGCTGCACCCACCACCAGACACTACTACACCACAATGCTCCCACTAACAAACTCTTCTCATGATTGGTCCATTCCATTTAGTTCTGACTATTAATGTTTAGTTATTACCAACTGGAGGAGTTCAAGTATCCCAAAGTCTTGTTCACGAATGAGGGAAGGATGGAGCGGGAGATCGACAGGCAGATCGCTGCAGCCTCTGCTGTAAAGCGGAGCCTGAACCGGTCCGTTGTGGTGATGATGGAGCTGATCCGCAAAGCAAAGCTCTCAATTTACCAGTCGATCTACATTCCAACCCTCACCTCCGAGCTTTGAGTAGTGACCAAAAGAACAAGATCACAGATACAATTGGCTGAAATGAGCTTCCTTCGCTGGGTTGCAGGGCTCTCCTTTAGAGATAAGGTGAGAAGCTCAGTCGTCCAGGGACAACTCGGAGTAGAACCGCTGCTTCTCCACATTGAGAGGAACCAGTTGAGGTGACTCGGGCATCTGGTTAGAATACCTCCCGAACGCCTCCCTGGTGTGGTATTTTTTTGGGCATGTCTAACCGGGAAGAAACCCCAGGGTCGACCTAGAACACACTGGAGGACCTATGTCTCTTGACTTGTCTGTGAACGCGTCCCCCAGAAGAGCTGGAGGAATTAGCTAGGGTGAGGAACCTCATTGCTTAGGCTGCTGCCCCCACGACCCGACCTCGGATGAAACGGACGATGATGTTATTACCAGGTAGGCCAGTCCTTTGGATTGCAATTCACCAATGACCTGACAATGGGCCATCACTGTCGCTGCAATGGAACAGGCACAGTCATCAAATATAACAGATTATATTCATTCTCCAGATGATTGTGGCCATATTTGAAAAGTAACCATTTATGTGATAGTTGGATTTGCATACAACACCTGGTACTGTCTGGACAGAGAATGTTCCGTGGAAACTTTTAACTTATTAGCAATTACCTGCCGAAAAGTAGACAATGGTGTCACTGAATAGTCATTAAGAGACAGAATATTGAGAGGACTGTCCATTTCAGTGACATCCACAAGCCTGAGGTGCACAATTGTTTAAAAAAAAAAAAAAAAAAAAAAAAAAAAAGACTACGCATCTTTGGCAACCCATGTACATTTATCAGCTGTCTCAATGCAAGCATAAACCACTCACGGCAATGGCTACTCATCCCCAGAGAGCGAACCAATCAGATTATGCTGTTATCATACAGTATTACAGTGGTACCTTGACTTACAAGTGTCTTGTGTCTTCTAGAATGAATATGATACGAGCTTCGATCACACCAAAAATCTGCCCCATCCAACCAAGCAAAATTTGGATTTACGAGCTCTGCTTGGAAAATGGCTTTTCCGGGCCGATTAGCCTCGTATTCATCCGCGGGTATTCTTCCGCGCTCCGAGAACGCCTTGTGCGGTGCCTCTTAATTATTTTCTGTGATGCCCCCTATAAGAAGAAAAAAAACCCATCTCACTCCCGCCCAGCACCTTGTGCACGACTATAAATAGTGTTTACTTCACTTCAAATCGGTTGCTCAGTGCTTTTCCCCTACACCATAGGGAATACAGTGAGAACGCCACTGCCACCTACTATAGTGGAGGTGCAATTACACTTAATTCTAGTACAATATGAAAAAAAGCATGTTCCCCAGGGTCCCCCCCCAAACATCACCACACCAAGCACTGGCCTTGTGGGAGCTCACCACGAGCCTTTTCTCGCCGGCATTCGTAGCGTACACATGCACAAAATTCTCCTCCTCTGTTACCCACCACCTCATACCTGCCCACGTGACATATTTGCACCCATGTGACATCTTTCCCGAAGTCGATGATTGGAAGGGTTAGTTCACTTATTGTTTATTCTTGTTTTATTATTATTCATTCATTATTATTAATGTTAATGTATATGTATTATTATGAAATATTTATTGTTTTTACATGTTTATCTTTAATATAATAGATCAAATATAGGTGTTTGTGTCAGGTTAAATGAGTTTGGGAGTGGGTTGGAACGGATTAATTGGTTTTCTATTATTTCCGATGGAAATTTTTTGTTTTATATAACCAACATTTTGACTTATACGCTTGCCCTCGGACCGGATTAATTTCATAAGTCAAGGTACCGCTGTACTAAAGTCAGCATTACAGAATGTTTACAGCAGTACCGCAGTGCTACCCGGTTTTCACCGTTTAAATTAAGACACCTTTAGATTAATTGATGTGCAACTCTTGGCTCAGGTTCATATCCCCGGAATGGAATTAGTGCACGAGTGTGAATAAAGTCAGCGGGCCAACAGTGAGTCGACTCCGGCTCTTTCCAGGACTCACACATCCTGTCTTTGTTCATTTCTGTGAAAACACACGCAAGTGAACATCAAACAGATAATCTGGCATGACATGCACGGCATCTGATACAAAAAAGCAAAAAACAAAACTAAGCAACGTGGACATCAGCAGCGAGGGTAGAAAGCCGAAACGTGTATGATTGGTTGAGAAGAATTAGTGGATGGTATCGCACGAAATGAACGTGACTCACAAATCCTAACACCGCGAGTAGCGCTATAAGTCGTGTAAAGCTCTGCCGCGCTTAAGGAACAAAAATGCACTGATGTAAATAGAAAATGGCGCCGAGCTCGGATCATAAAAACCCTCCACTGAATGGAAATGCGATATTAGGAACTCGTCTGTCCTTTTGTACGTGATGAGATTCTGTCCGCAGCCTTGGAAACGAAGCCCTTAACTTTTTTTTTTTTTTTTTTAATGCTCAACCATCATTTCTTTAGAGCGAGATTTCTCCGAGCGGAGGGTCAGGGTTGTACAATGCCTGTCTCTTGTCTGTGATTTTCCTTTTGCGAGACAAAGTCGGAGTGACATTATTAAACAGCCTGATTTTTGTGGCGATTGTTCCGCACCGATGACTTTTATTTGGTTTGACCACAGTCTCGTTAAACTCATTCAGCTCTGCACATAAAACTCTGTCTTGGGTAACACTCACTTCTCACTCGCCTTCTTTTTCCTTTGTTTTTGTTTTTTTCTCCGCCCCCCCAAATAATAAGTCGCCCTGAAGGCCGAGCCTCTGAATGACTCAATCTGTCTCCCAATGAAATCCTCTGGAGACTTAATGGGTAGCAACCCAATACTGCAAGACATCGAACAACAACGAAACTCATCACTGTTGGTGGAGCTTTCCTTTCGATTTCAGCCGAGTATTACCGGTACGCCAGGTTTCCTGTGTGCGCCACATGGCCACCATGTGGGTCTTCACTGAATTATAGATCATCTGTGGGTGGGATTGCCATTTCCGTCAGCATCACTGCCTGTATGGTCCAGAGAACCTGAACAGTTTTGATTAAAAAAATAAATAAATAAAAATTTCTTCTTGCAGTTTTGTGTTGTCAAGATAAAAAAAACAAAAAAACACCTCGATGAAATTCACAGAAACTGATGGAAAGACTTACAGATTCCTCCCGTACACTTCAGCTAAGACATGTTGATTATTCATCACACTGATCCGTCCGGCTCGGCCAGAGCTGTTTGCAGACCCGCCGGTCTGTTCTAAAAGGCAAGAGGGAGGGCTGGATCCATACTGGCCCATAATCAGGTCGGGCTCAGCAGACAGCACGTCGATAGGATGTTACTTAGTGAAACAGCTGCGTCTGATTTAAAAACATTAGCTTGTGTGTTCGGAGAAGGAAAAAGACAACAACAACCTCCAGTGGAGAGAAACGAAGGCTAATGGAGGCGGATAATTACAGGTTCAAAAAACCACACACAAGTAGAACAGCCAAATGTGCTTCGATTCCATGAGACAACCAAAGGCTTCGTGATAGAGCGAGAGACGGCGTTATCTGAACATCCGGTCACTGTTACGTGTAGCTTTATGTTTTATCAGAAGAACTTGTAACGCTGAGATGAAATGAGGTTCGGAAAGTGCGTGCGATATTTCGGAATGGATAACGGAATGATTTTCGCTGTGCCGTGAACAACAGTGGATAACCAGTAAAAGGAGACGTGTGATTGGTTCTGTGCCTGAATTCGTTCCCACAAAGGGATGAAATGAAATCTGGATGGAAGTTCGTGAGGTTATAAAAAAAAGAAAAGAAAAAAAAAGCGAAAAATCAGGGACGATATGTGAAAAAAAACAGTAAAATCAATTAGACTTTTCCCAAAAATTAACATTTTAAGGTCATGTGATGTCTTTCTGTATCTACATATAGAAAAATAAGTGATGATGAATATTATATTTCGTCCCACTGCCCCCTTGATCGCTCCGCCTTCTTGAGCAAAGAATGTAACTATGTAAATGTTTTAAAATTATGTAAATATGTAATGTTTTAATATAATTTTTTTTATTTTATTTTGTTTTTATGATCACCACTGCCTTCTGTTGTTTAAAAATGATACTCAAAATAATTCAAAATGAAAATCGAGGGAGAAGGGGAGAAAGAGAGACAGCGACAAAGAGAGACTGAGGGAGAAACAGACAGACAGAGACAAAGAGACAAAGAGAGAGCGACAGAGACAAACAAAAAGACAGAAACAGAGAGACAGACAAAGTGAGAGAGAGAAAAGAGGGAGAGACAGAGACAGACACAGAGAGAGAGAGAGAGACAGACAGAGACAGACAGAGCGAGAGAACCATATTTATTTGTAGATGACATGTATATAATTTAATAGGGAAATGGATCAGAACCGTGCTGTACATCATTGTAATGTTTGGATTTTCTATGTTGTGGTTGCACTAATTGTACATTTCTGTCCCACCGCTGCCTGAATAAACAGAGCGTGTGCCGAGCGCAGCCGCTGGTCGTCTGTAACAGAGATGAGGATGTTGCTATTTTTTTCTGTTGCTTAATTTGAGAAAAATTTAATTCTCAGCAACAATCAATTATTTATGGGGCAATAGTGAGCATGTCCACCTTACAGCAAGAAGGTCGCGGGTTCGATTCCCAGGCTTGCGTGTTTCTGTGCGTGAGTATTGCCCGGGTTGCCCAGTCCCCCCCCCCAGCAAGTCCAAAGACGCGCACATTATGCTAATAGGCTGTTCCAGATCGCCACTGGACTGAGTGTGAATGCGTGCGTGCATGTGTGTGTGTGTGTGTGTGTGTGCGTGTTGTCCCTGAAATGATCTTGCGAACCATTCAGGGTGTAGCCCAGGGTCGGCCAAGATAAGAGCCAAATGATGACCGAGAATGGAGTTTAACAGACCAATTTCGGAAGTACGTATTGCGAATAAACCTTTCAAAGTCCTTTTCTACCCCCAAAATCTGAAGGAAAGAAGTAGAGATTAGGCTTCAGTCCCGACCGGGTACACGCTTCTACGTGTAATTTGAAAGGTCACGTGCCCCCTTTACCACTTTTAAGAACACAGTGAATGCGAAACCTAAACAGTCATTAAAGCGCCATCTGATTAGTTTACACCGCTGCCGACCGTGTACGGTAATCAGAACTGGATTTCCACAAGTTAATCGCACAGCCTTTCTTTATATCCCCCGCAATCAAGTCGAATTCAGACTTACGTCTAAACAGGCTCCTCCATCACGCAAGCTTTCTGCAATATTACAACACAGTAACTCACCAAAATTAACTGTGTGAATTGTTTGCATAAACCGAGATGCGAGCACATCTGAGACGTACGCGGTAGCGTACTTGATCTGTTTCAATCCCAATCACGGTTCACAGCATTAACAGACTCCGCTTCAAACCACAAACAGACCTCCAATTTTCATAAATGGAATCTATGAATCCCCCCCCACCACCACCACCCGACTCCACCCCCACCCCGACCACAGATTAAACTTCCGCAGCCTTCCTGCATCCTGTCGAAAAGCCTCAGCATGCAGAGCTAAAAGCGGAGCAATCAAGAGTCCTGCCTGTGAAAGGTCCTGCAGCTGAGACAACAAACAGCTCAGATATATACGCAGCAGATAATACACACGACAGATCTGTTAATTCTACCTCCAGCTGTACTCACTAATAGCGCTACAATGACCTTGAGTCATGTGACACAGCTGATTTTAGCGCGTCCGCGATAACCGACACCGGTAACCAACAAGCGGCGAGATATCATGAGCGTAATCCGATGAATAATTTGGAGGTGGCGCGTTTATCTTGAACCACACCGGCTACTTGCGGATAATATAATGGCGTTTGTTTTTTTTTTTCATTGTATCAAACGAGACGTCATGCTAAGGAAGTTTAATTCATTTCTGTCAATCTCGCATCTCACCGTGGACCACAGAAACGGGGTGGGGGTGGGGTTCTCGGCAGGAGTGTCAAAATAAGCGAAGAGAGAGCGATGTGTTGCTCTTGATACACAAAGGAGTTTTTTTTTGCGGCACAAAAAGATCCATCTGTGTCAAATTTATCCAAAAACAAACAGCACCGACGGCGAAACATCCCTTCAGCAAGCATGTTCAAAGCTGGAAAGTTGGTCTGCAGGTGCTCAGCAGAGTCCAGACGTGAGTGGGTCTCTCAAATCATGATGGACTGGTGAACATGGACAGGGACGGGCGTAAGGAGGACATCAAAGGAGCAGAGATATATGTACACCTGTTGAAAGTGGCTTTGATAATATCTATTTAAAGGGCATCAGAAAGGACGTGACATGCATACGTTCTGACACCGCGTGTGGCGAGGCGAATCATCTGGAACACAGAACCTGCAGACACTTATCAGGGCCCACAGCTAAAGCATTTCAGATCTGCAGATCTGGATGTCATCAACAGAGTTATTTACACACGCCGTTTGAAGTTTCCAAGATGTTATCCAGCATCCAGGGTCCTTCTCTCTCTCTCGCTCTCTCTCTCTCTCTCTCGCTTGGGTTCAGGGCGTCGTCCATAATAAATTTCAATAAATCATCTAATTAAGAATCAAAAAAGCACAGTCGTGAAGTCGTGTGTGTGTGTTGGCGCTGCATTGGCCAGGCTAGCTGTTCAGGGTGTATCCCAGCTTCGCCCAGAGTCGGCTGAGATGGGCACCAGCCTCCCTGCAAACCCTAACTAAGATTAAGCATCTCAGAAAATGAAAGAAATAAACAAAGTAATTAAGATGCATGGCGGCATGGCGGTGTAGTGCTGAGCACATCCGCCTCACAGCAAGGTGGTCATGGGTTCGATTCCCAGGCCTGGATGCTTCTGTGTGGAATTTGTTTGTACTCTGGGTTTCCACCCGGTATTCCCGTTTCCTCCCACAGTATTAAAAAAAGATGCAGATTATGTTCATTGGTTGTTCCTTATGGCTTTTAGGTGCGAGTGTGAATAGCTGTAGGTTGCACGTGTTAACTCTGTTGTCTGTTGAGCTGTTCAGGATGTACCCCACCTTCGCCCAAGGACCACTAGCGCCTGAGATAGGTACAGCCATCACACAGTCTCGACTGAGATAGGCACCATTTAAACCATGTGAGTAGGCGGGGTTGGCAGATATTAATTAGGTGCCAACTATGACTGACACGGATCACCACCAGATTATATACAGTGATCCCTCGCTACGTCGTGCTTCAGTTTCTGTGGCTTCATCGTGTGTGCATCGCGGGTTTTTCAAAAATATTCACAGAAAAATAAACAAAAAAGGAAATTAAGGAAGAAGGTAGAATAGAGAAAAAAGGAAAATACTGCAAAACAAGGCCAATTATGCAAAAACAAACAAACAAACAAACAAACAAAAAAAACCCCAAACAAATAAAAAACAAAAAACAACCCAAAACCCCCCAACAAAATACGTATTTATTCATATTATATAGGGGGCAGTGGTGGTCTAGTGGTATAGGGTGCTGGATCACTGACCCAAAAGGTTGGGGGTTCGAGTCCCACTCTCCACAAGGTTGTCACAGTCCACCCCCAGTGCAGCGAACTGGGTTATCAAAGGCTGGCCATGTCTCCCACTGTCTATGTTGTGAGGCATGTAAAAGACCATTGTTAACTTTCGTAAAGAGTAGCTGCAAAGCCCGGCGTGTTTTCACCCGGCGATGGCCTGGCGAGCTGTCTAGGGTGTACTCTGCCCTCGCCTGAAGTTGGCTGGGATGGGCACCAGCCTCCCCGCGACCCAAATTAGGATTAAGCGGTTACAGATATTATATACACATATACATGTACGTATACATGAGTCAGGTGGGGGGTTGATCATACTTTGCAGAACTCGGCAGTCACGCGGGGTGGGGGGTGGGGGTTCGGTCCCCATTAACCGTGGAAAGTGAGAGATCCCTGTAAATCAATATTTCTGACTTCCAATGGAAGAGAGAAATACAGTGTGTCTATATCACACCATGTAAAAGACCTCGACATCGACCCCACAATGTACGCGCTGTAATTTGTAACTCACCCCTCTTATCTTTGACGTTTTTCATCAAGCAGCAAATAAAAAAAAAAAAAAAAAAAAAATGTTGCTTGAATGTCCTCAAGCTCGAGTCAGGGTACACTGGCAAGATAGGGGCCGAGTCTAAATAAAAATCAGCCCCCCGAACAGGCCTCAGCGATGGTATCAGTCTACTAAAAACCAGCTCCGGTCCGCCTTTCCGTCACCTCGTGACACACTGGCAGGGCGCGTTGGTGAAATGAACTGCAGTGCTTTGAAGACATGTTGCAGATTGACTTGCGTTTCTTTTAACGTTGCTCCCGAACCTGGATTAGATCCAAGTCCGACAGAGGTATGTGGGACGGACTCCGGCAAAAAAAAAAAAAAGAAAAACCTCTCTTTCTTTCTCAGTCTTCGTCTCATGCTCTGCCTCCTGCCACCACCACGCATGACTGAACCTCCAGGCCAAAACAACACCGAGAACAAAGGTAAAAGTGTGAAACTTAAACAAACACAGGAACCGTGAAGCAGGATTTTCACTCACTCCGACACGCACACATGACCAACACATGGAACAGATCAACATGCAGTAAGTGCATGAATTAACCTCGAAAGTGTAACAGCCGGATGCTGAAGAGCGTCACGGGTCCACGCCAGACGTTATTACCTGTAAATCGACACGACTCTCTGGGGATTCCTCCAGCGTCCGAAGCCGGGAGGAACATTAAATCAAACGTCGTCAAATTGTTTTCTTATTCTGTGAAAGAACGAGCGGTTTCTCTCTAAGGAGATTAGAGAAGCCTTTCAGGAGACGCACACACACTCTTCCGCTCGCAGCGACTGAGACGCACGGCACGGCGTCCCACTGAGAGCCGGCGAACAAACACAAACTGGAAATTACGCTTCACTTTTACCGACTCGGTCTCAGAAGCAGACAACAATGGCGCGTCTTTAACTTTTTCTGCCGCGAGATAGCGAGCACACAAGTTCAATAAATAAATAAATAAATAAATAAATTCATATGAAATAAACATTAGATGATCCAGGAACGAACTCCAGTTTAATCCAAATCCTCACATTCAGCTCCTTTCTACTTTATGAGCTGCAGCTTGTGTCGATGTAAGTTTACAGGAAAAAGAACAAGAGAAAGAGCAGCGAGACAGACAGACAGAGAGAGAGAGAGAGAGAGAGAGAGAGAGAGAGAGAGCGAGAAACAGAATGAGAGAGAGAGAGAGAAGGATAGAAACAGGGAGAGAGAGAGAGAGAGAGAGAGAGAGGGACAGAATGAGAGCGAGAGAGAGAAGGTTATACACCTTGCGGCTGTCCATATCAGTTCATCTTCCCTTTCTAATCTCATTGCCTTTGCTGTATACACTTCATCTCAAAATTAAAGCAACTCCATGCAAATTCCATTGAGATTTTTATTCTTCTCACCCTCGACGTATTTGTGGGATCAAAACGCCATAAAAATGTGCTTTATCAGGGCCTGTGGAGAGATTTGAAAACTGGGCGGGGCTAACTGAAAATTTTTGGGAGTCCATGCAGTCAGTGAATGACTGGAGCAGATATTCCCTCCAGGGGGCGGGGCACGGTGTATTCTGTGTGCTCATATCCACTGATTTACTCATTTCAAAGTCCAACCCAATCACGGCTCAGCTCAACCGGATCTAAAAAAAGAAGGAATACCGGAACCGGTCCATTCTCTAGAAGCCAGCCACTATATTACTATCTGCTTGGTGCATAAGCATTTACGGTACATGATGTACCTGTAGGTTATACTAGGCTTGGACAAACTACACATTCTAAACATATTTTGAGATGTCAGTAGACAAAAAAAACAAAAAAATTTCTTTGGGTTGAGAAAAAGTGGGCGGGCTTCAGAAACCCCTCCCACACCCACCCACCCACCCAACTTCCACGGCCCCTATGTATTTAAACAGCCTTACCATGGAGATTAGTACTTTTTTATTTTTACATCTATTCCAGATATGGGAAGTCAGACCATCTGGACTTTTTTTTAATGGAATATCAGGGAGTTGTGTTTGC
>CM045749.1:25571728-25576728 GCA_024760905.1 Plotosus lineatus | reverse complement strand
ACAAACACACACCCCTACATAAATACATGTACATGGTTTCGCTCATTTGATTCTCACAAATAGACTCGATTCAGCTCAGCTGGGCGGATGATATTCACAGACATGATACCCGAGTATATAAGCTATTTATTAATCTTTTTTTTTTTTAGTCATGGTTAGTCGTAAACTCGAACAGTTATAAGTTGCGCAGGTCGTAAGTCGGACACCACCTGTACTGTATTAATCTCACAAAGCAGGAGTCCCCAGGCCCCATTCATTTCATCATTTGATACCGGGCCGCAAACAAAATCTTTCATGGTGCGAATTATATATTTTTTTATTCGCGCTTCCGGTTCACATTTTGAAAAACGACTGTTTTTGACATTGCCATAGAAGCTCTGAAAGCCCTTCTTCCGTTTTCAACCACATATCTTTGTGAGGCGGGGTTTTCTGCAGCGACAGCCACCACAACAAGACTACGGGGTCGCTTCTAACCGGTCTGCGGAAATATTTTCATACATAAAACCGGTCCCTGGTGCAAAACGGATGGAGACCACTGGAGTAACTGACCAATCAGAGTCGAGTATCCAACAACGCAGTGTTAATAAAGCTCGATGAAGGAATTACCCACGAAATGAAAATGAAACCCACTGTGCGATGTTACTACGATGAATCGTTCAGGTTTTCGTCTCAATCAAAGCTAAAAACACACCAAGTTACAGTGAGCCTCAGGATCAAATCCGTGGTTGGAATAAACGTGCTGTACATTCTCCGGCGGGTTTTTTTTTCCTCTCAGTTATATGCAGTGTGTTCTCAGACAGTGCTCATTATAGTTCTCCATCCATCCCAGAATCGAGTGATTGAACCTTTTTGCTATTTCTGCCTGGACCAGCAATGCATTCTCTCCTAGAGCGATGTGCATGTTAGACCCAAATATAGTGCGACCAGACCAATCTGATAAAGGCTGGGTTTTTTTTTTTTTCCCCTGATCCAGTGCCAGAAGGCCCAAAACTCATGATGCCATTTTTATCCAGTAAAAATCTTTGTGCTGTGCATTTTTACTCTGCTATTTTAAACCTTTTAATCAATGAGGTGTTGTCGGAAAGGCGTGTTTTATAAGTTGATAAGCCTGCAATGTGTTCAATATTTCCAAATTTAATAACCTCACAGTCTCCACCAGAATATAAATATGACTGAGCACATTGGAGTATAAATTCTGTATCCCAGTTCCACTGGCGTCTGGTAGTTATAGGGAAAGCACAGCTGCTTTATGTTTATATCTATATACAAATGCACAGCAGTGCCAGTCAGCCAATCAATTTTACCGTACCAAAGAGAGCTGAAACGACCCGTTTTTGTTCCATGACTTTTTTGTTTGGGGGTCCCCCCCCATTCTCTCCTGTAATTATGAATATGTGCATAAAATTTTCCCCCCGAACATTCCTAAAATCAACATTAGCAGTATTTTTTTTCCCCCATTTGTGCAAAAAAAAGAAAGCCACGAAAACTGGTGAGCTGAGGAAGATGGAGACAACCAACTACACTTGGAAACAAATTTGAGTCACGAATGTAAATAATCATTCAACTTAATTGACGTTTGTTTACAATAACTAAAATGTTATCAGATGAAATAAAACAGGGCGGTACCGTGCATGGCACAACTCACAACAGGAAGGTCTTGGGTTCGATTCCCAGCCTGGGTGTTTCTGTGTGGAGTTTTCATGTTCTCCTCGTGTTTGCGGTGTTCCTCAGGTTTCCTCCCATAGTCCAAAAACATGCACAGTACGTTAACCGGCTGTTCCAAATCACCCCAGGTGTGAATGCGAACGGTCGCGTGAGTGTCGGCCCTGCAATGACCCGGCAAGCTGTCCAGTGTGCACTGCACCATCGCCCGGAGTTGGCAACCATAATTAGGATCAAGTGGCTCAGAACATGAATGAAATAAAACATAGATAAGGTCTGTTGTGGATTAGCTACTGGCTCAGCGTTGGACATGTTTAAGGTTTGAGATGTCCGTGACTGCGAGGTTTGTGTTACTGGTTCATGCACGTCTAAGTTCTGCTGCATTCAGAACTCCCCCAATCTGAGGTGGTACACAGGGATTTGGCATCAGAATCATGAATCTGTGCAGCTCAGGTGGATTCCTTAACTACAATTAATCTTAAAAACTCCTAAAATCAAGGGCAACATAGCGGCGTAGTGTCCACCTTACAGAAAGAAGGTCCAGGGTTCGAGGTCTGAGTAGAGTTTGCATGTTGTCACATACGTGACTGGGTTTCCTCTCACAATCATAATAGTTCAAAGTTGCCGCTAAGTGAGTGAGATGGGGTTAAGCGGTTCGGCAAAGAATGCACCATCCAGTAATCACCAGAATACCCGCCCACACACACACACACACACACACACACACACACACACACACACACACACACCACCCCCAGAGTCACACGGCTTCTGAGCAAGACCCAACCTGATGTAGGAAAAGCCGTTTGTTCAATAAGTGTTAATTAAAACACATTAAAACACATTGTACTTGATTCTCTGAGCCTCTGAAATTCTATTAGCGCGACATTTCGGCTCGAGAGGAGAATTTACACACACCGTTCTGTTCACAGAAAACTATTTGCATTTAATGAACGAACCACACAATATTACACTGAGAGATTTGGTAATGCAATTCACAAAAACATTACTTCACTAAGAGCGATGAATAATGTACGTACATGCGTCGGAAAACATTCCCTTGCCGCACTTTATTGAGAGTTTAGGGGAAGCCGTGTTCTCTGCGTAGTCTTACAGCAATCAACAAAACTGAGATCCATATATTATTTGTTGTGATGTGGGGTTTGATGTAAGAATGGTCTTATGGAGGAATACACGCGGAAGAATACGAGGCTAATCAGCCCGGAAAAGCCATTTCCCCAGCAGAGCTCATAAATCAAAATTTTCCTGTTGGATGGGGCAGATTTTTGGTGGATTGAAGCTCGTATCACGGAAAATTCGCTATATATATATATATATATATATATATATATATCTTATAATAATATATATCTTCTTTAATCACCTGAAGAGAGAGGATGGTTTCACCACCCCTCGAAACAGATCTGTAGTGAAAATGAAGTTTCAAAAGAAAGTCTTTGTTCTGTCCTTTTATTATATATATATATATATATATATATATATATATATATATATATATATATATATATATATATATGTGAGAGAGAGAGAGAGAGCACATTCCAGGTTTACTAAGCAGTCTACAAACGGAGCAATTTTCAGCAGGCACTATTATAGTACACATTTTATGTTATTAGCCAAGTCAGACTTCAACCCTTCTGTGCCATCATCACCATCACCTCCTCTGTTTGGCATTTGGACAATCCACAATCTGACCATCTGTTTATAAATCAACTGTGAAACGAGGCTTCAAAAGCAGTTTGGTAGGCTGTAATATGTTAACTGTAATAAGAGTCTCGCTTCCGAAGACCAACCACACAACTAATAAACGTAATTATCAAAGCGTGAACTCTACTTTCACATTTACTCAACGCTCTGTGCTCAGGCTCTGTATGTAGCTCCCTTAGTTCTTAATTAAAAAAGAATTATATTGGCACGGGGAGGAAAAAAAAAAAAAAAAAGAAGAGTCAGATTTAGAACCCTGTCAGGCTTTTTATTTATTTTTTTTTTAATTTACACTGAGAAAGAGCAGCTCGTCCTTAAATCACACCTCGTGTGGAATAGTGTGTCTACAGTAATAACAGTTTGCCCCTTGATAAGAAAGTACCTCAGTTCAAACAGTCCCAAACTGATCTACACCCACTACAATGGGGGGAAAGTGGGGGGGGGGGGGGGGGGGGGGTACTGTGAAGTCACAGTTATTAGATTCATGTGTTTCCTTCAATAATCCTTCGCTCTTCCAGACCCAGCGGTACAAAGCACTTACATTAAAGCGATGGCCATCAACGCTGTTGGTTTTACAAGTTTATCCCTACAGACCCTCGAAGATAGAGAGGGAGGTGTAGAGGAGGAGGAGAGTACAGAGCGAGTTTAATAGCATCAGAGTCGATTGTGGGAGTCGCCGTCTCCTTCGCTCATTACCGAAAAACACAAGCCTGACTCGCTCCATCTGACAGATGTTTCCAAGTTGTGCTTAGCAGTGAATGAAATGATGGTAGAGTTCACAGAGATTTTTTTTTTTTTAATGTGGGAGCATTGATTTCATTTCCCCCACCAGACGAGGCCCCTTCACAGGGGCCAGACATCAGGGGAGGGGGGAAAAAAAACAGCAATTTGATTGACCACTATGGGCTACTGCACATTTACGAGGGAGCACTTACTCACAAATTGCTACTTTACTCGAAACCAGCTGGAGTTTTGGTCTTGAACGACGATGGAGGGAGGCGGAGGTAGTAGTAGTAGTGGTGGTGGTGGTGGTGGTGGTGGGGGTGTCGGCATGCATAATCGGTTAATGCTGTATGTGACCGTATATTTCCTGGCCGATGCCTTTTCCGCTTGCGAAAAAAAGACAAACACGGATGAGATTAAATGACACGGAGATCTTGATTTTTTTTCTTCTTCTTCTTTCATCTCATTCAGGAAAGCACTGACATTAAAAACGGCCTAAATCTGCAGCCCGATTCCTCTGAGAAAATGGTGAGGGGGGGCATTTCAGCCGTGGAAGGAGAGCGAGAAAGGGTTTGCTGATGCGAGCCACTCAACAATAGTGATTGGAACCGGACACTATAAACCCCACAAGTCCACAAAACAAGACCTAGTTTGGGTTTCAGTCTCAGTTTGGCTGTGACTGTAGCTCCTGTAACTCACATTACAACATCATCTTATTTGCAAACTGCACCACACAAGTGTACATCAATAAAAATCAACTTGTGGATAAACATTTACATCGTAAAAGATGTCAAAATATGTTTAATATTAATAAATAGGACAGAGAGGGTCAATCCTGTACCGGATATCGCTCCTGCGTCTCCATGGGTGCAAGTCAGAAATTTGGAAAA
>CM045749.1:25564228-25566728 GCA_024760905.1 Plotosus lineatus | reverse complement strand
GGAGTCTAGCCCAGTGAAATCTCCTTTCAAACACGAAAACACACACACACACACACACACACACACACACACACACACTGAAGATATATCCACCCTATCTGATTTTGTGCGCTTGAATCTCCGGGATGCTTCGCAGAGAAGCACCACGGGGCCATACGTCCACTTCCCCTCGTCTTAATAAATCAGATTTAGCCACTCAGACAAGAGGAAACCAGACACGAGGCCGAGGGAGGGAGATGAAAACAGATTTACTGGATACGCTATCCTGCAGTAAACATGCAGCGAAGACAAACTACCAAAAATACACAAACAGGGTACAAAGATATCAGCTAATGCCAATCCTCCCAATAGCCGTCCACACACAGGACAGCTGCTACCTGTAACCAATGACTAAGGCACCATGAAATGGGACATTACTCAGTTTCACAAGTCTTTTTGTTATCCTCCATCGGCCCTGAGCATCAGGCTCCATACTACAGACAACTTTAAATAACAATACTAAGCTGATCACACTGAGAAATAAAAAAATATAAATAAATACGCCCTTGAATCTCACTTATTTACCAAACTGGTTAATCCGACCAGGGTCGCGGGGTGAGCGGGTGAGTGAGTGTCACGTATGTGTGGAAAATGTATTTGAATGTAACATGACTGGTGAAATGAATGTGTGCCGGATGAGATCTCTCCTGTATGAGGAATGTAGAGTGTAAAGTGTGCGTCATGTTTTACGAAAAGCCTGAATTACTACGGTTCCGAAACTGCGTCGTAAGAATCTTTTAAAATAACATCTCTCCCAAACCAGGACACTCAATCATAGTCAACAACAAACAAGTAGCAACTAATAATGTTAAGCCAGAGGTACTTTCATTTGGGGTTTGTATTTCAGAAAGAACAGAACATTTGATGAGAATCATTTTAACACTGCACTGGGACACAAGGCTTCTGTACAGGCCTTTAAGAGGATTATTTCTTAATGACTCAAAATATTTCCCTTTAAAATGATGCTGCACCGCATATCTGGATTTTTATTATTACTACTACAATAACTACTACTGCTGTTACTACTACTGTCATTACCATTATTACTGGAATTACAGCTGCTACTACTACTACTACTACTATTACTACCACTGACATTATTATTACAGTAATTACTGCTGCTATTATATTATTATACTATTATTACAGTAACTACTGTTACTAACCACTCCAACTATTATAATAATTACAGCCACTACTATTGTATTATTATTATTATTATTATTATTATTATTATTAATAGTAGTATTACAGCTTCTACTGCTACTACTACTGTTCTTCCACTACAGCTATTACTATAATTACTGCTGCTACTATAGTCACTATATTATTATTACTGCTATTACTACTACTACAACTATTACTACTATAATTACTACTAATACCACTACTATTATAACTATAATTAGTACTACTATTACTACTACTGCAACTATTACTGTAAATACTACTATCACTAGTGCAGTGGTACCTCACCTTACGAAAGTCCCAACAAACAAAAAATCCAGGTAACAAAACGCAGTTTCCTAAAATTTCTGTCTCTGGATACGAAACAAATTCACATTACGCAAGCGCCATCTCAAAAAAATTCAAACAATGTGCGAGTTGCTCTCCCATTGCCTATCTCCCAACATCCCGCCCCGCTGGCCTCCCATTGGCTATCTCCCAACATCCCGCCCCGCTGGCCTCCCATTGGCTATCTCCCAACATCCCGCCCCGCTGGCCTCCCATTGGCTATCTCCCAACATCCCGCCCCACTGGCCTCAGCCTTGGGACCTAAAGGTTGCTGGTTCAATTCTGTACCTTCCTTTCCTCTGGCTTTGAGGCTGACGTGCCGCTGAGCAAGGAACCCAACCCTGAACTGCTCTCCGAGCGCCAAAACACGTGTGGCAGCCCACTGCTCCAAGTGCATGTGTGGAGAGGTTAAAGGTAGAGGCAATATTTTCCCTTGTTGGCTAAATACAGTAGAGCAAAAAACAAACTATAAATCGCTACAACTATTACTACCACCACTCCTACTATTGCTATAATTACTACTACGACTAGCATTACTACCGCTACTATTATTATTACTACTACTACTATTACTATTATCACCACCTATTATTACTATGACAACCTCTGCTACTATTATTACTACTATAATCACCAACACTCTTATTCCGCTCTATAATTCCTATTGCTAACAGTACTGTTACTACTCCCATAAATCACTACATTTCTTCCTGCAGTGTTTATATTTTATTTAATTTAAATTTGTATCACTTTTATTTCTATGCCTTATTTAAAAAAATATAGTTATTTGACTTTCTGGGGGGTTTTTCTACTTTAAAATTACTGACTCCCAGAGCCCTGTACAAACTCCCTACATGTCCAGACTGTCTGTTTGTGCAAAATTACGTTAGCTACGACAGAAACACCAACAATACCCCCTTAAAGTAAGCGGAAGGGAGTTTAACAA
>CM045749.1:25499228-25561728 GCA_024760905.1 Plotosus lineatus | reverse complement strand
GACAAGTTTTCAAATCCCTGATTGTCCTCATCTGTTTCTTTCCTGGCACTTCGTTACCAAGAAATATGGGCGAAGAACAATCCCCACCCCTGGCCATTTCCCTGTACTGGACACGACCGTCTACAAAATCAGATCTGATAATGTTCCGCCACAAAAAAAAACAAAACAAAACAAAACAAAAAACAAAAAAAAACAAACAACAACGTACATGCAGAAACAAACAAGTCCAAAGTCAAGTTGTGAAAAGAATCCACTGGTGAAAGTAAAAGATAATTACAATTTATAAATTAAAAAATAAAAGAGAAGGTTAAGCTGAGTAAGAAGGTAGAAGACAACAACACGGAGGAGGAAGTGAGGGCGACACCGGAGCTATTTAAAGCCTGCATGGCGGGGTCTTACCTCTTTGAAGTTCACCTTGGGTTCTGCTCTCTTCCGCTTGGTGCCCTTTCGAGTCCCGTTGCTGAAGTGCGTCCATTTTACAACCTGCAGAGACACAGAGTCAGAGATGGAAAGAGAAGACAATGCGTACACTGTTTATTATACGAGACATCCTTCTCTCTCTCTCTCTCCCCGTCACACAAACAGCTTCAACCTACACAATGCATCTTTGCAATACCAGTGAGGCCACAGAACTCTCGGTCTCTTACACACACACACACACACACACACACACACACACACACACACACACACACACACACACACACACACCTTAGCACAACCTTGGATTAAGAGTTGGCATTGTGACAGAAATATCAATTCATGTAGTTAGCTAATAAAGCTCACTGAACCTATCTTGGCCAACACCTGGTGGAGGCTGGGTATACCATACCACCGCAGGGCCAATACACAACCATTCTCACACCTCGGGGCAATTCGGAACTTTTCGTTACCCTAATGTGCATGTACTTGGACTGTTGAAGAAAACCGGTCGTCATGAGGAGAACCCCATTACAAGTACAGTCAGAACATGCGAACTCCACCCAGAAACGTCCGAGACCGGGACTCGAACCCAGGACCATCGTGCTGTGAGCTGGACCTGCCCAACCACTACGCCATGACGCAGCCCGACAAAGTATCGGTAATATTTATAAACTAGTTAGAAAAATCCACCCTAACACAAGAAGAAGGGAAACAAACGGAGCCACATTGGAGCGGGTCAGTACTGATACACAAGACTCCCAGAGAGACATACCAGTGATAACGTGTCATGATACAGATATAACAGGTATCATCACATTGCTGAGCTCTGCCTCAGGCAGCGTAAAAAAAAATAAACAGGAACACTTAGAAGAATTATTATACAGATCCACATGTGGACTTAACTAATGCGGTTCTAAACACTGAGCACCGGATCAAGTGTCTGAACACCACCTGCAATATAGTTTATAAAGGATCGGTGTTTAGTCTCCAGTCCTAAACATGACTGTACTCTGTGATTTCATCTCTCAGCCCCTGAGTGATGCGCCAGCCACGACTAACGAACTAACCTTAAACGTTCGCACGTGTAAATGAGTACAAGTGGCAAACTCGCTCACTATAAGTAAACAGAACAGTTTGGAACCAACGAGTCCACTTACCTCCTCTGTGACTTGTATGACTGCCGGAGACCGTGACCACGTCAAACTGGCTTCTCCAAGCCACTGGGGTGAGAGGAGGAGACGAGGAGAGCATTGAGTGGAAAGAGAGAAAAGGCAGAGAGAGAAAGAGAAGGAAAAATTCCCTCATTAACTTGAAATGGGGCGTCGGTTCCTTTCTGATCCACTCCTCCAGTCGTCCGGTCTCTCCCTCTCTTTCCTTCAAGCTCTCACGCAAGCTGCACTTAACCTTATTACAGTCTGCCCTGCCAGTACACTGCTCTTCTTTCTTGCGCACTCTCTCTCTCGCTCTCTCTCTCTCTCACACACACACACACACACACACACACACACGCACGCGCGCACACACACAGTGGGTGAGTGAGGAAAAAGCCAGCAGAGGAGAGCACAGAAAATGACAGAGGAAAAAGAAGGAGGAAAAGACAGCGAATGATGTGAGAGAGGTTAGAAAAGGTGAGGAGAAAAAGTGAGTGAGGAGACGAAAGTAAGACGCAGACAGACAGACAGACAGATGTGTGGTAGCTGGTATCCAGTGAGAGAGCCAGACAGCAGTAGCAGTTCACGTCTGGGAGCAGAACCTCATTATAATCAAACACTGCTTTCTGCTATACAGCCTGGGGAGGAGCTATAGCACTCTCGTTCTCTCCACCTCCCTCTCTCTCACACACACACACACACACACACACACACACACACACACACACACAACTGTATAACTGAGAAACCACTGGAAAAGTGATACCACACTCACACACATTCATAACTTTTCAACTCTAGAACAGAATTTCTTTATGTATTCTTGCATTCTTCTATGAATTCATATTAATTCTGGATGTTTCTATGAAATCGCATGTGACTATGTTGACAAAGGCTCAGGTGCTGGGAGATCCAGACAGTGATGAACCAAATGAAACACAATAAAGTATATCCATTGTACAAATAAAATTCCTGATTTGCATCCGTCTACACAGGCTCATATACACCGATATTTTTCTGTCCACTAGGTTCAGAATCGTGAAGGTTGTAATCTGATTGGTTATCCACACACCAGTGTAGGAGCAATCTGTGCACTAGTTTCCTGTCTGGACACTTATAAACGCTGTGAGCTTTCCGGAGTAATGTGCACGTAGGCGATGGACTACGTCACCGATTTTTGGAGCATTTTGTCAGAAATGATTAATACCGAGTAAACAGGATGACTTGACGTTTGAAGTGTGAAAATTCCTTTGTTGGTGGATTAAAACAAAAAAACAGTCAATCGGCCCCTTTCTCTGGAACCTATTAAATATGTTAAGGTTGGGAATTTATCAGGATTTTGAGCTAAAGCAATCAGTTTGTATCACAAAACTCCGTTTGTGATGACCTGCCTTGGGATTTTATATCTATGTGCCAAATTGGACTTGACCTCATGAGATCTGGCAGAGAAAAATCTTCCTTGAATGTTGCACTGAGGTGTAAGTAAACAGGTCAATACATTTTCTTCAGCATAAAAGAACCACGCGCGGCATGTGTGTTCAGTTTGCATGCTCTGGAGGGGAACAAAAAAAAAAAAACCATGTGGGTTTCCTCCCACAGCCCAAAGACATGGACGTTAGGCTAATCGGCTGTTCTAAATAAATTGCCCCTATGTGTAAAATTGAGTTCCAGTTGACCCCTGTGATGGTCTGGTAAGCTGTTCAGGGTGTACCCTGCCTTTTCGTCTGAAGTCTACCGAGTGTTGGCCGAGTATAACGGTAAGAAAATTTAGTGGTTCGGCAAATGGGTGAGAGTAAAAGAACCCAAATCAAAACTTGACTCTCTCACAACCTGCATGGTAATGAATAGAGGGTTTTTCAGGCCTGGAAGCCAGGGTGAGAAACGACGTAGATGGTAAGTGGTCTGACTGCAGCACTGCTCCTGGGTAATCAAAAACATCTGGAGATGACCAACAACAGAATTCCTGTCGTTCTCAATTAAATTCAACATGTATTTCTATGACTATTACTATTATAGCTATTACTTAAATAAATAACAGAAAGTTCCTCTCTTTCGCGGCACATCTGAAATCTGACGTGAGCTGAACTATTACTCCCTATAGGTCCAGTTGTAGAGATCACTCATCCAACCCATGGCTTCCGGGACCCATCAGTGCCTCCAGTCTCAACATCCTCAACTATTGTATATTTCCTATTAGCTTCACTTAAGTTACTGAATAATTCACAATGGTTAAAGAATACCTTTAGTGCAAAAGGCTGAATAATATGTAGTGACATTTAGTGGTTGAGAACACCAGCAGGGAGGAGAATCCAATTCATTTACCACCTAATGAATGCTAAACTGTTTGTTGGAAAGCGTCTTCATACTCAATATCCATCCAATAGTCGTGGCAAAATTCCCCGAATTTATTGAGGACCTGCGGTGAAGTGATGGCTCTTCTCGTGTTCATCTGCCAGTGTGAACACAACCACAACTTTTAACTATCAATATCTGCTGTGCGTTCAGCATAGAAGTGTGAAACGTGAAATGAAGTGTGTTCATGAAGTGAGGTGCATCGACACTAATATTTTGCAAACTATAAATCCAGTTGATTAAAGCAAAATGATTGGAAATTGGTGGTTTTCGCTTACATCAACAAAGTTTTTGAGCTAGTTTGAAATTGCCTTCACTTGTAGCTCATTTCACTCTCACAGGTGTCATATAGGACATAGATGAGCCAGTTCCAGGTAGGCAAGAAGAAGGCAATAATAACAGTATACAGATATTAAACTAACAAATCAGATATAAACTAGTGAACTTCTGAATAAACTAGTGAACTTCTGAATAAAATAAAACTATGCACATCTGCACATAATACTACACTTAAATACACCAGACAGGAATCGACATCAGCACATGGTAAATACTTATCTCGGTCACACATTTGCCGAACTGTTAATTTCTATCAGGGTCGAGCAGAGAGGCTAAAGTCTAACTCAGCCAACATGTGGTGAAGGCAGCGCACACCCTGAACAGCTTGTCAGACCACTGCAAGGACAAAAAAACACTAAAAACATTCACGCGCACACCGAGAGGTGGTTTGAAATCGCCAGTTAGATTAATGCCTGTCTTTGGACTGCAGGAGGGAGGAAACCAGTGTACCTAGAGGAAACCCACACAAGCATGTAAATTGCACACAGAAACGCCCACGCCCGGGACTCAAACCCGAAAGCTTCCTGCTGTGTTTCTTTCTGCACAATACCAGTTGATGCAACTGTTGCTTCAGTGTTACTCCCGCCCCAAATACAACGGCACCCCCTGTGCGTGGATTTAGTTCTTGGCCATGGTTTATGGGTACGGATATACTGTATAACGTATGCATGTTTGTTTGGGGTTTAATTCCCCTTTAAGTGACTAAAGAGGGACGTTTGCATTTTTTTATGGTCACTCTTGAAACCAGTGAAAATTTAACCAGCGCTAAATAAGAATTGAGAGAGCGCAGGGTGGGTATGTTACTAGTTTCTGTACTGGCACTGGTACCACTCATAAAAAATAGCCTTGATGCACTGTGTACGGATGTGTGTGAAGGTATTTGTGCGATGTGAGAGAAAGACAGTGTGCAATGGGCAGCTATTCAGCAGTAAACAGCTCCTGTTAACAAGAGATGGGTTGCATGGCTGCTTTACAGCACTAATGGTATCTCTCAGTCTGGACATAACCCCGCCTTCAGGGTTCAATCAAACGGAATGCCTGTAAAACTCTGCCATTATCACAGCCTGGACCATGTCTCTTCTCTCTCAATCCATCTCCTGTCCTGTTCTTAGTTCACTTCAAAACATACACACACACACACACACACACACACACACACACACAGAAAGAATTCCTCACCACACAAATAGAAGGAGATGCAGTACAACACATAACGCACTCTCAGGACAGGAAGGTGAGGAAGACATTTATGACTTCACACCGTAGAGCAGAAGCTGGGCTGACATTTGAGTGAATGTCACTTTATTCCTCAACACACTTTTAATGCCTCAGACACCAGCTCACACACCTGCTGATATAAGGAGATATTTATTTAAATCCCGTGTCCTTTTGTAATTACACATATTTTATTTTTGGATATAATAATATAGGTCATGGGTTCAAGCTCCAGGTTTGGTGAGGACGTTTCTGTGTGGAGTTTACATGTCCTCCCGTACTTGTGTGGGTTTCCCCAGTGTACTCTGGTTTCCTCCAAAAGTCCAAACACGTGCACATTAGGCTACCGTATTTCACAGACTATAAGGCGCACTTAAAATCCCATAATTTTCTCAAAAAATTGACGGTGCGCCTTATATCCTGGTGCGATTCATGCGTACACGAAGCCGCACCGCTTGATGGATTGTCGAAGCATTACTGCTACAGTTGTCAGGCGACTCGCTGAGTAATACATGAGTGGCTAAAAGATGTTTACATCAAGAGACCGGAAGGCTTTTTCCACCTAATCCCCGTCTCTATTGATCTGTGACTCCATGCGTACCCGTCTGATACCGTCAAAACCGAAGTGAAGTAAACTAACTCGGAGCTTACCATTATTCCAGTGGATTAACCAAGGAATTCCAACCAGGACATATTGGTGTCAACAGGTCATAAGTTAGAGGGATCCAGGCTTTATATCCAACTCGCTCAACTGTTAAACTCAAATACTGAAGATGAAGAATTTGACAGATTTGTGGAAGAGGAATGAACTGAAAAAGTGAGTTTATTGTTTTATATATTACAGCTGAACAGTGATGAGAGTTATTGTGAATGAGTAGAATCGAGTTTGACTTATCTGACTTTTGGTTCGCTTGTTGCGCCATATAATCCGGTGCGCCTTATAGTGTGCATTGGGGGGGGTGGCTGTACCCCTAGGTGTGAGTAGTTGTGAGTGTAGTTTGGCCCTGTGTTGGACTGGCAAGCTGTTCATGGTTTCTTCAATTAGGATTGCGGGGAGACTGACACCCATCTCAGCCGACTGAGAGAGGGAGCAGAGTACACCCTGGACAGCTCGCCAAGACCATCGCAAAGCAGAAAAATGCTGACGGCTGCTATATCGCCTACTCTTGACGAAAGTCAGCATAGGGTTGCATAGTGCAACCAGGTCGCACAAGTGCACGTCTGCCCCGCGGCACGGCCTCCCTGAGTTTGAAACATGGGCTCAGCAAGGCCATTTCAGTGTGGAGTTTGCATTTTCTCCCCATGCTTGTGTGGGTTTCCTCTGGGTGCACATGTTTTGTTGTACATTCCAAACACATCCACATTTGGTTGACTGGCTGTTCCAAATTGCCCCTAGGTGTGAGCATGAGTGTGAACAGCTGGATAGTGTGAATAGCTGAATAAGGATGTGACTGACGATCTGTTCAGGGTGTACCTTGCCTTTGCCCAAATTCGGCTGGGATAGGTTCCAGCCTTCTTGAGACGCAAGCAGTTTTTGGTGAATGAATGAATGAATGAATATTCCAAAGTCGACTGTGTGAGCAGCTTAACAAAGCAACAAGAGTAAGACAGGGTTTCCTCAAAAATCCCAACGTCCTCACCGATGTCCAATGAAAACAGCCAAATGTGGGAAAAAACAAACTCCATTTCTATTTCATTAGTCATTCTATGGGTGTGTGTCTCTTGTGTCTGTGTGTGTGTGTGTGTGTGTGTGTGTGTATGAGAGAGAACAAGTGTTTATTGTCAAGCCAACTATTTCCTGCCATTATTGTTGAGGCACAGTTGAGTACGTCACTAAGCCGAGAGTTACAGCCTAAAATGAGGAAGCTAGAGTTAAAATAACTAAACTAATTGCTACTTGTAGACTAAGAGATGCTTGCTGAAGAATTCACGTTTGCATAAAATAAGGACAAAAAAAGACATTTTCTTCTCATGCTGATGATCCTCTCTTTGGGTTTGACACATTAAGACTGTAATCTACTTTGTTAACTAAAGAAGGTGAGCTCATCGCTTGAAGGATGTATTACCCAAACACTTACCTGCTATGCTAACGGCACAATTTAATTCACTCTCACTCGTTTGCAGAGCCGGTTATTCCTGTTGAGGTCACAGGGAGGCTTGGAGCCCATCTCTGGGCGAAGGTGGAGGAGTATCGCAGGGTCAACGCACAGACACACACACACACACACACACACACACACACACACAAAACCATTCACATTCACACACATCTAGGGGCAATGTAGAACTTCCAGTTAGTCTACTGTAGATGTCTTTGGCCAGTGGGAGGAAACCATATGACTCGGGAGGAAACCCACGCAAGCATGAGGCGAGCATGTGAAACACCTTCGCCAAGCCCCGGACTCGAACGCATGACGGCCTTCATACAATTAGCACCCGGAGGAAACCCATGCAAACGATACACAGAAACAACCCAGTCAAGTTTGGTTCTCGAACCCAGGACCTATGTATTTGCATTGCGGCACACTTATTACCCCGTACACCACCAATGCTGCCCATTTAATTCCTGTTCATTCATAATTTGATCCATGAAATGATTTAATGCGGGTGGTGTAGTGTTCGCACAGCCGCCTGACAACACGAAGGTCCTGGGTTCGTTTCCGATGTTTAGAATGTTTCTGTTTCATTTTATTACTGATAAAATGCTTGAGATAAGAACTCAGATTCAGTTGTTATTTCTTATTACAGTGGTACCTTGACTTATGAAATTAATCCGTTCCAAGAGCGAGCTCATAAGTGAAAATGTTTGTTAGATAAAACAAAAATTCACAAAGGAAATAATAGAAAACCAATTAATCTATTCCAATCCCCTCCCAAACTCATATAATCTGACACAAACACGTGTATTTGTCCAAACATATTAAAGACAAACATATAAAAACAATAAATATTTCATAAGAATACATGTACATTAACATTAACAATAAGAATAATAAAACAAGAATAAAACAATAAGTCAACTAACCCTTCCAATCATTGACTGCGGCAAAGAGGTCACTTGGGCAGGCAAGAAGTGGAGGAGTAACAGAGATGGAGGAGGAGAATTTTGGGCATGTGCACACTACAAATGCCAGCAAGGAAAAGCTCGTGGTGAGCTCCCACAAGGCCAGTTTTTCTCAAATAGTGGGGCAAATAGTGATGCCAGAGAAGTGCGTATGACCTAGGGAAAATGCTTTTTTGCCATACTGTACTAGAATTAAGTGTAATTGCACAGTAATAGTACAGTAGGTGGCAGTGGCACGCTCACGGTGTTCCCTATGGTGTAGGTAAAAAGCACGGATCAAACGATATGAAGCGCAGTAAACACTATTTTTAGTTGCGCACTGGGTGCTTGGGGGGTGGGTGGGGGCTTGAAGTGTTTGGGTTTTTTTTTCCTTCATAGAGGGGGCGTCACAGAAAAGAATTGAGAAGCACTGTACAAGGTGTTCTCGTAGCGCGGAGGAATACTGTACACACGGAGGAATACACACGGAAGAATACAAGGCTAATCGGCCCGGAAAAGCCATTTCCCAAGCAGAGCTCGTAAATCAAAATTTTGCTTGTTGGATGGGTCAGATTTTTTGGTGGGATCAAAGCTCGTATCATGGAAAATTCGTTATAAGGGACATTTGTAAGTCGAGGTACTACTGTATTATTATTTATAATATTTTCTGAATGATTATGAATTAATAGTGAAACGTTTTTGTGTTAATTATTACACTGAGAGAAGAACCTCAAACCCATAACCTCCAATACATTGTGACACACTGTGGTCAACCTCAGTTTCAAGTCTCGAGTGTTATTTCTCAACTTGAACAGACTTTACCAAGTTGAAACCAATAAGAGGAAGCGCTCGCATCCGTCACCTCAACAATTCTTTGCGTGTCATGAAGCAATCAACCGTGTCAACTTCAGTCCCGGATTTCACAGTGCTTATAGTAATGGAGTCTCCCTTCGCTGTAGATTTCAGCAGGAGAGACTGGGCACACCCTGCGGAGGGCTATGCATCAAGATTAATGCTGCAGTAGAAACATTATCTCAGCCTGGGATCAAGACAAATCTCCTCCCAAAGTGTTCAACAATCGTCAAATCCAATAATAACCTGAGTGACTTGGAGCAAAGAGACGATGAATCACATGAACGGATTACATTTTCCCTGCATGATTTCATAATCAGCTCTATTAAGCACTAATGGCACTGGTGTTCAAAACAGGCTAGGAAGGCTAAACGGAGCTAAAATTAGTGATCAAAGCATAATATCCCAGCCTTGACAAAACACCTCAATTCTGAACGCAAGGTAAAAAAAAAAATTAATTAATTAAAAAAAAAAAACACTGACATGTAAAGTACGGACAGCACTCAAGCCCATCGTATTCCACCATCCGGACACCGATGGACACTTTTCCTAATCAAGCCAACGGCTGCAGATACATCATGACGTTCGTGGTTGCGTTCCTTACCTTCGGAATTCCAGGTGTATCCAGCCAGTCTGAGTAAATAGATTCAAGAGTGAAGCCTTGACTGAAAATGAGAAGCAGAAGATAATAAGGCTTCATTGCTTTGATGTGATTCAGCTCAATAAAAAAGCCACATTTAATCATCCTACAGGACACATACACATGCAATTCCTGAAAATGTACATACAGTAGAAATCTTTTCTGATATAAGAACATTGTTTGGTTTGCAGAAGCACATTGCACAAATAATAAACTAATGGATTGAGCCAGGCTGGTATTAGAGCTAATCTCGTCTACAACACAGCGATTGACATACATTTAAACTGAAAGGAAAAGATGGAGATCATCTCATCCTCAACTAAAACACAGAACACGGAGAAAACACACACACACACACACACACACACACACACACACACACACACACACACACACACACACACACACACACTACAGAAGACCGACAGCTGGCATGGATATTACTCTGTTTCAGTATGTTCAGATGAACTCATCTTGGCTCTCTGGATCAGAGCGTGTGCACACATGCCTACCCTCGATCAAGCAGTCGATTAACCACAGTCTGAATACTTAAACTAAACTGTTATTCCCGCAGAAAAGAACTAACGCTGATCCTAAACCTAAACCCTCGGCTCTTAGCATGCCAAAAATCTCACTCCTTCACTTGTTTGCTGAACCGTCCAATCAGCGTCGCGGAAAGATTGGCGCGTGTATCATTCGACGCCAGGGTGAAGGCGGTGTACACCCTGAGCAGCATGTCGGATCATTGCACTACAACACAAACACAACTGCTCACACTTACACTCATATCTCGCAGCCAGCTAACCGAACGTGCATGTCTTCGGACTGTGGGAGAAAACCAGACTACCCTGAAATAACCCACGCGAGCACAGGATTGGTCATGCAACGTCCACAGAGGAACACCTTCAGCCTGGGACTCAAACCCTGGACCTTCATGATTCGAGGCAGACGTGATAAAATTGGTGGCACGGTGCTGTAGTGGTTATTTATTTACAGTGATCCCACGCTTTCCGCAGTTAATAGGAACCGAGACACCCCCCCCAAGACCGCCGATTTCCACGAAGTAGGATCGACTCCCCTGACTGACGTATACATACATGTGTATGTGTATATAATATCAATAAATACATATTCAACACTATAAATGCTTATAATAATAATTAAACATTCAAAAATAATGCATAAGATATAAATAAAATATAAATACACACACATACAGACGTGCGCACCTCACATAAAAATGTACGTTTTGTTGGGGGGTTTTGGGTTTGTTTTTTGTTTGGAGTTCTTTTGCATAATTGTCCTTGTTTTGCAACATGTTCTTTAACTTTTTCACAATTTTCCTTTAATTTCCTTATTTTTTGATGAATATTTTTGAAAAACCCGCGATGCACTGAAGCTGTAGAAACCGAAGCACGAAGTTGCGAGGGATCACTGTAATATTTTTACATATAAAAATGATCACATTAGAAATCAATCTGCTCCATGATCCCCTTGAATTCCTCAGAAGTGGACACGGTACCATTCAGCCCATTAATCAAGAGCGGTTACGCTTATGAGGCGCAGACACCCGTAATTACCTGTTTTTTCTTCTGTCCTTTTTTAATTATCCTTGAGCTCAAAATCCATGATTAGAACACAGGCCTGACAGGAAAAACGGATAATATTCTATTAGAGGTAGCGCCTAAGCCTAGAGCGAATTCAGGGGGCGAAGAGAAGGCGGAGATGAATAGAGACAAAGAGAGAGAGAGAAAAAAAAAAACATGAAATCTGTTGCATGCTGTCATTTTTGGTTGAATGACAAAATCCGCCTTTGTTGTCAACTGGTCAGCGGAGGACTGAACTGGCTGGTTTCGCATGTGGAGGAGGAAGATTTTTGGACCGCACCACCTGAACTGATAGCTGAAAACAGAATGCAACAGCTGTTTGGACTCTGATTTGATGTTCCCTGGACGCTACACCAGCTCCAAAACACACAGCTATGGCAGACTGCATGAAAATCACTTGATAACCAGAATGTCCAGCGTTCAGTAGACGGAAGACAAATGAAGACATCATTAGGAAAACAGCAGCTGAAGGAAAAACACACCATGAAATATTACAATATTATTCTTTGTAATAAGGCCAGCCTGAATAATACTGTGTGTTTTGTGCTGATTTCCTGGGTGGGTAGAAAAAAAATCTGTTAAAAAAAAAGCCAGGCGTTAATTAATTGCTGTGTGTGGGTTTTTTTTTAAGGTGTGTCCGGGTGATCTAATTTTTTATTTATTATTATTTTTTTTTAAACACAACCATTTTCTCCCTAATTTATTTACATCCAATTCCCACCCATCAGGTATTCAGGTATTACTTTCCCTATCAGACGACCAGCATCAACCATAGAGGGGCGAACGCATGTACACCCCCCCCCCCCTCCTTCCATGACAGGCGATGCAAACCACCCGCCTCTTTTTGAACTGTGGAGCATGGCGTATTTTTTTTTTTGTGTGTGTGTGTGTGTGTGTGGGGGGGGGGGGGGGGTGTCAAACACACACTGAGGTAAAGAGCTATCCGTCCCCTCATACGAATGAGCTCACAGATGCCCATGATTGGCTGGTGATCGCGGTGAGTGACAGGAAAGAAATGAGCGTATGCCGTCCCTCCCTCCATCCCATGAGAGCTCGGCTTATTAGCTCCCGTGGACTCCTAGACCCGGACATGTGATATAAATTCAGTGTTCACTAGCATGTGGAGACTAGTTTAGTGAGTTTGACATCATCGATTCATCTAATTTCCGACTTTGGGTCATTCTCGTATACTACAGAAGACGTGCTGTGATTGGTCCTTCGTGCATGTGGGACTATAGTAAAGGCGCAATTCTAGACGCCTACCAAAATGTGGATCTGAAAGTACCTGGAAATCACAGGTAGTATAGGGACACTTGCTGTACTACGAGTGGAGGCTGCAAAATGCATTAACGAGCACAAACAGCAACAAGTCCGGTACCAATCAAAGCTTGCCTGGTGAATTGTTTTTCACTGTGAAATGGATCAGAGAGTTTATTAAGACACGACTGAACATGAGGTCGTTCCTGCTTCCTACGGAACTCCCAGGTGTGGATGTATCTTTACGGCAATTGGCAGACGCCATAATCCAGACCGACTTATATTTTTATACAACTGAACAATCGAGGGTTGCTTGCGGTCTGAACGGTGGCAGCTTGGCGGTACTGGAACTCAAACCCCTGATCTTTGGCTCAGTAAGCTGGAGCCTTCACCTACTGAGCCACCACTGATCTATGCTGGAAAGATGGGATTGTGAATGGTTGTGTGCATGTTGCCAGGCAATGGTCGAAAGAGCTGTTTCATGTTGCATCCCACATCCCGGGGTCGGCTGAGATAGGCGTCAGCCTCCCTGCGATCCAATAAGAATAAGCGGTTCGGCAATTAAAAGAGTTAACAGCGATGGAGGTCGCAGATGAAAGTTTTATCCTGCGAGTCTCACATGCTGTCGGAAACGTGCCTCGCAGTCGACACGTCTGGGCTTCAGTCTGGTTTCTGTCTGGAGTTTGCATGCATTCCCCGTTCTTACGTGGGGTTTCCTCTGGGTACTCTGTTGTCTCCCCATAGTCCAAAGTCATGCACATTAGGCTAATCGGCTGCTCCAAATTCCTCTCAAGTGTGAGTGTGTCATCCTTGCAATGGTCTGATGAGCTGCTCAGGGTGTACCCCGCCTTCACCCAGTGTCCCTGCAACCACAGTAGGACGAAGCGGTTTCGAGTGACATTTGACAGCTGTGTTAATGAAAACCTGAGTTACCGGTGCAGTTGGGAAACTATTCAGCAGCCTGAATACGAGCCCAGCTCATGCTTACCATTTTAAATCCGGGAATGTATCCAGAAACATCTGAAGGAAGTCCTACATAAAACAATAGCAGAGCATCAGCAGCATATAGAACTTACAGGATGCTTCATCTGACACCCCTCCCCTTCTCTCCCCTCCCACCTCACTGCTTTCTCCACCCTCCTCATCGGCCGCCTCACCATCCTGCTAATGCGGCTCTCGCAAAGTAGATGAAAGAAATTCAGTCTCCAATCAAATCCAATAAGCCAATGTGAGCCAAGTGCGTTCTGGAAAGCCTTCACTAAGCATTACAGCATGGGAGTAGCAATACATTTAATATGTGATAAAAACCTGAAGAAATGCAGGCATACATTCTTCTTTTAAAGACGGAGTTCATCGTGTATGTTGGCATTAAACTTTCAGTACCTGAGACAGAATAAGCTGCCCGTGAAATCTTCTCACGAAAAGTCTGAAGAAGCGCACAAAGTCTTCCTCGCCTACTTTCCCAGCCAGGAACATCAGCAGAAAGTAACCCTTTCAGAGACACACACACACACACACACACACACACACACACACACACACACACACACACACGTGACCAAATTACTTTACATATACTACGTGCAATAACTCAATCCATCCAGGCTTCTTCAGACCCTCACAGCGACCTTTCGGAGACTCACCTTGAGGTAGTGCACTTGCATGAATGGCTTTCCTGGGTTCAGGGCATGCTTTACGATGGAGGCCCCAGACTCACTGACCTCTCCCGTCCTGGTCTTATTGGGCCTGCAAAGCACGTCGGTACGGCACATTTAGCAGAATGACGGCTGTTCGAGAACAACTGCTGCATTGCCCGAGGTCTGAGCGGTGTTACCCTGGCAGCAGTAGGCATTAAAACTCACTTAACAGCCTAGTAAAATAGCCCTGATATGCATGCATTTGCAGAGCGATAGCAGATCAAGCTGAACTCTTACCGCTTACGGAGGCGGTCCCTGGTACACAGAATCGCCATAGTAACAAAGTTAATTGCCAATTCCTTAAGAGTATACATGATATGAACAGATGAGCACTTACAAATCAGTGAGAGGGTACTGTGCAGACCATTTATGCTCTCAATTTTTTTAGTAGAAACTTTGCTGTAGATTTTTATAATTTGTATAATAACAACAAGTTAGTGCAAAAAAAAAAAAAAAAAAAAAAAAAAAAGGGATTTGCAGCACAAAATGAAAAATATATACAGTGATGCCTCAGCTCACGAACATAATTGGTTCCCAGAAAGTGTGTGTGAGGCGAAAAGTTCGTCTTCCGAACATTTATTTCCCATAAGAAACCATTAAAATGAGAATAATCCGTTCCCAGGTCCCCATAAAACATAATTTTCTACTAAATAAGCCTTAAAACTACACAAAAATATACCTTATTTTATGTATAATAAATGTGCTCTTGTATTGTAATTAAAGAAATAAACTGTACTGTATAATAAAGTGGTTTTATTTACCTTTGTGATGGTAGTTGATGGCTTGATGGAATGGAGTGGGAGGAGGAGGGAGGGAGGGACTTACTGTTTGGAAGGAGAGTTTGGAAACGCCTACTGTTTGGAAACACCCTTAGCCACACACGCACCCTTAATAGCTTCCTTGTTCTTAAGGATGGGAGCAATGGTAGACTTAGCGTACTGGTACTGGGACGCTGAGTCACACAAACGCACACCTCGTTCGTGTTTTTCAATGATCTCCGCCTGTGGTGGGGTCTTTTACGGTCCCATAATAGCAAAAGTACACTCAATATGGTCCAAAATGTCTATCAAACACAAACCACTTCCGCACTCAAAGAAAGGGGGTGATTTAACTGTGACGCCGTGAGCGCAAGGCCAGCTTCTCGTGGCCGCCACCGTGGCGCTGTTCGACCGCGTGGTTTGATTCGTCCGCCGAAAACTAGTTCGTCAGCAGAGACTGTATGCTCGCAAATTTAATGTTCTTGAGACGAAAAGTTCGTGAGCTGAAGCGTTCGTCAGCGGAGGTTTTACTGTATATTAGAAGAGTATGTGACTACAGAAAGAAGCGCATTACATAAAAGAGACAACTTTTCAGACCAAAATATAATGAAGGCTGCTGTGATTTACATGCAAATAAAGAATCGACTGCAACAGTCAACATTTCCAGGAGACCTGTGGCCGGTTCTAAGACTCGCAGCAGATACTGTACTTGTAAAAGTGCACAAACTGAACCTGACGCTGCTCTAGTTTTAAACAACAACAAAAAAAAGTCGTCATCACACCCAATACAGTGATCCCTCACTTTTTGCGGTTAATGGGGCCCGAGACCCCCCCCCAACCCCCCCCTTCCCCGGCTGCTGAATTTCCGAAGTAGGATCAACCCCACCCTGACCGATGTATACGTACATGTATGTGTGTATATCAGTGGTCCCCAAACTACGGCCCGCCTCCACATTTGGCCCCGCCCTCGAACAATACCAGCGACAGAGTATGATTATTATTTTTTTATCAGTCTGGCCATGCGATCAAGACTAATAATACACATCTAGAACATGACACCCTACTCCACCCTTCTGCCGTCTGTCCCCCTATCTGAAACAAAATCCTAGACTCTCCCCTGTCAAATAGAATGGAATAATAGTGAAAAGGTTATGAAAAAAAAAATTGATTGAGAATGCAAGGTATTTAACCTGCAGTGGACAAACGATTATTTTTTTGTTCAATGCAAAGAAAAGGTTGTTTGTATCGTCTGTCAATGGTGCTCCGCCCATGGTGCTCATGTCAGCCGACTCTGTGTGAGGGCAGAGTACACCCTGGACGGCTCGCCAGGCCATCGCAGGGCAGGAACACACTGACGGCCATGCAGCTCCTCCTATGCACTACAGACAGTGAGAGACACGGCGGCCTTCGATAACCCAGTTGGCTGCACTGGGGAAACAGTGACAACCTGTTGAGAGCGGGACTTGAACCCCCAACCTTAGGATCGGTAATCCAGCCCCTGACCTCCAGCCCAGCATTGCCCCTGGAGATCTTTAATTTAAATATAAGGGATCTTTTTTTTTCTACACCGTTCCTCTGCATGTGCCTAAAACATTTGCACCGTACTGTAAGCTTGCACAACGTTCTCTTATATTAACATCCACCCTGTTTGGTTCTTATAAAAGCTTGAGCAGCAGCCATAAAACGATTACTTAAAATATATGAACCACAGAACAGTGGGGAACGCAGCCTCACCGACATCTGTAATGGGTTCTGCTGCCTGACTGTGCCCTCAGAACTAATGACTGATAGAGTGTTTCCTTCCTGAGAAAACACTGGCAAATAAACAATGGTTGGAGCAGCGGCCATGGCTGCATGTGTGATCATTAGCCCAGTTTAAAAGGATCGATCGACATCAGGACATTAACCGAGCTCGACTATAAAGAGGCTCCTGAAATGCTGGCCCTGTGTAGGATCAATAGACAGGCGCCGCTCGCCTGGGTCACGCTACTTTCTTACAAATCATCTGGAGGTTTTTCCTACATGGATGAAGATAAAGGCAACAGTAGAAAGACCATTCATTCATTCATTTTCATAACCGCTTAATCTTAATTATGGCCGCAGTGAGGCTGCCGCTAATCTCGGCCGAGTATACTCTGGACAGCTCTGGAACGATCAGTTTATTTATTTATTGTTAATTTTATTCAGTCAATGCACTGGGGTACGAGTTTAAATAAGGAACGTTTAAAACTGTGGCCATCACTATATGGGGAACGCTAGAATTATTAAAACTTAGCTATGTACAGTACGCCCATTCGCAATTCAGCACATTTGCGGCAAACTAGGAAGTTACTGGAACGTGATTCAAATTTAGCCAATGGCTGAGAGCTTTTGTTTCTCCCTCCTGCTGATTGGTTGCAGATGATGTGTACACCTTTTTTTTTTTTTTTTTCTCCTTCGCACACATGCTATCGTGATTGCTTGAATTATGAATTCACGTTTTTTTGTGTGTTTTTAATGATTATTTAAGCTCTGTGATGTCACTCACACGCCCTGCATCTTCTCTAGCTTCTGGTAAGGAGCCTCAGCGCTTTTTTATTAATATATATTATCACAGTACAGAATTAAAAAGTTTTTCTTAATCATTGCTACATTTTACTGCATTATTACTGTACATATTACATATTTTAGCGCATGTAATATCATACATAGGGTTTTAAAACCACGTCAATAATTCACGGATTTTTCAGGATCCGCAGGAAGGGGCGGAACCCGACCACCATGAATAACGCGGGCCTACGGTACTGTATATTTACGGCATTTAGAGATTCCATAGCAATGTTAATTTAATAAAAAACAGTCTGAGATTGTAAGAAACAAGTCAACAAACAATCAATCAATCAATCATAACATGATGAAAGAAAGAAATCTGGGGGTATAAATCATTTCACCAAATATTACAAGCTTTGAGTTACCCTGGCGGTTTGAGTCACTAAACATGAGGATAATATTTTGTACCATTCAGCATTTGAGAAAAAAAGAAAAAAAAAAAAAAAGAAAAAAAAAAAAGCATGTCTGGTTTTGAGTCCAAAAGCATCAATGGCAAAGCCACCGCCCCAGACATGTCTAATCCTGATGTAACCAAGTTGTACACCAGATATACTGCACCTTTAAAATACATTTCACACTATTGGTGGCGTAGTGGTTAACACGTCTGCCTCACAGCAAGAGGGCCTGGGTTCGATTCCCAGCATGGGCATTTCTGTGTGCAGTTTGAATGTTCTCCCTGTGCTTGCGTGGGTTTCCTCCAGGTTCTCCGGTTTCCTCCCACGGTCCAAAAACATGTACAGTAGGTTAGCTGGCTGTTCCAAATCTATATATAGTGTGTGTGTGTGTATATATATATATATATATATATATATATATATATATATATATGGACTATAAGCCACTACTTTTTTCCCCACACTTTGAACCCTGCGGCGTAAACAATGATGCAGCTAATCTATATTTTTTTTTACAAGCTTACTTACGGCCTTCAACAGTGCTCTAACAAGAAGCGCAAGAGCGGGACACACCTGCGGCTTATAAAAAGGTGTGGCCTACATACTTACAAATTCTTTCATCTTTTTAGATTTTTGTTGGTGCGGCTTATACTTAGTTGCGCTCAACGGTCTAGAAATTTTGATGTGTGTGTGGGTGTGTTTGTGTTGAAATACAGGTGGTCCTCGACTTACGACGTTTCGACTTTACGACTCCACGAAATATATGTATGGAAGAAAATAGAGAAGGATTTGAAGTTACGCTGCACTGTTCATTAGCTGATGCGTACTAGTTTCTGACATAAAGGGCGTATGAATACACAGCCACACAGTACTATGCGGTCATCAGCATCGTCCATTTTTTCTTGAAGTGCGTCATAGTGTAGATTGTCTGTGTTTGTGCTCCTTTTTCGCATCATGGCAACAAAAAAGAAAGCAGGATCATCTGGTGAAGCTGGATATTGTTAAAAGGTCGGAGAAAGGCTGTATTTTATTACTGTGTTTTATTACATGATATATTCATTTTATTTTAATTGAAATGTCTATTTTAATTGTCTGTACTGTTTTCCCATTACTATGAAGTATAATACATGTATTTAGATAGTTATTTTGAGATTTAGGGGGTATTTAGGGGTAAAAATCCGACTTACGTGGAAGTCCGGGTTACAACGAGTCACAGGAACGGAACTTGTTTGTAACTAAAGGTAAAGGACCACCTGTGTATGTGTGTGTGTGTGTGTGTGTGTATATATATATATATATATATATATATATATATATATATATATATATATATAAATAAAAGACACTGTGACAGACAGTTAACTTCACCCTGATGTTTTTGGACTGTAGGAGGAAACCAGTGCATCTGAAGGAAACCCGTGTATGCCCAGTGTGAACATGCAAACGACACAGAAAGGCTGTGAGGTTTCAATCCAGAATTTTTTTTTTTTTTGCTCTCCGGTGACAGATCTAACCACTGCATCACGGTGCCACCCAGTTAAAAACACAACAGATAAATCCTACCGAATTTCAGTGACTCTTTCCAATGATGTTGCGTTAATGAGACCCTTGCACAGACACACAGACGACCTGAGAACATAATGCAGAGTCCTAAAAATTGTCCTCATTGGTCAGACCCTGTTCCTCTCACATTGCAAATAACTAACTAATCAATAATAGCTTCTAGAAAGAGCCACTTCTTTATTATTATTTTTTTTTTTTTTTTTTGCTTGCATGTCTCTTTAAAGGTCTGCTGGAGTCATGCCTGGTATGTGGGAGTTCACAGTTCCACGGCAGCCAAAAATGCCTTCGTTCTTTGCAGGTACAGAGCCATTCAGGTGAGGGAATAATGGCACGTTAAAACTTCATGTCAGTTTCTAAAGCTTCAGACTCGGTAATGGTCATCTGTCCTTGCTCCAAACCCAAAGATTTCCCCTATAAATTATATTTCTCCAAGTTCACTCTGTCACTCTTCATACTGATTTTTTTTTTTTTTTGACCAACTGTGGGCATGATTAAAAAAAGTTTCTATTTTCCCCAGCATTCTCTGTACAAAGTGGAAGAGATTGTGATAGACAGTTAAGGAGAGAGAGAGAAAAGAACGAGTCCAGAAAACTGACATCCGGGACCATTTAACTCAGCAGGCATGAACAGAGTCTGGGGGAAAAGAAACACTACAACAAGAATGTTGCTGAGGCAAAACAATGACAGCAAATTGTAGATTTTTCACCTGACACTGCAAATCAGCCATCCATTAAAAACAATGATAATAATAATAATAATAATAATAATAATAAAGGGGAAAAAAACCCTTTACAACATAAAAGCTGTTCACTGATTAAGGAAACAAACTGGTCGGAGGAGTCCGAAAGGCTTCACGGTTGTTTGCGCTCCTTATACCCCGCACGCTCAGGGGCTCTTTCAGCTTCAGATTTCAGCCATTCTCAAATGTACGAAAAGCATTTTAGAATGTGATGATGCTCCCTGGATGGTCTCTTTAAGGTTGACTTTTAACTCCAAACAAGCACATCGTTCATTCATTAATTTTCTGAACCGCTTAATCCAAATTAGGGTCACAGGGAGACTGGCATCTCCGCCGACTCCGGGCGAGGGCGGGGTACACGTAAACAGATCATCGGTTTACAAGAATTTTCAATGATCTTATTGGATGACTAACATAACCTGGTATATTTAGTCCCCTAAAAATATCATATTATGTTCTTTTCCAGCCTGAGTCAAGAACCGGCTTGTTTTCAACAGTCCTAACGGGTGTTATGTCCTTGGCCGCGTACAATGACATGACAACAGAGATGATTCTCCTGTGCTTACTTGTTTTCTCATAATAAGTCTCTTATCAAGTAAATTTATGACTGGCTGTTTCTGGACCGTAATGTTATTGCAGTCATGTGTGTCTCCTGTGTTATGTCTTTTAGCACGTTCCAGAAACCCTTTGAGTGACTTTTAGTATATTATCTGTTAGATGCTATTTGCATCATTCACAATATTTGAAATCCAGCAGGTCCACATAACTGACTTAGAATTTTCTATTCACCACCTGCCTGTTGTTGTCAGCCATTCAACTATGTGACTGCTAAATAAAGTCTGGTTCAGAACACAATATTGATTTTCCCAGTCTGCACATCATTTTACTGTAAAACTTTACATTTCAAATTTAAATACTGGGCTGTCATTGCACTTTCTTACTCATTTACAACCCTTAATCCTTCCCGCAAGGAAGGAGACCTCAGCCGACACTGGCTGAAGTCGGGGTACACCCTGAGCAGCTCACCAAACCATCGCAAGAAAAACACACACACACACACACACACACACACACACACACACACACCAATTAGCACGCACGTACACACCTAGAAGAGCCAAACAGCCTTCTGCGCATGTCTACAGACTGTAGGAGGAAACCTGAGTACCCAGAAGCAACATACACAAGCACAAGAGGAGCATGCAAACTCTAAACTGAAGCACCCTAGCCAGGACTTGCACCCAGGACCTTCTCGTTGTGTGGTAGATGTGCTAACCACAACATGCAACACCACACCTTATTAGTACATCATATATTGATTACGATAGGTTTGCTATATTTCAGTGAAGCTCTTCTACAGGCCTTTTATTGTAGTTTATCCTCTGACTACATTTGGGGCAGTGGTGGTCTAGTGGATAGGGCGCAGGTTCGCTGATCCTTAGGTTGGGGGTTTGAGTCCCCACAAGGTTGTCACTGTCCCCCCCAGTGCGGCTAACTGGGTTATCAAAGACGGGCCATGTCCCTCACTGTCTATGGTGAGAGGCATGTAAAAGAACCATTGCTGACTCTCGTAAAGAGTAGCTGCAAAGCCGTCAGCGTGTTTCTGTCCCTTGCTAAAAAGGGTTGTGACAGGAAGGGCATCCGACGTAAAAACCTCTGAACCAAATCAAATGTGCGAATTCGCTGTGGCGACTCCCGAGAAAGGGAAAAAGCCGAAAGGAAGAAAGAAATCCTCTGACTACATTCAAACCAGATAGATGCAAAATCCTCCATGCAAAGTATCTTCTGAATGTTTAAATAAACAATTACAATGTTTTTAATTCAAATTATTGAAGTATTTTCAATATAATTATCATAAAATCTCTCCAGCTGTTTTAGAAAGTGTATGTCTTCCTACGGTTTCCTGGCACTGAAGATATTAGGGGTCATTTCAATCGTGGTGTGACCAGGTACAGTTGCTGTCATGCTCTGAAGCAGAAAGTTCTCCAGAGGTTGGTCAGATCAGCAGAATGTATCACCAGGACTGAACTGTCAGACATCCAGAACCTCTACAGCCAGAGCTGTAGGAAGAACAAGATGTGGCTGATCCACATACTTTCTAAGCTCCTGCCCTGAGCAGCAGTCAGTGCAGGAGTATTCAGACCCATATCAGCATGGGCAATAAGGAAGGCATTCGGAGGGACTTCCTGTTCCCGGTAATGTCACTGTAGAGCCCCATTTTCTCCCCTAGTTGATGTTGGCTTTCGTTGTGTTCCATGGAATAATGTGGAAATTCTTTTCTACAGCTGATCTCTGCAGACTGATAACTTTCCCCATTGTGACCAAGTACATGCTTTGTAAGCTTTTTACCAACCAGAGCTTCAGCAGTCAAATGAAACCAAGAAGCATCATCTTCTGTTCGGTTGCGCAGAGGTTCGCTTGACCCGTCTTGGTAATGGTTAAAATATGCAAAAATAAACTATAAAAATCTCGTTTTAGTTTGTTTTTTTCCCTTAGGTTTCTTAGAACAATGCAATAAACAGTCAATCAAAGGCATCTCTGAGTACATGTATACAAGTTCAGCTGCCTCGGAGTATGTATGCGCAGCAGTTTATAAAGATGTGGGTGGCAGAATCGGGTTTCGCAGAGGGGAGACGTTCTTGCTCAAGCCACTCCCAGGATGGTTATGGTTGCATAATAGAGAGCCAATGGGTGGGAATGTTTGATCAAGAAATCACAAGGAAAGGTTAAAAATAAACTAAAAAAAAAATAAATAAATGAAATCCCTGAAGATACAAGTAATTTTCCAAAATATTCATTCATTCATTCATCTTCCTCCGCTTAATCCGGGGTCGGGTCATGGGGGCAGCAGCCTAAGCAATGAGGTCCAGACGTCCCTGTCCAAAGCCACTTCCTCCAGCTCTTCCGAGGGGATATCGAGGCGTTCCCAGACCAGCCAAGAGACATAATTCCTCCAGCGTCTTCTAGGTCGACCCCGGGGTCTTTTCCTAGTCGGTCATGCTCAAAAAACACAACAACAGGGTGGCACTTGAGAAACATTCTAACCAGATGCCCGAGCCACCTCAACTGGCTCCTCTCAATGCAGAAGATCAGCGGTTCTACACCAATCCCCTCCCAGATGGCGAAGATTCTCACCCAATCACAAAGGGAGAGCCCCACCACCTGACAAAGGAAGCTCATTTCAGCCACTTGTTATCCGCGATCTTGTTCTTTCGGTCACTACCCAGAGCTCGTGATCAGAGGTGAGGGGTGGAACGTAGCCCGACTGGTAAATTGAGAGCTTTGCCTTGTGGCTCAGATCAATCTTCACCACAACATCCGGTACAGGCTCCGCTTTACACAGGTCCTGCCCCAAATGGAAGAGTTCAAGTATCTCAGGGTCTCGTTCACGAGTGAGGAAAGGATGGAGCAGGAGATCAGCATTTTCCAAATGGTTAAAAAAATAAAATAAAAATACACTGAAACTCACCAACATCCCAAAGTTAAATCAGTTCTGTAGAGAGGAAAGATCTCAAATCCAGAAATTACTACACTACAGCTGGGAGTCTAAAAGCAAAGGTTCACATAATTTTGTCACTCAAAAATATGTAATATCGGAACTCTCTCCTCGATAAATAAACGACCAAGTGTACTTTTGTCTCATTTGTTTATTAAGTTCTTTTCTCTACTTATACGATTTGTGAAAACTCTGATAATGGTTGGAGGATCCCACCCCCTGCTCCCACCCCCATCCATTTTTCTCTCTTAATTTTAGTCACATTCAATTCTCATCTGTCAAGTATTGCCTACCAACACTACCCCTATTGGCTGATGATTACTGTAAGTGACCGGAAGGTGAGCACAATCCATCCCACCCCTCAAAGCCAATTAGCTCCCATGGACTCCAGCCACAGATGGCTGTGGCGTCACCCTGGATTCGAAGTGGCAATCTCCAGGTTGAATGAGGTTTTTAATAATATATATTTCAAACTATTGAAAATTCTAAAGCGTGCACAAAGTTTTAAGCCTTACGAAGCATGGTTACTATGGTGGACACACTTTTGTACAGCTGTTCGATACAGCAGGAGGGTTTTTTTTCTGTTACCACTCTTGCAAATTTTCAAAGCGTGCACTGAAGAGCTACTACAGTTGCCAAGTTTTAGCAAAATTCCCATCCTGACTAACGACCCATTTCAACCATACAAAACTAGCCCAAAAATAATTGGAGAGGAGACACATCTCTTCTTTTTCTCAGCCTGTGTGTGGGAAACAAGTTCATGTGGTGCACTGCCATTGTGTTTCCCAGACTTTATCCACTCCAGAATTCCTTTTCTCCTTCACAAACTATGCAATATATTTTATAATAGAACAGTTTATTTAGATCGTAGACACAGTGTCTACACATACTCCAGCTTTCATTTTGGCCAATTTACTTTAAAAACAACCAGCAAGCATGACACGAGTGTCTTTTATAGGTTGAGAGAGATACAGTTGTCATTTTTCAACGCCATGTTGTTGACACCACGAAAGTACTAGTAGTTGTATTACAGTCGGATGGTCAGTTTGTGTGCTTTTGCTTTCAGAACATATCGATTTCCGAAGAAGAGTTCCTTCCTACTACCTGCCATTGCCGCAATCTGCCACGTCACACCCTTGGAGATAACGCGAGATGAACCTCTGACTGGCATGTTACACCCAAAACACACCCATGAATAATGAGAGATGAATACAGTACAACGAGAACTGTGTGCCTGGTACAGTGACCCTTAAACTCGAAAACCATTAAACTCGTAAAAGTTGATTTTAATATGCCATAAATGCTGCTTGTGCCATGCACTTCAAACTGTACTTGCAGATCATAAATATAAGGTGCTTGATATTGGCGGTACTTATAAATTAAAAATCTGACCCTGGCAGCTTTGTTATTAACCATCATTTCTATAAAGAAAGAACTGTGCAGTGTGGCTTTAATACCGGGACCTCAATTCAATTCATTACCCGTGACTACAGAGACACAAAATAGCGGAGGCTCCGCTTAACTTAGTCAACCATTCATCCATTCATTCATTTTCTGAACCGCTTAATCCTAATTAGGGTCGCGGGGAGGCTGGCGCCAATCTCAGCCGACTCCACGCGAGGGCAGGGTACATCCTGGATAGCTTGCCAGGCCATTGCAGGGCCAACATTCAGAAACCCATTCACACCCAGGGGAGATTTGGAACAGCCAATTAGCCTGCTGTGAATGCTTTTGGACTGTGGGAGGAAACCGGAGTACACCGAGGAAACCCACGCAAGTACGGAGAGAACATGCAAACTACATCGAGACACCAAAACTGGGAATAGAACCCAGGACCTTGCTCTGAGGCGGACGTGCTGACGGCTACGCCAACATACCACCCGCACTAAACTTGGTGTGCTTTTTTTAAATTGCAAATAAAGTGCTTGTTGGTAACAATGTATAAATTATCAGTTTTCAAAAATTATTATTACCGTGATACCTTGACTTACGAGTGTCCTTTATAACAAATTTTCCATGATACGAGCTTCGATCACAACAAAAATCTCCCCCATCTAATAAGCAAAATTTTGATTTACGAGCTCTGCTGGGGAAATGGCTTTTCCGGGCCGATTAGCCTCATATTCTTCCGCGCTCCGAGAACGTCTTGTGCAGTTATGTTCTGTGATGCCCCCTCTAGGAAGGGGGAAAATTTCATACATATTGTTTGCTCGGTGCTTTTTCCCTACACCATACGGAGCACAGTGAGAGCGCCACTGCCACCTACTGTAGAGGATGTGCAATTACACTTCGTTCTAATACAGTATGGCAAAATAGCATGTTCCCCAAGGTCATACACGCCCCCTGGCATCACACCGTACCCACCAAGGGGAGCGTGCCCCACTATTTGAAAAGCACTGGCCTTGTGAGAGCTCACCACAAGCCTTTCCTTGCTGGTATTTATAGCATGCACACGCACAAAATTCTCCTCTTTCTCCTGTTACTCACCACCCTCATGATGTCTTTGCCGTGGTCGATAATTGGAAGAGTTAGTTGACTTATTGTTTTATTATTAATGTTAATGTACATGTATCATTATTATTATGAAATATTTATTGTTTTAAATATTAGGACAAATATACGTGTTTGTGGCAGGTTATAGGAGTTTGGGAGGGGGTTGGAACAGATTAATTGGTTTTCTGTTATTTCTTATGGGAATAACTGTTTCATCGAACAAACTTTTTGGCTTACAAGCTCGCCCTCGGAACGGATTAAATTCGTAAGTCAGGGTACCACTAAGTCAGTGTAGCTTTGCCCTATTGACAAGTTGCCACTGATGGTGAAAAATCGTCCTGCATAACCATCTGAAAGAACACGAACCCAATTTGTGTGGAGAAGCAGACAGTTTAACAACCATCATCCTGCTTTAAAAACTGCTGCTAAAAGACTCAGAACTGCTTACAATATAATAACAATCCTCCATTAAAAATAAAGTCCTTGGCATCTACTGTAAAATACCATTGTGCTTGTGTTTGTGTCAGCGTGTGACGAAAGTGAGGTTATCAAACAGCTGATATTGAGGGTGACGGAGACTTGACTTGACAGACCTCAGGACCTGCAGCTCCTCTTCAGAGTTCTCAAGCTCGTCCTTCAGTCTTCTCCAACGCAGCAGAGCCTTCAGCTGCTTCTGCTCCTGGTTCTCAGCGTTGAGCATTTCTGACTGTGTTTATAGTTCAGTGAGAAAAGTTAATAACATCAATAGATTCTACATCGAGTGGGAAAACTGAAAAAAATTTAAGCTACACCAACTGTTTAAAAGTAAAAATGTGAAAAGAGCAAAAGATAAATTCTACTGATATATATATATATATATATATATATACACACACACACACACACACACACACACACACACACACACACACACACACACACACTACAGCTCGTGTGTGCACTAGAAAAAAAAAAAGTTCAACATATTTGAAGGCTTAAGTTATATTTATTTTGGTCAAAATAAATGTGGGTCCACTTTAATAGGAATTTCTTTGGTTACAAAGTGCAATTTCAGATATTTTTATCCTTTATTGCTTCAGTAAGGAACAGGGCTTATGAACTGGGGGGGATGCACAGAGCAAACTGCAATTAATACAGTCTGAATTACAAGTGCTGCTGTTTCTCAGTGCTTATCGAGTGCAAAAATAAACTATCCAGAAGTGAAAGTCTGAAGCGACCACACAAACAGAAGAGCTAAGAAAAGCCTAGCTGTGTTGAACATACTTGAGCAGTGCTTCAGATACCTGCTGGATTTTGGCCCAGAACACGTCTTCTAGGTATGTAGCAAAGCCCTCGCTGATCCACTCCTCTGTCCAATCCCGTGCTCCAATGGCTAAACCAAACCAGGAGTGAGCAATCTCATGGCACAACCTTGTCCCACACAGGATTCTGTTACCTCCTAACACACTCTGGGACAGGAAGATGATATGTGGGCTGGAAATATAAAACACAGAAACAATGACACGTGAATCAACTGGAATTTATGGAAGTGTTTGTTGTCAAAAGCGTTTTTAATAGTCGAGTTGGATGTCATACGGTGAAATATATGCGTTGTTTAATTTTGCACATCTGCTACATGGAGGTCCAGGACAGCATTTCAAGTTGAGCGTCACGTTTTCCCACTTTTCTGATAGCAATTTTAATGGAAATACAAGATTGGCAATACAGTGGTTAAGCAGTTGAAGGACAACAACAGCGGAATGAGTATTACTACTCCTTGAATCAGCTTCCAATTAGGGCCTTTCCAACTATAAAGTCAAGTGAATTAGTGCAAGCTGAGGTCATTAACAGTTCTACTGGCACTTGTAGGCTTGATCGTGCCTCCTCAGGGCTACTTCAAGGCTTGAAGCTTAAAAATTTTGGCCGATTATCCATTAACTGGTTCAAGGTGGCAGGCCCGATTCATCTCTTTTAGTCTATTAGACATGATGGTCCACCCATCACTGGAGTGGAGGTTGCTGAGGTACTCAAAAAACTCCTCGGTGGTCAAGCCCCAAGGGTGGATCAGATCCACCCTACATATCTCAGGGTGATCACAACATCACATGGTCATTGGGAGCCGTACCTCCGGATTGGCAAATCGGCCTGGTAACTGCCTTTAAAAAATATATATCTCGTGGAATCACAATCCACAGCCGCCCAGGAGAGTCTATGCAGGATTACTGGAGAGGAACCTTAGCTAGCAGTTATCATCTGTTATTAATGTAAATAAAGACACATGTAGAGGTTTCAAATTTGTTCTGTGGTATTTTTCTTATGCACCGGTAGCTCAGCTAAATTACAAACGGATCAAGAAAAGAAAAATTAATTTGCATTCACTTGCAGCACCGATGCTCCGAGTGCTTCCATGCTGTGAGGTGCTGGATTCTGTTCTCTAGTGGATTTCATCTCGTTAGTTGTTCTGTAGATCAGGCATCTAAAGAGGTGGTGAGTGGCATTTACAGCCAGGCAGGATGTTATGGGTGGGGAAACAACAAGGCTATAAGTGCAGTAACAAATACAAATGGGCTTTCAGCTCAAGGCTGAAAGTACAAGTCTCAGGTAGCCTTGAAACGGATCTCTGTGAAGGTGGCTCATCCACGTTCTCAAAATAGCACTGCCATTCGTTTCCCTGGTTTGTGCAGTAAAAAGTTTCATTTGTACTATTAAGGTGTTCAAATAATAAATAATTAGAAAATGCATTTTAAAACATGTGAAGTCAAATCCCCCCCCCCCCCCACACACCACCGCCACCACTACCATGTCCAAATCTCACCAACGTGGCCAAAGTCATTTTTGCTTCATTTGTGCTGGTGAAACAAATTAAAAATTCCTATAATGATTTCAAAGTTATTCACGATTTATTCTTTCCACGTATCAACCCAGGGCCTTCGTGTTGTGAGACGGACACGCTACTACATGGCACGTTATTAGTACACCATATCCTGATTAAAACACCTTTTTGTTGGTAGTGTTTACTACGCTGCCGTAGGACCAATATAATGCAAACTATTATGTAGTGCCTCACAGCATTAAATTTGAACAGCGGATTGCAATGGATCGTTCATTAAAAAAAATAACACTAAGGGCTCACGGGGTAGTTTCCATGCCACTGATCTAAAACAATTCCAGACTTAGCACGCTTTACACTTTCAATTCTTGCAATCCGTTTTCCTTTTTTTTTTTTTTTTTTTTTTTTTTGGGGGCACGACATGATATGGTTATATACTCACAATGAAAGACTGGTTGCACTGAGCTCTGACCAGATTGTGTTATGTTTTCCTTTCTGAACAGACTGACCTCAGGCAAAGTGAAAGGTGGGAGTGTCTATACAAAAGACTGACCGGAGGACAATGTAAATATACACAAGCCTTCCAGCCTAGTACACTGTTTAAAATGGGCTTTCTCAGCCATTTGAATTATGTTTACAATTTTAAGTCATAACGCAAATATTTTCAGGTTATGTGCACTGTTATTAAATAACAACAGTGATTAATAATAATTACAACAACAAAAACAACAACAACAATGAGCTTCGTAGTCCATCAGGTCATGACGAGGACTTGGTCTGTGCCCTCGGCAATTGGAGTGCGTGTAACTTCAAAGCTGGAAGCATTCAGGCACCCAATGGTACCACAACGGTGATCTAGTCTGGACCGCTCCATGATGTCTGTCCCTTGCAGCAGAAAGACTTTGTCGTCAGTCCTCAGTGAAGGCAGCAATTCCTTTCTGGGTGAGCAGCCTGCAGGCCTTCCGGTCTGCCGCAGAGTCTTCAAGCTCACGTGGCTGCATGCCGCACAATCTGAGGCTGCTCTGTTGGGTATCCTTATACCTCAGTTTGGGCATTTCCTGTCTGTGCAAGACTTCTTTGAGCTCGCCATACATCAACTCTCAAGGGACGCGACTACAGTCCATTGTGATGAAATGGCCAGTCCATTGTAGCTGAGCCTTTGGCAGCATTGACTTGAAGCTTATGGAACCAGTTCTAACCAGCACTTCTTGGTTTGGGACGGAGTGCTGCCAGCAAATGCCTATGATCGTGTGCTGCAATCTGTTCTTGCTGTTTGATGCGCCGTCGATACAAGGTCCATGTCTCATGCGAGGAAATGACTACAGAAGGGCAGAAGGGCATAAGACTGTCCACAAAGTTCATCACCACCACCACCACTACTACTACTAAGAATAATAATAAAAACAAGTTTGGGCAGTAGTGAAATCTGGGTCTGGCCTGGTGGTAAGGCGCTGGATTACTGATTCCCCCCACCCACCCAACCCCAAGTGTAGCCAACTGGGTTATCAAAGGCTGGCCGTGTCTCTCACTGTCTACAGTGTGAGGTTCATGTGGGGGAAAAAAACAAACAAACAAAAAAAAAACAACACATTGCTGACTTTCATCAAGAGGAACTACACAGCCATCAGTGTGTTTCTGCCCTACAATGGCCTTGGCGAGCCATCCAGGGTGTACCCTCTGCCCTCGCCCAGAGTTGACCGAGATGGGTGCCAGCCTCCCATTGACCCTAATTAGACTTAATTAGTTCAGAAAATGAATGAATGAATAAAACGTTTATTTTCTCTTTTAAACTTTAACACCGGACCGGACCATGATTTGATTACTGGTTTGTTGATGCAGCCACAACATCAACAAAGATGCAGTTCTGGCAGGTATTTAGACTATAACCACCCCGAACCCACATCAAAGCGCTGGATTTTACCTCTTGCGATCAGTCTATCATTAATAAGGGGAAACGCCGAGTTCAAAAGATGCCTGTGGATTTTGGAGAAGCCTTGAGGACCACACCCTTCTTTTTCCATTGCTTAAAATAAAGGATTAAAGGCTGCAGGTACTGAAATGCTTCTGGGACTAGTCAGTAGTTCAGCATCAAACACGACAGACAGGAAATCTGGATAAAGTCAAAACAGTACAGTACACAAGCTTATCAGCTCCACTTCTAAGCATTAACCCTAATAGTAGTTTGTGGCGTAGCAGATGTTCACTAACCATAACGTCGGGAATTTGGTCAGTAAATCCAAATACTATGACAATAACAACAGCTGTTTGCTTTTTCTATATAATAAGTAATATTAGAACCCCAAAGTTCTTAAACCCTTAAAGCTGTGCTTTAACAAAACTTTGCTCCAAATGCCAATCAGGCCAGCAAGAGAAGCAACACCCATTTCTTTTGTGTCCTCCAGCCTCGGTTTACCCGCATAATGCTTTTCAAATGTAGCACATGGTCAGTGGATACACGGCGCTTCTATTCACATCACCACCGCTTTATTATTTAGAAACCACCCAAGAGTTTTCCATACGGCCTCTTTTCAAGTACAGAATATAAATTCATACTGCTTCGGTCCTGAGGGAGTTCTTTCCACTCCGCCGCACACAATGGTCTCGGCAAACTAGAGGAAATCAGTACAAAAACCCTGAGCCTGACCGGCAGCAGAACGCGACACTCATACCTTCCATTCATACGCTGATGATACTTTGAAGTCTGCAAGCTAATGCTGTTAAGGAAACTTAAGCTGTTCTCAAAAACATAGTTCAGGGAGTATTCCTGTGCACTTCCTCGATGGCCTACAGGGGTAGAGTGAGGGCTGAAGGAATTTCAAAGACGAAATAAGAATCTGGATTAAATCCAAAGGAAGAATAGCTCACCTGTTTTGAGCCTTACAGCTGCTGTGATGACAGCACACACACACACACACACACACACACACACACACACACACACACACACACCTTTGTGAGGACTCTCAATGATATTATGCATTCCCTCACCCCTTCCCCTAACTTTCAACACTGCAAATAAATGCCGAACCTCAACCTTCCCCGTGACCCGAACCTAAACCTAATTATAACCTGAACCCCAAAACCAAATCTTAACCCACAAACAGTCGTTTAAAAAAGTGAAGATCAGCAAAAAAAGTGTCCTCATTTTCAAAAAAAAAAAAAAAATCCTCACTGCTGGTTAAAACCATACAGTCAGCCCTTGACCATTCGCGGTTCAGTGCTCACGCCCCCGCATACTCATGAATTGGCGACAAACCCGAAAGTAACAGGCACATAATTCAAATTTAGCCAATGGCTGAGAGCTTTTGTTTCTCCCTCCAGCTGATTGGTTGCAGATGATGTGTACGCCTCTTTTTGCCTCCTTCACACACGTCATCAACTGGATTGCTTGAATTGCGAATTCACGTTTTTTCGTGTGTTTTTAATGATTATTTAAGCGCTATGATGTCACATCTTCTCTAGCTTCTGGTGCGGAGCCCAAGTGCTTTATTTATTCATTAAATATTATCACAGGACAAAATTTAAAAAGTTTTTACTTAATCATTACGACACTTTACTGCATTATTTCTGTATTAATGAGTAAGACTGGCGAGAGAATGGGTTTCACGAGCAAATTTTAGCGCATGTAATATCATACATAGGATTTTAAAACCGCGTCAATAACTCGCGGATTCTCTTGATCTGCAAGAAGGGCCGGAACCGAACCATCACGAAAAATGGCGGCCTACTGTATTCAGGTCCTCGATATGCAGCAAGCACAAGTACACATGCTTGCACCCACACACACACACACACACACACACACACACACACACACACACACACACACACACACAAATCAAAAACAACATAACCAGTACTAAAAAATCAGAATAAATATTCTAATGGCAGGCACTTGAATCTGAAAGCTTCGCTGATACACTAATGAGGAGCAGGATTTAATTTAATTCACACCTCCAATCAAAGGCAGGACTGATATTTGTTATTTTGCAGTCAACAGTCTTGATTACATACAAGATCATCATGCCACCTTAACAGCAGAACTTTGCAGGCATTTTATTTATTTATATATAACCAACAGGTGGTTCCATGAACAAAAAGTAAACGAATAAAAATCACCCTGCGTACCCGTCAATAACGTCTTACTAGTGTTTTTTTGTTTTATATTAATAGCGTATAAAGCTAAACGGTAAAGACAGTGACGTTTGTTCTGTGCGTAGTGTTTATCTCCTCCACAGTGAACCTGCATCCAGTCAAAGTCAGGGCTGGAAACAGTCTTCAACTGACTGCACGATTTGCCAAACCTTTCTTTATATATGATGACAACCGTACTGAAAAAAAATAACATTTTGGGGACAAAAAACAGGGAAATGTTTGATGTTTCGGTTGCATTCGTGATGCATAACGCACGTTTAAAGAGAGAAAGAACAGTCAGGGAATGTGAGTCACTTTTTCTCTGTGTTGCAGCTGCCCTTTTGCAAAAAAAAAAAAAAAAAAAAAAAATGCAATTAATAACCTTCTGATTAAGGAAGAGAAAAAAAAAAACAAGTCAGAAAATGCTTCTTTCACACACACACACACACACACACACACACACACACAGTTCTTTACTGGAAAAAAGAATTAAGCGTCTTTCTTCCACAGACAGAATAACATCCCTATTTTTAGAAGAACGACACGATATAAAGCTCGGTCGCTCCGATTTCAAACTTGACAGAGTCGACCTCATACTTTCCTCAAACCAGCAGAATGCCGGTGCACAAATATGGGGCTGTCACGAACGGGTGGAAATCTGGAAAGAACAAAATCATGTCTCATTAAAAATTAAGTCCAGAGTTTTTCTGGTGCCCTTTGTGCATTAAATGTATTTCCCAACAGTTGAATACGCTCCTTTTTTTGTTGTTGTTGTTGTCAGAGCTGCCGAATACACCCCACCCAAAACCAGCCATTCCTTTACTGACAGAATCCAGCAAGAGAGACATCCAGACAAATGTCAACTGGTTCAACATCACTTCATATGTCACACCTTTGACAGGTTTAAGTTTAATCACCTATCTCAACTTGGCACACGTGCACAAATATGAAAAATAACTATCAAGTCATTTATCATGAAAAATGGTAGACAGGGAAATAAAAAAGCTTCAGGCAAAGCCAAGTGTTCAAGCAGCAACTACTAAACACAGAACACAAATGAGTGAAGGATACCGCCGCCACAGAGCGAAACAGAATCTTTAGGACTCCTGATCCTCACTACCTGTGTGGTCACCTTAAAATCTGTTAGGCAGTACAAGGACATGAGCAAGATAGACTTTAAGATAGCTGTGGTTTAACCTTACAGGGGAACTCAAGGTCAAAGGGTAGAAAGTCCATACAGTGGTTCCCTGACTTGTGAGTGTCTTTTAGAATGAATTTTCCATGATACAAGCATCGATCCCACCAAAAATCTGCCTCATCCAACCAGCAAATTTTTGACTTACGAGCTCTGCTGGGGAAATGGCTTTGCCGGGCCGATTAGCCTCGTACTCTCCCGTGTGTATTCGACCACGCTCTGAGAACGCCTTGTGCAGTGCTTGTCAATTATTTTCTGTGATGCCCCCTATAGGAAGGGGGAAAAAACAAAAAAAAACAAAACATTTCACCCTCCCCAGTGCCCCGTGCGCGACTATACATAGTATTTATTTGCACTTCATATCTTTTTGCTCAGTGCGTTTTCCCTACACCATAGGGAACACAGTGAGAGCTCCACTGCCACCTACTATAGCGGATGCGCAATTACACTTAATTCTAGTACAGTATGGCAAAAAAGCATGTTCCCCAGGGTCATACGTGCCCGACGGCACCACACTCAAGGGGGGGCGCGCCCCACTATTTGAGAAGCACTGGCCTTGTGGGAGCCCACCACGAGCTTTCCTAGCTGGCATGCTACGCACAACCTCATGCCTGCCCACGTGATATCTTTGCCACAGTTGATGATCGCAAGAGTTAGTTGACGTATTGTTTATTCTTGTTTTATTATTATTATTTATTATTAATGTTAATGCATTTCTATTATTATTATGAAATATTTATTGCTTTTACATGTTTATCTTTAACATATTAGGTCAAATATACGTGTTTTGTCAGGTTATATGAGTTTGGGAGGGGGTTGGAACAGATTAATTGGTTTTCTATTAGTTCTTATGGGAATTTTTGTTTTATCTAATCAACATTTTGACGTACAAGCTTGACCTAGAAATGGATTAATCTTGTAAGTCAAGGTGCCACTGTATTAGGTTTCAAGATATTTACTTGCTGGAGGATGATGCTGGAGCTTTTAAACTTGCTCTGCTTGGTCTATACTGGCATATTATGAAATAGTCCTTTCATCAAGAGTGTCTGGACCCCTGTGGTCTTCATTATATATTCTATAATTAGAAGCCTTTCAAAAACTTATCTGAATACATAATAACAGTGTGTCTGTGTTGTACCTTCACGTGACATTATTTAAAAAAAAAAAAGTCACTTCGTGTAATACTGAAAACACACTACTGTGAATGCTCTTTGATTAAATAGAACACTCTCACTCTTTTGCCGAGCCGCTTAATCCCAGGGATTTCCCCAGGAACATAAGACTCCATTTACACTTGGACTTAACACTCACCAAATTGTAATCCAATCACTCAAGGCACGTGTTAATACTAGCCATGCAAAGCGGTATTTGGTGAGTATGGAGCTAAAGGAAAGCAAAGTAACTGAGCGAACCATAAACAGAGGGTGGATCACTGTCGCAAAGAGGGCGCATATGTGCATCAGCTGTAGATGGAGTTTGTTTGTTTGTTTTTTTAAACCAGAGTTCGTGATCTAGTACGACCAAGTCTGCATACGTGTTTAACCGAATGTGTCTCCGTCCTCGTGTGAACGGTCACGGTGACCAAAAAAAAAAAAAAAAAAAAAAAAAAAAATGACTTCACAACACTATTTCCCTCCTTACAGTTATGGTAAGTGGCACACAAGGTGAGCACGTCCAGCTCACAACAAGAAGGTCCTGGGTTCGATGCCCTGTCTCAGGTGATTGTATCGAGTTTGCTTGTTCTCTTCAAGCTTGCATGGGTTTCCTTCAGGTACTCCGAGTTCCTCCCACAGTCCAAGAACATGCACAGTATTCTGACTGCCGGTTCCAAAATCACCTCTAGATGCGAGTGTGAAAAGCGTTTTGGCCCTACGATGGCCCGGTTCACGGTGTATCATGCCCTTACCCAGAGTCAGCTGAGATGGGCACCAACCTCCCAGTGACCCTAACTAGGACTAAGTGGCTTAGAAAAATCAATTTGTAACCGGTCTGGAATGGTTCCCCTGTTCTTTAGTAGAAGTCTACCGTCAGCTGACGTCCCAAATGCAGGTGTGCATCATGGTGTCAGGTGAAGTCAGGACCTCTGACTACTTGACCTGACTGAACATTAGATGCTCAGGTGTTCGGTATGTATGGTCTTTTACAGGATCAGGTGTTCTTTAAAAAGCACTGGTAGGGGGTTGGGGAGGGGGGCGTTTACCACGTGAGACCCGTTTCACACCATTTCACTGCACTTTTCATGAACTGTCTCACATACTCTTGAACTTCTTCTCGTTTCTGATCCGGCATGCCCCCCTTGGATCAAAAGGTGCAGGATGCTTATTGATACCTCGAATGCTGAAGACTACTGCAGGGGGCAGAGCTCCTCTTACAAAGCACCATGGTAATGGAATAACCTTCCAATTAATCTTCGGGACTCAGACACAGTCTCGGTTTTTAAGCCGAGGCTGAAAACTTACTTGTTGAGTGGAGTGTTTAGTTAAAAGGCTTTTATTATGTAATAGAGCAGATCTGGGGGCTCAGGCATAGAACGTTCTGGTAACCCAATTGCCCCAATGTCAGAGGTGCCCTCATGTCTGCCTTCATACTGGTTCGCTCTCTTTTTGTTATGCTGCCATAGACAGTCATGTCGGAGTCCCTGCTGCACTCAACTCTTCTTTTCCATTACTCGGAGTCTGTCTGTCAGTCTTGTTTTTTTTTTTTGTATCCTTATGGTTTCACCCAAATGAGGATTGTCTTCCCTTTTGGATCTGGTTCTTCTCATGGGTTCATCCTCACACCTACTGAGGAAGTTTTTCCTTGCCATCGGGTGACACCTATTAGGGAAGTGTAAGGGTTATAGGTAATGTTTAAATTCTTTTATACAGAAGGCTCCCATTATTCGCGGGGGTTGCGTTCTGCCCCTTCCCACGGATCCTGAAAATCCACGAATTATTAACGCGGTTTTAAAACCCTATGTATGATATTACATGCGCTAAAATCTGCTTGTTAAACCCATTCTCTCGCCAGTCTTACTCATTAATACAGTAATAATGCAGTAAAATGTAGTAATGATTAAGTAAAAACTTTTTAAATTTTGTACTATGCTAATATTTATGAATAAATAAAGCACTTATGCTCCTTACCAGAAGCGAGAGAAGATGCAAGGCATTTGAGTGACATCATAGCGCTTAAATAATCATTAAAACCACGCTAAAAAAAAAAAACATGAAAAACGGAGAGAAAAAAAAAAAAAAAAAAAAAAGAGGTGTACACATCATCTGAAACCAATCAGCAGTAGGGAGAAACAAAAGCTCTCAGCCATTGGCTAAATTTGAATCACGTGACAGTAATGTTGTGATGATGCATATGTATAATTTGCCAGGGAGCCCGCTAAGTCAGTGCTTCTCAAATAGTGGGGCGGGCGTGGTGTGATGCCGGGGGGGGGAGCGCGTATGACCCTGGGGAACATGCTTTTTTGCCATACTGTACTAGAATTAAGTGTTTATTATTTCATGCTTTTTTAATGTTAATAAAGATACAATGTTATGCAGAGGTGTATTCATAACTTTATAGACAAATAATACTAATTATAGTCACATACAGGGTTCCCCCAGTGCAGCTAACTGGCTTATTGAAGGCCGGCCATGTCTCTCACTGTCTATGGTGAGAGGCATGTAAAAGAACCATTGCTGACTTTCATAAAGAGTAGCTGCAAAGCAGTCAGCGTGTTTCTGTCCCTTGCTAAAGGGTTGTGTCAGGAAGGGCATCCGACGTAAAAACCTCTGCCAAATCAAACGATTCGCTGTGGCGATCCCTGAAAAAGGGAAAAGCCAAAGGGAAAAGAAGATAGTAACACACAGGGTTCTGGGCGGGCGTGAAATGTTTCTTCTTTCCTTCCTGGAGGGGGCGTCACAGAAAATAATTGAGGAAGCACTGCACCACTGTAAACACATTATGAAAAAAAGCCTTGAGAGCAAAAAAATGAGTAAGTACGTGAGACTGCGAACGGTGAACTGCGAATGGGCAGGGCTTACTGTACTTTGTAATCCCCTACGTTCACTATTTTACTGTGTAAAGCTGCTTTGCGACAATGTCAATTATAAAATGCGCTTAACTAATAAAACTGAATTGAATTACTGCAAGGTTAATCATGGTGCAATAATGAGAACATCCCTCTGGAATGCATATATAGCTTCATCAAACAGGGTAATCTTGTTGAAATCTAGTTTCTATTAAAAAAAAGAAGTAGTAGTGAGGAAATGCCTTCCTCGGTCAGCTTCTAGAAATAATAGCAATGCAGGTAGACCTTCACAGTCCCACTTAGGAGTTTCTATGTGGTGTTTGCATGCTCCTCCTTCCTGACTGCATGGGTTTTCTCTGGACACTCCGTTTTCCCATAGTCCAAGACATGCACAGTAGGATAATTGGCTGTTCCAAATTGCTCCTAGGGATGACCGTGTTGACCCTGTGATAGTCTGGTGAGCCGTTCAGTGTGTACCTCGCCCTCTGACACAGTCCTCAGCCAACCCGTGACCCTGGTAGGATTAAGTGGTAGGTGGGTGAGTGATTTCCAGAAGAATGATGGAGATGGTTGACACATTAATTTAATTTAATTAATAATAATACAGGGATCCCTCACTTTCTGCGGTTAATTGGGACCGAGATCCCCACGCAACCATCAAAATCCGCGAAGTAGGATAACCCCCCACCCCCGACTGACAAAGTGGAAAGTGAAATGAAATTGAAGAACAAGTAGAAATAGAAATGGAATAAAATTGACAGAAAGATAAATCATAAATATAAGTATGAAATATGATTAAACATTATCCTGACATACACTTAATACTAGGCACTGGCAGAGGGAGGGGCGTGGCTGCAAATGTATCCAGTTTTGATGGGAGATTTTGGGTTGTCTTTTGTTGGTTTAGGGTTTTTTTGGTTTTTTTTTTGCATAATTGGCCTTGTTTTTGTGACAGTTTTCTTAACTTTTCCACCTATTCTTCGTTAATTTCCTTATTTTTTAATTCGATGAATATTTAATTTATTTTTTCTTTTCCTTTCGGCTGTTCCCTTCAGGGGGCGCCACAGCAAATCATCTGCCTCCATCTCACCCTGTCCTCTGCATCTTCTTCTCTTACTCCAACGACCTTCATGTCTTCCTTCACCACATCCATAAATCTCTTCTTTGGTCTTCCTCTAGGCCTTCTGCCTGGTAGTTCCAACCTCAGCATCCTACTGCCAATATAGAATATTTAATTAATTTATTTTTTAAAAACCTCGATGCACTGATGCCGCATTAATTGAAGTGCGCAGTAGCGAGGGATCCCTGTAATAATAATAATAATGATTTCATATCATTTTCGTCTTGGAACCAAGGTTATTCACCCAAGGTGGTGGGTGTTCATCTGTAGATGTTCTGCAATGGCTTTATACTCACACATGGTACCGTGTCCTATACAGCTCAGATAAACCGCTACCATTTGCACGACCTTAAATCAGCACCACGGCCAAAATAAACTTATCCTGAATCCAGTAGTACACGAAGAACAACCTCTACTCCAAATTGGTGCTCCTGACAGAAATCCAGTCTGAAGAATTAGTGGTCATCTTCTTAGACTTCACACATTATGAGCTCTGCAAAGCCCGGATTCCTGAGAAAGACTAATGATTTGCGAGTGAAATGCTGCCAATTCAAAGTCTACAATGCAATTAACCTCACCACTGTCTGGCTGCACAGTCAATTCTCTGTTTGGAAACAATCTGCACACTATTCCTGGTGACAGATTGTGCGTCTTGATTTTTTTTTTTTTTCCCCCCTTTAGGCTTTGATCCTGAAACCAAAAGAAAAATGATCAGTCAGAATCCCTAGAAATAATATCCGCTATCTGTCTGCAGCATATATTTAAGGAATCTGTGTGCTGAGCTGCAGTTATGTGTCTCAGCGGAGGTCCGGGGAGGAAGGGCAGTTCTTTCGGCCTGGTGAAATCAGATTAAGAGGAACGACAGGCCTTCTCAGAGTGTCACAGAATGAAGGAGTGTAAGCACAACGTAAATATGAACCCGAGCTTTGACCGTCCTCATCCATTTTGCGGCCTGGCCGGCGGTATCTCCTTTAGGGACGACGTGCGATGGCTTCATATCCATGCGTGGCTCCGGTATGTGACAGTGTAGAGCTTGAGTGATCGACTCTCTTCAGCCAACGTAAAACATCTGTGCCGTTTGACTCGACTGAGACGACGGTTGTGATGCATGGTACATTTATCTGTCTCATTTTTTAACGGAAAAAAAAAAAAAAAAGACGACTCTGGGCTTATATCCAATTTTAAGATGGATCTAATGGGCTGTAGATGGTGTCTCAAGCTTTGGCATTTATATCAATGGAGAAATGCTTATATATAAATGCCTCAGTTCTTGAGCCAGACTATTCAAGTCAAGACAGTAACCTATGGGTTAGATAGGGAGAGTCAGCATGGCCCCTGATAACTCAGCAGGAATGTACTTATAATAACAGTGTACATTCTACACTGAACCATAATATCTGTATTAACAGGAGGCATTGGAAGCAAATGCTGGGCTCAAAAATGAGTCTGGATAAAAAGTGAAAGTGGAAAAAAGAGAAGAATGCATTACAGACAGGGAGGTGAAACAAAAAGAAAAAAAAAAAAGCTAAATCTTGCCTTGGAAATGAACTTCTTTTATTCCAGGTGTGGGCGTGCTCAGCATTCTTTCATTTGTTGGGGTTTCTGTGTACACATGGTGGCTGGAACGTAAGTTGGCGGTGGTGGTGGTGGTGGTGGTGGGGGTAAAATTCCCTCTTTCAGAGAAAAATGCCTCATCCCTGACAATTTGATTAACACTGTCTTTCGTGCCAAAGTCCCTTTGCCCCAAGAGTCTCAGTTTCTGTCGCACACTTCTTAGGTTACTCAGCAATAACAGAAGACTGGAAAAGAGAAAGAAAGGAGCCTTAGAGAAAGTGAGAAGCCGAGAAAGAGAGAGAGAAATAAAAAGAAAGAAAGAAAGAAAGAAAGAGAACACTATTTAAACAGTGTTATCTCAGCCTCCTTTTAGGCCTGGCTGGTCCAGTACATTCCAAACGCTTCACGTCCATCGCCCACATTATCCTCTGTGCCCCTGGGACTCGTCTTGCCTTCCCCCATATGGTCATTTTAGAAGTGCTTGATCAGCTCAAGTGAACAAACATACAGACCCAAATCCTCAGGCAGAAAACATCCTCGATACAACGCCAGGTTTCTTCACAGAGCTGCAGACTGATAGTCCACAAGGTATGCCATAGAATTATAGGCTTTAAAGGTTCCGTGGGGATAATCATCAAAAAAAAAAAAAAAGAAAGAAAGAAAACACAGACTACAAAAAAGGTATACAGTAGGCCCCACCCATTCGCGGTTCACCGGTTGTGGCCCTGCATACTTGCAGATTAGCGGCAGCCAGAGCAAATTACTGGCATGTGATTCAAATTTAGCCAATGGCTGAGAGCTTTTGATTCTCCCTCCTGCTGATGTGGTTGCAGATGATGTGTACACCTCTTTTTTTCCCCCTCCTTCGCACACATATCATCAATCTGATTACCTGAATTGCGAAGTAAATGTTTTTCCTGAGTTTTTAATTGTCATTTATTTAAGCGCTATGATGTCACTCAAACGCCCTGCATCTTCTCTAGATTCTGGTAAGGAGCTTTAAATGCTTTATTTATTCATAAATATTATCACAGTACAAAATTAAAAAGGTTTTATTAATCATTACTACATTTTACTGCATGATTACTGTATTAATGAGTAAGACTGGCTATAGAATGTGTTTAACAAGCAGATTTTAATGCATGTAATATCATACATCGGGTTTTAAAACCGCGTCAATAATTCGCGGATTTTCAGGATCCGTGGGAAGAGGCGGAACGCAACCCCCGCAAATAATGGGAACCTTCTGTATAAAATAATTTAAACATTATTACCGTATTAATGAGTAAGATTGGATATAGAATGTGTTTAACAAGTAGATTTTAGCGCATACATATAGGGTTTTAAAAGCATGTTAATAATTCGCGGATTTTCGGGATCCAAGGGTAGGGGTGGAAAGCAACCCCCGCGAATAACAGGGGCCTTCTTCTGTTATCCAAGATAGCAGATGCAAAAAGTTCTGGCTACCATTGTTAACATGAGTGGAACCTGATGATATTTTTTGGACTGTAATACATTTCTTGTTTTTTATATATATATATATATATATATATATATATATATAAAATGGTTCCACCTAAATGAGGATGGGTTTCCCCTTTTGGACCTGGTTCCTCTCAGGGTTTCTTCCTCACATCTACCGAGGGAGTTGTTCTTTGCCACCGTTGCCGGGCTACACTCATTATGGATATGTAGGGGTTATAGGAAATGTTTTGCTTTTGATACTTTGACATTGACGCAAGGCAGCTTTACACAGTAAAACCATGAAAGTCAGTGTTTACAATTGTAAAAAGCGCCAAAAAATAAAAAAACAGTTGAAAATTTGATTGAATTAAATATTCAAAAATATTTAGAGAGTTTGACCCAATTAACAGAAAAAGCAACCCTTCGTGTCGTAGTAAAAGGTTGGGCCACAACAGCCATGATTCTACTTTCAAAGAAACTTCAAAACTGGGTGTACTACAGCAAGTCGAGGTCGTTGCCGCTTCCATGTTCACTTTGGGAGCTGGATGGCACCTGCTTCATGCTACTTCAAGAAGCTCAGGGTATTTGGGCTAATCATTATCCATAGGCCAGACAAGGCCAACCAGTTCATGGGGGGGTGTCAAGACTGTTTCCCAGTCTAATAACCTTGAGAATGCGGGTTGATGCTGCAGTCCGTGGGAGCTAACTGGGCTGAGCTCTTACGGCACAGCGGAATGGTATACACCAACCTTACACGCTTACGCTAAGCTCCCATCACTCACAGAGGTCAGCAACCAGAAAGGCAAGATTGAGACCATTTCAGTTGACAAACAGTTATTTATTTTTCTGTCTAAACAGTGAAAATTATATTAGCGGGACGTAACAACAACAAGAGAAGAGGATGTATTATATACTTGGGGGGGGGGGGGGGGTAGGAAATGTGGACAGTGGTATCCTGGTGGTAGGGTGTCTCCCCGTGAGCCTGATTCTAATTAAGCGATTCAGAAAATAAATGATGATGAAGTAGTGTTGTAGATAAAATGCAAATTTGCGACAATAACTCCCATAATGCTGCGGTTAGCGGAGATGAGTTTTTGTTTTGTTTTTTTAATACTGGGCTCTCAATTGTTGATCAAGTACTTGTTTGCGTGTGTGAGACGGACAGTTTACCTTGGTAAACAGTTTAATAAATACACCGTGTTTGTTGTGATGGTGTATCACAGTTTACAAGAAATACCCGTTTAGCTTGGTAAACCATATTGCGGGTCGCTAAACTGCTCTCGATCACCATGTAGTGCACGATATTATGGCCATGGGAATTTCTAAGCCGTAGCCTGATAGGAAAAGCACAGCCAGGTTCTTGGCTCAAGGTTTAAAGCCCCAGGTTACAAACCTGAGGTAGCCTTGAAATTGCCCTGGCTTGCCTCAGCATAATAGTTCAGTTATTGAGCCACCTGCGCACCTTAGCGTGCCGCAACCAGAGGCTACATGTATCCCCCCCCCCCAAAAAAAAAAAAAAAAAAAAAAAAAATGTTCAACTGAGTATAGATGAAGTGAGTAAGGAGTCACATGAAGTGTGCACTATTTAGTGAGCCTGTGTATCTTGTAGACGGGACGGAACCATCTTTAAGAACCAAATTGCAATGTGTTTAACTAGGGAAAACACACTACAACAGACTGGCATCCTATCCAGGTGAATTCATGCCTCTGTGTTCCCCGGGCAAACAGGAGGCGTGAATCTAGTGGAAATAGATCATCAAATGTACCATTTAAAAAGCAATTTCATTTTTACAAGAATCAATTTAATACTTAAAAATATGGCCTATGGCTATAATAATATCCGCAATTCATGGAAGACATGCTAGCCATTACAGGCGGCTGATAAAATTTTAACACTTGACACGCTGACGCAAAACCTCAAGCCTATATAACAGAGGAGCTTTCGGTTCCAATAGATAAAAATTCATTCATTCATCTTGAATAGATGTTTTCAAGCAATCGTGCTGAAATTGGGACCTGTCCCACACCAGGTGTAGATGGGACACGATGATCCATAACAGAGCAGTGTACACACACTCATCCAGATCTTGGGATAATTTACCATTCAATCACTCATTTTCTGAGCCGCTTCATCCTAATTAGGGTCACGGGGAGGCTGCGGCCCATCTCCGCTGATTCCGGACAAGGATGGGCGTACACCCTGGACAGCTTGCCATATTATCTCTCACAACCATCCACATTCATACCTAGGAGTGATTTGGAACAGCCTACTGTGCATGTTTTTTGGACTTGTGGAAGGAAACCGGAGAACGGGGAGAACATCCAACCTCCATACAGAAACGCCCGAGCTGGTAATCGAACCCAGGACCTTCTTGCTGTGAGGTGGACGTGCTAACCACTACTCCACTGTGCCGCCTTGACATAATTTAGTGCAGAAAATTCTGGCAATGATGCAAAGATGAACCCAGATGAGAAGACAATAAACGGATATAGTCGCCATAAATGAATGCGGTCAATTTTGATTTGTGCAAAAAGCTTTTAAAACCTCAAGCACACTTAGCGTGGCTTACAGAAGCTTCTTCAAAAGGGCAGTCGGCATGTATCCTTCCATCTGAGCCGACGTTCCCTGTGAATAGTTATAAATTAAAATTCTCTTTTAAAGCTCCTCACTTACAGGTAAGGTTACAATCCAGGTGTGTTCATCTTCTTATCTTGGGGATCAAGTAAAACTGAAACTCAACCAGCACTAAGAACGCCACATACATTTGGCCTCTGGGTTGATCTTCATCCTTTCAGTCTTTCTATAGCCAGGTATAGGTGACACCCTGTTTATAGAAAACGATCAGGTTTTCTCTTTTAGAATACAAGTGAAAGTGCAAAGGCCTCCTGGTCATTTTTCATGATGCTATACAGCAGGTGGAGAACATAAACCATTTGACTGGTGGCAGGTTTATGCGAGGCTGATCCTAAGGAATGGTTTTATGACTTGTTAATTCCCAGAATACTTCACCTTCTCTGACGCACACAGAAAAAAAGCCTCAAAATGGTCTAAAAATACCAATGTTGAACACTTTCAACTTCATTTAAAAAAAAAAAATCCCAACAACCTCACACTCTGTATGAGGTCAACTACTACTGTATTACTGAAAGGAATTGCCTGGTAATGCCCAAGGAAATGCGACTTGTATGGATCAATGCGTGTTTGAGAAGGCTACGAATGTTAAAAGACCGATATAATCCTGGGCGGGGGCGGGGGCGGGGTTTTGAATGCTGATGAACGTTGTGATTTTTTGGACTTGCCAACTTTCCTGACGAATATTGGCGAACAGCAGGGTTCACGTCCGTCGTGACATTTAGCGAACATTTGGTACCTTTTGCCAAATCCTGTTAAAATACCAGGTTCTCACCTGGTGAGTCAGGTGACTCGTGGAACTGAACCTCCTGGACCTATATTGATGGATCCAACCCTATAATAAAGGTGAGCTTTACTGCCCCCCCAGCATTGTGTTCACTAATTTTATTTATTTATTTATTTTTTAAGTCTGTTGGGTTTTTACACCTGAGCCTAGTGGCTCATCAGGCCGGTGCTTATCCCCGGTTTCCATAGCGTGAAGCGACCAGGAGTTCAACTCCCCTGGATGGGACGCTAGTCCATCACAGGTTACCTTCCGAGTATATTTTTACTGGTACCCATTTATACTGCTGGGTGAACAGAGGCACACTTGTGGTTGAGACCTTGCCCAGGGGTCTTAGGACAGTGACGGTCTCAGTGGGATTCGAACTCACAACCTCCCGATCATGAGCGCAGCACCCTAACCATTACGCCACCGGCCCCACCAAGTGTTCACTAATTGGCGAACCAAAAATAACTTTAGCGACTTGTATTACAACTGTATGCAAAAAAAATAAATCAATAAATAATAATTTGGAAAAAAATTTTGAATGCTAGTGCCAATACAATATGACCAAAAAGACAGCGTACAAACACGGGTTGATGCCGATTGGTCGAGCTCTCATGGGAGGGAGGTATGGGATACGCTCATTTCCCTGTCACTCACAGCAATCAATAACCAATCATGAGCACCTGTGAGCTCGTTCATACGAGGGGGCGGATAGCGATCTCCCTCCGAGTGTATCAGAAATGCCCCCAAATGCACATATGCACAGCCATTCATGAGGAGAGGGGTTGTATGTCACGGAGGCTGCATGTACAGTGCTCACGCCCCTTCCTGATTGGTGGTGGTCGTGTGGCAGGGAAGGCAATGATCGATGGGTAGGAATTGAACACAACTAAAATTATGGGACAAAATTATTTGAAGAGCTGATCTGAAGGCGGCTGTGCACAGGAAATTAAAATTGAACCTGGTTGATAGACTCCAACCCAAAAAGACTGAAGTTGTCACAAATGATGCTTCGACAAAGTATTACTCCAAGAGGGTCACAGGGAGGCTGAAGTCTAGCTCAGTCAACACTGTGTAAAATGTGATGCACACCCTAAACAGCTTCCCAGAAGACTGGAGGGCCAACACACACACACACACACACACACACACACACACACACACACACCTGTAGGGGCAATTTGTAACAGCCAATTAGCCTGCAGTGCATGTATCTGGACTGTGAGAGGAATTCCACCATAGTATGAAGAGAGCATGTAATCTCCACACCCAAGTCCAGGATTTGAATCCAGGATCTTCTTGCCATGAGGAGGGCGTGCTGACCACTACGCCACCCTTCTGCCACCACCAGCAGAGTTCTTTTTTCCCTCCAAATTCTAGTTGAATTGTTATTTCTCCTAATCTTATTTTATTACATCAGAACCACCTGAAACATTATCAGTGGTGTAGAGGCTTTTTCTGTCCATTATAGGAAGCATGTTATCGTTATAAAATGTACTATTTGTTTGAAAAGTTACAAGTGAAGGGATAAAACAGGCACATTAATAATCATATCCGACGATTAAATATCCTGAAACAACTCCTAAAATTCTCAGCATTCTCTTCGATCGTTCCCTTACATGGAAGTCTTAGATTCTCCCAAAGCACAGTGACCAAATATTAAGAGACCATCATTATTATTATTATTATTATTATGATTATTATTATTTTACTTTTCCTTAAAATAGCTACTCATTCACATGACACCTCACTGCTCTGACCAGTTCTTTTTCCAGAACTGAGGAATCCCTTTCTGAAAGCAGCCAATGCCCATATTTGCACATCTGACTAAAAAAAAATCCGAACTATGTCCTGCTACAGCATAAGAAAAATGTAACAGACAATTTAAAGTGCACTGAAAAGACCAGGAAAAAGCACAAGCCCTTCCTGTGCATTTTAATCAACTCCTGCGTCACGATGTGCGGAAGATCAGGAGATCAACATTCCTCCGAGTGTTATGACATCATTCAGGCTGCTGTCTAGAATTGCGCTACGTGACTTTTCAACTATACACAGAGTGATTGACACATACATCACAGACATCTGTCCTATGATTTCCGGTGACCGACACACAGACAATTTTGCCACTCGATGGGGTTTCGTGATAAACTAATAGAACAGAGAGGTTATGTGGGTACAGAAGCAAAGCGTATACACACACACACACACACACACACACACACAATCTTCCCTTGCTTTTTAATCTCGAGTTTCCTGCCCTCCCTGCTTCTTATCTCAGTACAGAACGATGCCCCCCTGGTTTGCTGTGTCCCAAACCCTGACTATAAATGAACTAGCATGATATAAAAACAGCATCTGGCTTGGCCCCAAGGACTCAGGCCCACATACTTCCTAGTTTTTAGATTAAATAGCTCCTTTCTCTGAAGTAGTTCCAAGAGCTAATGGCTTTTGTTGCTGGAAATAATCCACACATCCTCTCCCACGTCCTGGGGGAATGGCATCTCAAAGCACCCCTTTTCCATCATCCTCCCCAGACCCCAAGCCAAATTTGTTGACCACTCTACTTCCTCAAATTTGGTTTGACCTGGCTCTTCAAAATAAGTCCTATAGCACTGCGCCTTTCCCAAAGGTTCGGACCCAACTACTGCTAGGTTTTGCATGGAGCGAAAGGAAGGAAGAATGACAATCCGTTTCTCTTTCCAATAACACTGCGGCCGTCACCCACAGTCTGTTCGCACGTCCAGCTTAGGCCAGCCTTAAAAATATCTTTGTTGCTGGTAACACGGCTGGTTGGGCTGAAATTGTAGATAGAGCATTCACACGTAAAAAAAAATACAAATATACTGGCCGGTTGTGTTGAAAAAACACGCGTGTCCCCTATCATACACTGTACTAAAAAGTGACTGAAGCGAAATCAGTGTCAACCGCGCATTGTGATTGGTCAATTTCACCAGTTCATTCAAACGGCGATTCTCATAGGCCGGTTTCAATATTAAAAGTTGATATGTTGAAGAAACCTTGATACGGTACTCTGTTGATTACAATATAAAAATAATAAACTTTGATATTCAAATATGTTGATTTCAAATATAGGGATCCCTCAATTTCCGCGGTTAATTGGGCCGAGATCCACAAAGTAGTCTCCCCCCGCCCCGACTGACGTATATGTACATGTATTATGTGTATATAATATCAATAAATACATACTGAATGCTATAAATGCTTATAATAATAAATAAACATTCGAAAATAACATAAGATGCAAATAAAATCTAAATCCACACGCATACAGATGGTATTGCATGAGAAGACGACGACACACATACATTGTTGCACCGGAGTGCTCGCGCGTATGTAACTAGTTTTGATGGGAGATTTTGGGTTGTTTTTTTGTTGGTTCAGGGTTTTTTCCCCCACATAATTGGCCTTGTTTCTGTGGCATTTTCCTTAACTTTCCCCCTATTCTTCCTGAATTTCCTTATTTTTTAATTCGATTAATATATTTTTTATTTTTTTAAAAACCACGATGCACTGAAGCCGCATGGATTGAAGCTCGAAGTAGCAAGGGATCCTTGTAAAAGATATTTATTTAATTCTACTGTGTTTACAACATCACATACATAATATAGCATGATGTATGAAAAAAATTTCCCTGTGAATCCCGGGTGGCCAGCACAGGCCCAAAAAAAAAAAAAAAAATCCTACTCCATCCTGAGTGAGTGAATTTTTTTTTTATCATGTTATTACTAACAAAGGATTTTTTTTAAGCCTGGCCTTATAGTAAAGTGTACGGTCGGTAATACAAGATACAGTGGATTACCACCAGACATGAATTTGAAGGGCTGTACTGATTCAAGTCTTGAGTCAACGCAAACAAAGCAAGCCCAATTTGGAAAAGAAAACCAGTGGCAGAATGACCACCCTGTAGATTATATACCTACTGCTAATTAGAATGTGACATTTTCTCCCTAGTTAATGAATGGAACCTGCCGAAGGCAGTGTGTAATGACTTCATTTCCTGTGGAACATGTAATCCTGGCAAGAGAGATGGTGGGAAGCACAAGAACACACCTACGGCCACCCAAGTGTATGTTTAGTCAACGTGCAGCGAAACAGCTTCTCTTCTTGCATCTTGCTTATTCTTCAGGATGTGACTCATTCCAAATTATAAGGCAAGCGGCCCTGCTAAATTACAGCCTTTATTTACTTTTTGAATGGCTTATTAAAATATTCAAAGCTTAAGACAGCATGGTCCATAATACTCTATAAACAGAAATACATTAACAAAATACCTGCTTATTTTGCATAATTTACTGCTGTACAGCGATGACGGAACAACCTCGGAGAAAATCGTTTTCACCTACAGTACCGTTCAAAAAGATTGGGGTCGTCCAGGAAATTTCACATTTTACATAAAAATAAAACTAATAAAAACAAACTACAATGACTCAAACGATGTAGAATAAATATGAAAAATAGTCGAGCCACTGACAAGGTTATGAATTCTATTTTATCTTGAAATAGTAATTTTTTTCTTTCAAACACCCCTAATTTGCGGTTATAACAGCCGCGCAGACGTTTATCGTTCCAGCCGCCAATTTGTCAAAATAAAATCGGGAAATTTAACCCATGATTTCTGAAGCACCTCCCACACGTTGGACTGACTTGATAGGCATTTTTCTGTACTATACAGTCAAGCTGCTCCCACAAAAGCTCAGTCGGGTTGAGATCCTGATGACTGCTCAGGCCATTTTATTATTGACAAAATACCACCTGACTGCTTCTTGGAAGGTAAAAAAAAAAAGAGGGAAAAAAAAAAAAAAAGTTCTTGCATAAGGTCAATCGTTTTGGGTCGTTTTTCTGCTCTACACGGTATGGTATGGTGTTGCAAAAAGGAGTGAGAACCTTCCTTGTTCATGATTCCTTTAACCCTGTATAACATCTACCGAAGCACCCCCAGACCGTCACATTTCCCCCGCCTCCAGAATTTCTAAGTGACACCAAACCTTTTAAAACAATAGTGTCAAGTGTCAATCAAGTTGGGGCAGTGGTGGTCTGGTGGTATAGGTGCTGGATCACTAATCCTAAGGTTGAAGGTTCAAGTCCTACTCTTCACAGGGTTGTCACTGCTGTCTCCCCAGTGCAGCTAACTGGGTTATCAAAAGCCGGCCATGTCCGTCACTGTCTGGTGGGAGGTTCATGTAAAAGAACCATTGCTGACTTTTGTCAAAAGTGGGCTGCATAACCATCAGTGTGTTTCTGCCCTGTGATGGGCGGTGAGCTGTCCAGCATGGATTCTGGAGAGAGCGGGTACATGCCAGGGCCAGTGATGCCAGAAGCATGTGAACACCCCAGTAACTAATCAAGTTCTTGAAAGAATTTGTAAACCCAAGACTTTTCAGACCTTCTGAAAATCAGAAAGTGGTCCACAAAAGTACTGAGCATGTCATATCATCATCATCATCATCATCATCATCATCATCATCATCCACTTAATCCAGACTCCGGTCACGGAGGCAGCAGCCTAAGTGAGGTCCAGACGTCCCTCACCCCAGCCACTTCCTCCAGCTCGGGGACACCGAGGCATTCCCACACAAGCCGAGAGACAATATCCCTCCAGCATGTTCTAGGTCGACCTCGAGGTGTCTTCTCGGTTGGAAATGCCCGAAACACCACATCAGGGAGGAGTTCAGGAGGCATTCTAACCAGATGCCCGAGCCACCTCGACCGGCTCCTCTCAATGCGGAGAAGCAGCGGTTCTACTCCGAGCTCTCCCAGATGGCTGAGCTTCTCACCTTATCTCTAAGGGACAGCGCCGCCACCCTGCGAAGGAAGCTTATTTCAGCCGCTTGTATCCGCAATCTCGTTCTTTCGGTCACTACCCAAAGCTCGTGACCGTAGGTGAGGGTTGGAAGGTAGATCGACAGGTAAATTTAGAGCTTTGCGTTGCGGCTCAGCTCCCAAACTTAGCAAATACTTGTATGTTTAACGTGTGCTAGCTTCATTAGTGTGAAAAAGAATGTTTGATAATGAAAAAAGAAGCAGAGTGATAACTGGACCTTCAGTCACAATAATTTTCTGTGTAAAATGTGTTTATAGTGTACCAAAATAAATAAATAAATGAAATACTGCCTGATACAACAAGTTACATTCACTGCCTGCCCAAGGAACCGAGACACAATGCTAGGTGCGCTAACGTTCCATTCAGAGCCGCGTCCCAGTTTATAGCGGAAGATACCAGAAGCACAATGCAGCGTAAACATGGAAAGTAGTCACCGATGACAACACGCATTAGGCCTGAGTGAATGATGTTTATGATGCTTATCTTTTAAATGCTGGTTGATTTCACAGGAAACTCGTGACCTTTGGAATTACATTGTTTTGCACGTGAAGTAAAACAGATAATGAACATGCAAAATGCATTTCTAAAGACCAACTGGACGTACCTGGCCATGCCCAGACTGGAGAATCCTGGAGGAACAATGAGCACATCCAGGCGTGAGAATGGGTGAACTCCTAATACAGAGTGAGCAGCAGACAAGCAGAAGGGCAAAACAGGCAGGAGTATGGATTCAGCCTTGTTCAGGTGACAAGATGGGGCGAAAACCCGGTGGGGTATGAGGACCTGTCCAATGGAAGCTTTGTGCACGAACCGACATGGATAATCAACGTGGGCGCAAACCAACTCCTCGTCTTCCTCCTTATAACGTGAGCTTTGCGTCTCAGGCAAACTTCCTGAATCGTCAGAGTTTCTGCTGTAAGACACAAGCGCCAGATGTTTCAGGACATCACAAACACAATCACCTCACATCACATGCAAACATGAGAGATACAACTCACCGGTCTGATGCTGAACGAGGATCCTCACGTTTCTGCTCTTCATAGCGGCGAGAAAATGATTTGGCTTCCTGCCACTTACCAACCGCGATAGTAAAGGTCGAGGCAGGCATCGGCATAGCGACATAATAATCCCATTGTAACAAACCTGAGAAATAGAGAAGAAAAAGCGGTTATCCGGAACGCACAAGATTGAGTAGCCATTCAAAGTGAAAACACAAATAAAAGCCTTTTTTATTGGACCTGTCTCATCAGGCACAGGAACAGCCCGGTTCTCACCACTCATCAGAACCATATATTCACATGGGGCTTTCACATGAGCCTGCCATGTTGACATCGCAACAGGTGGTTCTTGGCAGGGGAAGAGAGCCCTGTTATTGATTGGAGAGCCCATGGTGTAAACACAGCACCTACACATGTAAACAAAGAATACAACAAACAATATTAAAACTAAAAAGGAGGAGTCTGTGACGATTTCTGATATTCGAACCACACACATCCTTTCATTGCTCTTTCATGGGCTCCGCCCCGAAGTTTATGGACCTGCATTGCCAAGACAAAGACACTAAAAATAACATCTTCATGTCCTCTCCAGCCAATCAACAACAGGAAGCATTTGTGCTGTGCATAAATACACACACACACACACACACACACACATACACATCCCCACCCACCGTTGCTGATTGGCTAGAATAGTGTTGTGTAGCTTGCTCTGAGCCACACTGTTTATGTCCACACCAAAGCAGAGATTCCTAGGACGGTCCCCCCTTTCCTGCATATTTTAATGCTTACCCTGTTCTATCACACCCACTATAAGTCAGGAAGGGCTCTTAACTAGCCAACTGGTTAAATCAATTGTATTGATAATAAATAAAACGGTAAAATATGCAAAGCAGGAGGTGTATACAGAATGGAGACATTATAAACATATGTAAAATTAGGGGAATAAACTATCGGCAGTACGTTACACAGCACGCTGATCACAACAGACTATATACATTTAGATCTTTCTGGAGGAAGAAAAAAAAAAAAAAAAAAAAAAAAAAGTGGGCCTGTGCCTTCTGCATATCCCCTGGGGGTGGCGTGGGCGAGTTCAAATATTTTAGAATTGAAGATTTTCTGTTATGCAAGATATTTCTTTAATAACTTACTGTGATTGACCCGTTACCCTACGGCACAATCGGCACACACCCAGAGTGCATCTCAACCCACATGGCAGAGCTGCAGAGATATTCACAAAAAAAAAAAAAAAAAAAAAAGTTTGTGGCTTCTGTCAACATATCAGTGTACTGTATCTGTCTGTCTGTCTGTCTGTCTTCCTTTCAGCTTTTTCCCCCTTTCTCGGGAGTCGCCACAGCGAATCATCTGATTCACACGTTTTGATTTTGGCAGAGGTTTTTACATCGGATGCCCTTCCTGTCACAATCCTTTTTAGCAAGTGACAGAAACACGCTGACGACTTTGCAGCTCCTCTTTACGAAAGTCAGCAATGGTTCTTTTACATGAACCTCTCACCATAGACAGTGAGAGACATGGCCCGCCTTTGATAACCCAGTTAGCTGCACTGGGGGGGGCAGTGACAACCTTGTGGAGAGTGGGACTCGAACCCCCAACCTTTGGATCAGCGATCCAGCGCCCTATACCACTAGACCACCACTGCCCCTATCAGTGTACTGTATTTGTGTATAGCTAAAATAGTAACCAGGGCAACATTGTGACGTAGCGGTTAGCACGCCCACCTTACAGTGAGAGTGTCCTGGCTCCATAGCTGGCTTTGGGGGCTTGTGTGTGGAACCTACACGTTCTCCTGATGTTTGCGTGGGTTTCTTCCAGGTACTCCGGTTTCCTCCCACAGTCCAAAGACATGTACGTTAGGCTGGCCATTCAAAATTGGCCCAAGATACAAGTATGAACGTTGAACTGCAAGCTGTTCAGGGTGTACCCCGCAGTCACACATTGACGGCTGAGATATATATATATATATATATATATATATATATATATATATAGATAGATATATAAAACTTCCCCACAACCCTGATAGAATACAGTAATTACAAGGTTACAAAAGACTAATTGGGAAATACTGAATATTAATGAGCAGACCGCATTTGCTTAATGAATATTAATGATATTTTTGTGACAGTGTGCACAAATGTAAATTGGTTGTTTCACTATATACAGCAGCCTGCTCTACCGGGGGCAACGCTGCAGGTGTTCTGAAGCGTCGTCAATCACAGTAATGTTGCCCACCTGCACGTTATCACAAAAACACGTAGAACACAGGACTCGATGGGAAGAGTGTCATGCTCCTCCTGCATGTGCATGACGGCTTGCGCCGATAAATGTGAATGTGTGTTCGCGGTGCAATGACATCAACTCGTATCTCATCAAGATGTTATTCCGAATCTCTGACTCAGTGTTTCCAGGACTGACTTTATTTCCACTCTGAAAAGGAATGAGTGAGATTTTCGAGAAAATTCAACATAGCATGTGTTTTTAAAAAAAACAATGACGATTCTTTTAATGTCAAACTGAGATTTAAGAGAATAAATAATAACAGCTTTTGATTGATCGATTTGTTTATTTTGTTTTTAGGCCATATCTTGCAGCTGTGACTTCTCTGAACAATAATAATAATAATGCACTGCACTGGTCTTGTGAGCTATCCAGGATGTACCCTGCCCTCGCCCAGAGTTGGCCGGGACGGGCGCCAGCCTCCCCGTGACTCTAATTAAGCTTAATCGGTTCAGAAAATGAATGAAGGATGAATAGTACTGGTGGAGTACAAAGTATACAGATTCTATAATATAAATATGTTACAGCATTTAGTAAGAACAATAAAAAGGTTGGTTCCCGGGGTAGTAATCAAATAAAAATTCTTAATTTGCACTAAAATCTGCTATGATAACTGTTGGCTTTGTATTCATTTATGTCCTGAACCGCTTAATCCTAATTAGCATCGTGGGGTGGCTGGCGCCCATCTCTAAGCGAGGGCAGAGTACACCCTGAACAGCTTACCAGACCATCATAGCTGTCAGGTTTTTAGTCAACATTAAAATGTGTATCCTTACCCACCATCCTGGTCCTTAGTCCACCTTACAGAGCCTCCTGCTGGTGTCGTCTTGTACCGGATCCTGACTGCACGCGGGAAGGCATGAGGGGATCGAACGCCCTTCTTCCTGATTTGAAGGCTCCACTGGTCCGTGTGAAAGAGTAACGGTACGGTTTGAACGGCAGCACGAGCACAGCTGCATTGGAGGTAGAGATCCTGCTGCTGTCTCCATCTGGATGAAGGAACGGAGATGAGCTTCTGCACCAAATCAAATGATGAATCCAATGCCACCTGGTCAACATCTGAAAGCTTCCCGAGTTCAGAAACCGTGCATACATCCACCTCTTCCACCTCAGACACTGACAGGTCACAACAGTCTAAAATCAAGGTGAAGTCTTTACTCGCATCATCCCATGACGTGCGACAGGCATCATTACGGCTTTGTTGTGACACCACGTGTTCACATGTACCCTTCTGGGACGGCGAGCCCAAGTCTAATTCCGCTGTAATATCTGGTTCTCTACAAGGCTCTAGGAACAGGACGATGCTGCCACCAATCACGTCTGTCTCAAAGTCAACACTGAGGTCCAGAACATAATGTCTGACCAACATGTGATCTGTGTTAGCTCTCAAAGGCAGGTCGTCCGTATTTGGCACCGGAACATCCTGCGTATTAGACGCCATCGTTTCTTATTTCACAGAATTGCTCTGGACAGGGGAAATGCCTCAAATGTATGGAATGAGGCAAGTCCATAAACTCAATCCATGGTGGACGATATTTATTTATATAAATATATTCATCCCTGGATTAGTATCCATCTGAAAATAAATCAAATACAGTATCAATCAAAAACAGTATATTTGTCAAAAGTATGTGGACATAGAATTGTCAAACAATCGCCAATAATGATGCTGTATATGCAAAACATGAACAATAGGCCTCAGCTATGCTTTACCAATCCTCTGTGCACAAAGCAAAGCCCATAACATTAACCCATTCACTCCCGTGAACCTCTGTAGTGGTGCTGTTTTATTAGCACCATATCACTGCGAACCGCTGAAGCTGAAGGAAAACTATGCTTTCAAACCACGGGAACCCCTGAAGTGGGTAAGTACACACGGCCTGATTGGGTATCCGGTTCATATTCTTAGAAAATGTACTTCAAATATCCAACCAAAACTACCAATATAATGGTTTTGGCAACGCTATAACTCCATATTTGGAGTTTCCACAGCGATAGAATCCGTAAATAATGAATATCAAAAGGCGTCATTGTCAAAATGGCGGATATGTCTGATTGTACAGAAACGATATTGATTCAAATTGACACTTTGACCTTTTAAATGAAGTAGAATAGTTCACTTCACATCTATTAGAACTCAAACACATCGTGTAAATCTCGGCTGTCTAGGCCGTTTCTCGGTCTGTGATCGACAAACTGTTGTTCACAAAAACATACAAACATGCTTTCAATTAAGTCTGATATACAGTACTGTGATCCCTCGCTACTTCGTGCTGCAGTTTATAGTGAGTTTTTCAAAAATATTCATTGAAAAATAAACAAAATAAGGAAATTCAGAAAAAAATAGGGAAAAGGTTAAAGAAAATGCAACAAAAGACCAATTATGCAGAAAAAAAGCCAAATCCCCCACCCCACCCCAAAACTACTGACATTTTTATGTGAGGTGTGCGTCTGTATGTGTGTATATTATTTACATCGTATGCGTTATTATAAGCATTGAATATGTATTTATTGATATTATATACACATACATGTATGTATACGTCAGTCGGGTGGGGGGGATGTTTCGATCCTACTTCGCGGAAATCGATGGTTGCGGGCGAGTCTCGGTCTCCATTAACTGCGGAAAGTGAGGGATCCATGTATCGCATTTATAACACTCATTATGGTGAAAAAAAAAAAAAAAAAAAAAAAAAAAACTGTCCACGTCAAAGTTTATTATTCCAAGTGTTTGAAAATATGAAAATCCCAAAATCAAGATTTTGATACCAAAAACATATTTTCTGCTGAGGTGGACGGTTACAACTTGCCCCAGTACTCGCATTATATATGTGACTGCAGTGATGAAAGACTTAAATGTGGGGCGGGACAAATTGCATCACCCTTTAAAAAGCCTCACCTTTAACCCCACTGAACACCTTTGGAATGGACTGGAATGCCGACAGAACAACGGGCCTCCTTATTGGCCATCGGAACCCCAACCTCACCAATGCTCACCATGAGCCTTTCCTCGCTGGCATTCGTAGCGTGCACATGCACAAAATTCTCCTCCTCCTTTTCTGTTACGCACCACCTCCTGCCTGCCCACGTGACATCTTCACTGCAGTCGATGATCGGAAGGGTTGGTTGATTTATTGTTTATTCGTGTTTTGTTATTATTAGTATTATTCATGTTAATGCACATGTATTATTATTATTATTATGAAACATTGTTTTTACATGTTTATCTTTAATATATTCGGTCCAATATACATGTTTGTGGGAGGTTAAGAGTTTCGGAGGGGGATGGAACGGATTAATTGGTTTTCTGTTATTTCTTATGGGAATAATTGTTTCATCTAACAATCGTTTTGGCTTACGAGCTCGCCCACGGAACAGGCTAAATTCGTAAGTCAAGGTAGCACTGTATTTATGTTCTGCTGTAAATAATGTGGGTTTATTATATTTGCAAATCATTAACTCTTTTTATGTACAGAGAACGGATATACTGTCCGTAAATAGGCACCCAAAATTTCAGGATAAATATTTGCTAATTGAATAGGAGGCTTGAATCGTGCTGCTGGCTATAATTTGATGAAGATGGAGCGTAGCAGCTTTTGAGTTGGTCCTGATGTCCTCTGCAATGTTGGCAGCCATCGAACAGGAATTTTTCTCCACTGCTCTCTTCACGGACTGAAGGTATCTTCTGTGATGGTCGAGTTGGTTGTGGATCTGTGGAGGTCTGATCTTCACTGTTGAACTTCACAATCACACGGCGTACGGTTGGCAAAGGAATGTTCAAACTGTCAGCTTTTTGTCGCTGGCGGATGCCTCGCTCTGAAAATTTGACAATTCGTGAGCTCCTGGAGTGCGAGGCGTGCTCACCTAACTTTAGCACATCTTTGTGCACCTTTACACAGCAGTCTGACTAGCGTTCATTAAATTGTCAGATTTTTATGGAGGCTGAATTGTACCATTTTCATCTGATGGGCTATTATGGCCTCACAGCAAGACTCGTCTTCGAATGGCAAATATTCACCCTGAAATTTTGGGTGTCTGTTCACTAATGTCTTGTCTCTGTATATTTTACAGAGCATCCCACTTTTATTTTAAGATTCAGGCTTTCCCCTCATTAAAATGCGTACATACTCATCATTAATACAGAATAGATTTCTGTCAGCAGGTGTTTATTTAAAATTTATAGAAGAAATCTTTGTTGTCAATATTTATAACAGAATAAAAAGTTTTCCCTCAATGGAAAAAGATTCAAGACAGAACCATACACTAAAAAATGCACGTTTGAAATGTCTAGACTGTTTTTAGCTGCTGTAATGCAAGTGATAACAAAAAATGTTATTCCACAACACCACTAAACATATGATGCTAAAAATGCTCTAAAAGCATAATGTGTCGTTGATTAATAGATTTAAAGCTGAGAAAGATTTAGCAACAGTTCTTAACCGTGATAACTCAGTATCTTGAACGCACCTTACAGCTGCCTACAGGAGTCATTAGGAGGATAAACACTTTTCTTCTGAAATACTGTATGTCAGTAATGCACAACATTTTCTTCAACAGAGTAAAAAGTTTTTTGTTTTTTTTTTTTTAAAGCAAACGAATAACTTTTGTTTTTTCCTGTCAGCAAGAGTACTCGTATGATTAGCCTACATTTAGCATTTTTCATATCCTGTTATTAACCCTTACAGTACCTCATCAGGAAATGACAAACACTTTACACGACACTAAAGAAAAACGTCTCAAAGACTTTGTTAAATAATAATGCATCAAGTTGTTGCTTCCACAAACCTGTGTTACCGAATGACCGGCGTTATATTTCCCCACCCGCAATCCGGACAAAAACAAACCGCCTCCCTAAGCAAGGATTGACGGTCTGATTTGAGGGATCCGGTTATGTGCGCCTTATTGAGCCAACCACAGTGCGCTTAAAATACGTCCTGGCCAATCCTAGAGCAGGAGGCGGGACTTATAGGAATACGGGTAGAGAGATAAAGTATCAACACCGGACAAACAACAGAAGGAAACGGCGCACGTGGTGTCGCATATTGAAGACGTCATAGATCGCGCCAAATTCTCTCATCTGAAATGCATTTACTCATATTTTATTGCAGTTAACATAATACATTTCGCAGACCACTTCAATATATATTTATTATTATTTCTCTTGAACTTTCCACAAATTCGTCCCAAGTTGACATTATGCTTATTTTGATTGTATTGTTTAAATTGCAGGCTTTAGAATCATTTCTTTAGTTTATCTCTGCCAAATTCACACCACAGGGATTAAAACAATTCTTCAGAATTTCCCCCCCCTTCCTGGTCAAATCATATTCCCAGTGTATAATGTGTAAAACAAATTCTAGCCGTGGCTCGCACCATGCGGCTTTGACACGACCACAACTATGAATGAGTTGCAAAAGTCCAAATACACTCAACATTCCAAATGAATAGGTTCCCAAGAGCTGGACTGAATGAATCAACAACAAATGAAACAAAATCAAAACATGATTGAAACAATTTGATAAATTTTCACTAGCAAACCAGACTGAATGCTGAATTAAGGTTTTAACAGACGGCTCACGAGCTGTTCACAGTCTCTGTATGATCCGTGAATTTAAACTAATTGCATGACATCGATCCAAAGATGCCAAAAATCAAAGGGTGCAAGAAGAAGCTCCATGGAAGAAGTCGCCGCCATCCTCCAGGCAAAGACGCATGACTCCATCTCCAACTCGATCTCAAGCACTCACACCTTTACGTGAAGAAGCAGCTGTAGATCAGGACGCCTCGAGATCCAGGCCTCCCATTACCAACAAACTCTTCACAAATGTCTCTTCAACTCAGTGTATTGTCTCAATTATGACGAATTAATTCAGGTGGCTGAACGAGGCCGCTCTGGTCACCAACCCCATGATTTCAGACAAACAGAACATTCCCTTACTGAGTTTTCTCGATGCGTATGTTGAAAATGTTTCTACATGCATCAAAAAACTCAACGAATAGAACATACAGGAGCTTAAAATGAACAACAACAAACATTAAAATAAAATCAAATCAAAACAAACCAGTGTATTACAGACGTTTTCCAGACGATGGGTCAATTAGACTGTATCTAAAGGGCACGTTCGCGATTACACAACTTCATCCAGGATCATAAATTACTCTAATTCTGACATTCATTTAGAAACCCCAACTTCAGTCTGAGGGCGGTAGTGGCCTGGTGGAAAAGGTGCTGGATCACTGATCCTAAGGTTGGGGGTTCAAGCTCCACTCTCAATGGGTTATCACTGTCCCCCCAGTGCAGCCAACTGGGTTATCAAAGGTCAGCCGGCCACGTCTCTCACTGTCTGCGGTCTGAGGTTCATGTAAAGGAACCATTGCTGACTTTCGACAAGAGGAGCTGCAGAGCTGTCAGCGTGTTTCCGCCCTGCGATGGCCTGGCAAGCTGTCCAGGGTGTACTCTGCCCTCGCCTGGAGTCAGCTGGGATGGGTGCCAGCCTCACGGCGACCCTAATCAGGATTAAGTGGTTCAGAAAATGAATGAATGAATATACTGGTAGTTCACGTACCCCTGTTCCTGTTGGTCCCCACTTTTCAACCACTGACTTGTACCATGTGACACACATCAATAAACAGACCCCAAATATGAATAACTCAACACTCCTCCTGATTTAGTGTACAACATGGGAATGGGTCGAGACCGTGGAATTGTGGTCTCACTGTAGGAGGACCTGGGCTCGGTGATGGCGTTTCTGTGTGGACTTTGTATGTTCTCCCTGTGCTTGTATGGGTTTCCTCCGGGTACTCTGGTTTCCTCCCACAGTCCAAAGCATGCACATTCGGCTAATAGGAAAATATCAATCGCCCGTAATGCGCGAGCGCGAACAGTTTGTGTAGGTTTTGGGCCGGGAGCAATTTGGGACGTCCAATCAGTCTAATACGCATGTCACGCAAGCACAAGGGGAACATACAGACTCCTTATAGAAATGCCCGTGCCGAGCCCGGGACCGGGACCCAGGAGCTTGTTGCTGTGAGGCGGACACGCTCTCCACGTCGCCCCCATGCTGCAGGCTCAT
>CM045749.1:25491728-25494228 GCA_024760905.1 Plotosus lineatus | reverse complement strand
ACAATGAATGAAAACCCGAATCCACTAATTACAGAACAATTACAGATATTTATTATCTTTTAGCAGAATCCTAAGAGTGTATACTTATTTTTTATATTAATATTCATTAGGATTTGTACTTGTTCTTTGTATGCATCTCTTGAATAAAGTTTACTTACTTACACAAAATAAAGAACTCTCCGCTTTGCTGGGATTCACATCAGTGCAGGCTGTGTTCTCAAAGAGTTCAACGGCACCCTTGCGCACTTGAAAGACCGAAAGTTTGTATAACCCACAGCAAGTACACTACTTTCGGTATTGAGCGCCTCATATATTGTAAGCGTTGATTGGCTGTTTTAAGCTTCATGTAAAGTGACTCGGTATAAATATGTGACTTATTTGAAATCAATGTTGATATTATTTGATATATTTGATATTATTTTACAATGTTATGTTTATAATAATTGATTTAGGGGTGTTTTATGAGATACGGTAATGGTATTTATGGATTTATAGTACAGTATGAGCGTCATACGTCACACGTCATATGTCACTGTAACAACTTACGTTTTTAATTGGTTCCGGACGGCTGAACGCAAGTTGAAAGTGAACGTAAGTCGGGGAGCTTCTGTACTGTAATTGCTAACTTTACATTAAAACTTAGCATCTCAATTATGACTTACAGACTTATAATTATGACTTACAAGCATCTAAATTTTAACCTAATTCATAATTACAACCTAGTATCTCATAATAATGACTTAGTAACTTGACATAGCAACTCAGCATCTCATAATTTGAGTTACTTGCTCAGTGAAGATCATACTTATGACTTACTGACTAATAATTACAACTTAGCATCTCATAATTATGACTTAGTTGCTCAATGAACATCATAATCACGACTTACCGACTAACAATTACAACTTAGCATCTCATAATTATGAGTTAGTTGCTCAATGAACATCATACTTATGACTTACCGACTAACAAATACAATTTAGCATTGCATAATTATGAGTTAGTTGCTCAATGAACATCATACTCACGACTTACCGACTAACAATTACAACTTAGCATCTCATAATTATTAGTTAGTTGCTCAATGAATATCATAGTGATGACTTACCGACTAATAATTTCAACTTAGCATCTCTTAATTATGAGTTAGTTGCTCAATGAATATTATACTGATGACTTACCGACTAATAATTTCAACTTAGTATCTCATAATTATGGCTGACTTACTAATAACAGCATCTCAGTTATGATTTACTAATTCAGAATTACGACTTGGCATCTCATAATAATGACTTACCTACTCAGAATTATGACTTAGCAATCTCATAGTTATGACTTATAGACCAACCTTTTTCTTCCCTGTGGTAGAGATGGGCTTCAATAGAAATGTGACTGTTTTGGCGTGTACATGAAGCAAAATCAACCACAGTTAAAGCACATTTGAGTCTTTCCTTTCGGCCTCAGTCACATTTTTTTCTGACTGGTTATTTTGCATGCAGGTTTCTTGTAGCATTAGCAAAGAGAAAAAAAATATGCTCTTTTCTTACATGTGTCCAGGAGCACTAGAGCAAGTGGTCAGAAATCTTTAATGCTATGGCAACAAAATTAACTACCTGTTCTCCAAACGGGGTTTAACAATTGGTTTGTAGAGCTCCGGTATCTTCCTCTCCAGCATGGGCCGCAGGTTCTCCCTCAGCTTATTGTAGTTCTTCTTCAGCTCCTGCTGATATTCTCGTTGGTCTGGTGTAATCAGATGCTTGTTCTTCTCAACTGCCTCTCCGCACCTACACCACATATACATTTACAGTGAGCTACACATAGAAGGCATGGTCTCAATAACAGATGTCATGCCTGGGCTACTCATTTTAATATTTCTCAGGAGAAAACAAGGTTTAACCAGCAACCAGCAGTTTGTTAGCAATTTTGCTCAAAAATGTGATAAACAGATTTTTTTTTTTTTTTTTTGGAGGAGTGGTATATGGCTCGAGTAGCACTCCATTAGAGTAAAGAGATAAAATTCTGGATCTAGAAAATATTAAACAAATTCTTTAACATTTTGTGATGGGATGATTTTTTTTGGAAGTGTGGTATTACAATATGCCCAACAGGGGGGTGCTGTGCATTTATTTATTTATTTATTTTCGCTGTAGTTGATGTTTTTGTTTTGGGCTTTTTTGGCGGAGGTTTGCGCTCACAGAGCATCAACTTTATGTATTTTATACATTTTATGCTTTTTGATAGCATGACACACCGCAGTTTTACTGTGTGGATAATTAACCACACAGTGATAACTGGGGATCTTTTCAAAGTCATTTGCACAAATGTAGGTGAAGAAATGTTGCCGAAAAATAATGTGCGTGTTGTAAAGCTGACTCCTGTGAGGGGAACATATGGCTGTCTTACAGATGTGCACTAATAGGCGAATAACTAGCCAGGAATTTACTAAATTTTCACATCTGCCTCACAGCCAAAAGGTCCTGGCTTCAGGTCACGTGTATGT
>CM045749.1:25456728-25489228 GCA_024760905.1 Plotosus lineatus | reverse complement strand
ACTCGGCACTGACAGGGAAAATAAATGCATCACACATTGGAGGCCACGAGGTAAAGTCAACACATAATGGAAAAGCATGAATAGGTCTTTGTCTGAGAAATGCGGCTGCGCGGCCCAGGAGTGGAGCGATTGCCATACGCCTTCCTGTGTTGTTCCTCCAATTGGCATTTATCATATAACCACAACCATCTCCTCAGGATTCTGGAGACATCACAACAGTAAACGCATCATGATCGGGTGCTGTGTTCTCAACTGTTATTCTGTGGCTCTGGGAAGCCTCAGGAAGCCAATATGACTTTTAAAATATTCAGACCAGCTTTCAGGGCTGATATCATTCGCCGACCAAAATAGAAATATTTCCTAAGAAGAAAAAGGAACACTTTCCACCACACAAGTTTCTATAGTAAAAATGAGAGAAACGGTGGTATGAATGAGGTGAGGAACATGTCAGGGAGTTTCCATGAGAGTGAGATGGTCAGACCTGGTTAACTGTAGCCGTTACAGAGCCCTGCAGAACCATCTGCAGTATCTTGGGATCAGGTTTCTCTTTGTGCGTAGCGATCGCCAGCTCGCGAGTTTTGTTCTGCATGTCTTCGATGGCCACCTCAATCGGAGTGAGGTCAAACTGCAGGAAGAAAACATTACAAATACATCTCATTTCTTTTAGATAGAGAAAAGTCTCTTTCCGCCACAAAAGTTCCATGCTCAAGAATAAATACGCAAAGATTATCGGAAAATTCCAACCTGGAACACAGTCAGTATACTAATACACTCTCACAATCGTTTGCCAAACCGCTTAATACTTCTAGGGTCACAGGGAGGGCTGAGCCACCACTGAGCGAAGATGGGGTGCACCATGGATAGTTTGCCAGACCATCGCAATATTCATGATGTGCTGTGTGACTCATTCACTAAGTTGTTGGTTTGTGATGTATTTTTCTTCATTCCTTTGAGAAGTCAGGACCATGCAGATCTCTGACATCACTGGGGAACGGTTCCAGAGTTTAATAGGACAACTGTATATGCTTTCGTACACATGAAATGCCAGCAGGGTTTGGCTGAACAAATAAATGACTGATGGAACGAACGCTCCCTGACCTTCCATTATGCATGAACTGGCATATATAGTGTTTGATCTATGCTGTTGTATAATAGAGCCTAATGTCAATTACATTAGGTTACCTCTTTACGGCGATACTAATAACATTACTAATGCCACGACATTAGTTACTGTATAATTAGTAGAGAAATTCAAATTTAAAAACGTCCCTCTTCTGAGTCTTCGGACACATGGATGCTCTGTCTGACTTGAAGGCAAAGTCGAACTTGTAATGATGTAATTGGATCCCGGCGTTAGAGCTATTGGAAAGTTTTTCCTCGATGTAATTGCAATGAATATCGTAATATTACTTTGCTTTGGTACAATTTCCAGAAGCTCTCAAATGTCCAGTAATAATAACAACGTGAACAATATATAGCTCATGTGAAAAGTTATAACTTATTAGGACCAAGCGCCGAGTCATGGACTACGGACAGACGAATGAATACGCACAATTTCCTGTGGAACAAAAATCGACACAGTACTTTCCGCCTAGCTCACACGAAAGGTAATTAATAAATAAATGCATGAAAGAATAAATTCTCTTCCATCAGTTTCCTAGTCAAGTTCAATGTCATATTTATAAAATGTGAAAGTAATGAGACAGAATGCAATGCAGCTATATGAGGCACTTGTGTGGAGTTGTAATCTATTCCAGACAATTTCTATTCTAGAAAAGAACAAGCACAATAAGACTGAAGGTGGTGTTGGTGCGAAAGCTTTGGAACAGATGTTGAAGGAACCCAAGTAGCGCTGTATCAGAATCTTTGGGTAGAGATCAATTATCAGTGCCGGGAGTAAAAACAGAGACTTGAATGCTCTAGCATTTATTTAAAAAAAAGGAAAAAAAAACAAAATCGAGAAATGTGGCACTGCACGGCCTGTAGGCTTTCAGGGACCCGTGTAGAAACTAGAAAGAATATTTTAGCAACTTGTGTCAACTGACAGGAAAAAAATATTTGGCCCAGAACCAGCACATTTACAAAAGATGTGTAACTTTTAGTATCTATATATAATTACAAGAAAATATAGCGATTCGATTTGTCCACGATCAGGAGATGAAAGATATCATCCAGAGTGGATAATGCTTTTATCAAAATGATGGACACTCGTAGTTTATTACAGTCAACTGATGGCAACATGTAGGCAGTGGTGGCCTGCTGGTGAGGTGCTGGATCACTGATCCCATGGTTGGGGGCTCAAGCCCCACTCTCAATGGGTTGTTACTGCCCCCTGGCTACCCTGACGCTGTCTACCATTGCTGACTTTCATCAAGAGAAGCTGCATAGCCATCAGCATGTTTCCGCCTTGTGGTGGCATGGCAAGCTGTCCAGGGCGTACTCTGCCTTTGCCCAGAGTCAGCTGAGATGGGCACCAGCCTCCCCACAACCCTAATTAGGATTAAGCAGGTCAGAAAATGAATGAATGAATGTTTTTCTTGTGCTTCCATGTAATATACGTAGACTAAAATTTGGGGTGGCACGGTGGCGTAGTGGTTAGCACGTCTGCTCGCAACAAAAAGGTCCGACGTCCAAGTCCCAGGCTTGAGTATTCCTGAGAGAATGAATGAATGAATTCAAGGTGGATTTTTCCTTTAAGCTCTCGTTGTGGTAGAAATTGAGAGGATTTAAATAGACTTTAGTACCTCTTCCTTCTGGATGACATTGATACGCGTCTTCACATAAGGAAAAGCATGCTGGGTAGTGAGGATGGTCTTCCTTTTGTATTGCTCGTTCAGCTCTCCTCGTGGTCGTCCACTCTTTGTGAACGGGGTGGTGTACATGAAGCGGCGCAGGTTGAAGTTCTTCTCAAAGTTGGTCATACGATCTTTCATCTCATAGTCATCAAAGTACGGCTCCACGTACGTGATCTGAATATACGCCTAGTGACGAAAACGAAAAAATGAAATGATGGAGAGATTCCAGTTTGAAGTTCTTTCCCTGTTTATAAAGTATGAGAAATCTTACTTTCAAATGAAAATTGATTAGCACTTAATTCTATTTTAATTAAACGTTATTTAACTTGACAGATGGTTTTAAATACCTTGTTAGGATTCAGTTTATTTCTGTCTACAGGTGTGGAATCTTTGATCATTTCCAGAACATCATCCCCCAAACACTGTCTGTAGAAATTCTGTACAAATAAATACAGTTATAAGTACAGCCAGAAGAACTTCAGATATTTTACATTCTTTACTCACAAAACTCTCATAAAAAGTTCACACCGAATTATAAAATTCACTCAACCCTGATGTATCACCATAAGCATTGTGGTAGAAAGAAGGTCAGACATTCCTTACTTCTAGTCTGTGGGAGATCTCTGGAAGATGTGTGATTCCTGGCTCTTTATATATAAATTCCCGCTCATCAAGATCTCCAAATTTTGTGCCAAAAAATGCCACACGGAAATATGTCCCAAACATCCTCTTATGACCCTGAAACAAAACAAACACAAAAACACATTTATTCATTAAGAGATTTATATTGGTCTGATTTTTAGAGAGGACTGCAAACTCCGCACATTGATCCTTTACCTTAAAAGGAAATGAAACTCAAACTTAATCCAAGTTTGCATGCAGAGTTTGTGTTCGTTTCTTTTTGAAAACCAAATGAACCTTTCATGAAAAACATAAAAACCAGCAATAACTCCACACACACCAGAGGTGACATAGTAATGTAAAAAGTATCTAAAGTCATGTGATTACTGTGGGTTGTCTTCTGTAATACAAAACTTTTTGCATAGGAATACATGGTACGATATTCTTTTCCTTCATATATATATATATATATATATATATATATATATATATATATATATATATATATACACACACACACACACACACACACACACACACACACACGACTGGACTTTTGTTTAATGTGTGTGGATGGAAATGTGTATGTTTTGTATTCAGTTTATATCTGACTGCTAGTTTAATAGCTGTATACTGTTATTATTGCCATTTTGTAATATGTATTGGGAATTAAATAATGAATATGATAGAAAAATGTCAGAACATACAGTGCATTGCAGATTGCTGTGTATGGGGCTGACCAGCCACGAAGCAGTCAGTTGGTCTTAATGTTGTGGCTGATTGTTCAGTTCATTTTCTGTAACTGCTTCATCCTAATTAGGGTCGCGGGGAGGCTGGGCGAGGGCAGAGTACACCCTGGACAGCTCGCCAGGCCATCGCAGGGCGGAAACATGCTGACGGCCTTGCAGCCTACTCTTGTCGAAGAATCCATAGACAGTGAGAGACATGGCCGGCCTTTGATAACCCAGTTAGCTGCACTGGGGGGGACCAGTGACAACCTTGTGGAGAGTGGGACTCGAACCCCCAACCTTTGGATCAGCGATATGGAGCCTTATACCACTAGACCCCTGTGGCTGATTGATGTATTTAAATACATTAATACTACTTAACTAACTCAATGCTTCAATAACAGACAAATGGATATACAAAAAATGACCAGTTTTACCACAGGAGTAGTTTGTGGGGGATTTTAATAGCAGGGTATGAAATAAAAAAAGTGATCAAAGGTTTAAGAAAATATTAGTATTGTAATAATAATACTAATAATAATGAAAAAGAAGAAGAATGGAGGGGTGACGCGCTGGAAAAGCAGTTCGCATATCTGCCTCCAAGCAAGACGGTCCTGAGTCCGAGTTCCAGGCTTGGCAAAGGCATTTCTATGTAAACTTTGCATGTTCTCCCCGTGCATATATACTGTATGCGTTTCCTCTGGGTACTCCAGTTTCCGACAACAGTCAAAAGCTATGCACATTAGGCTGATTGGCTGTGCAAAAACTTTCCCCTAGTGTGTTGTCCCTGTGACAGACTGGTGAACTGTTCATTGTGCAGTCAGTTTTAGTCGGCTGAGATAGGCTGCAGGCTTCCCACGACCCTAGAGGCATGAAACAGTTCAGCAAATGAATAAACAAATGAATGATGATACTAAAACGTGCATATCGGGCTAATGTGTTACATGAATGACACGCAGTACAATTCACAACTGCTCCCATTTTTCAAATATACACATTACACAGAACACATTTCATTACTGATTTATAGTGATTTTTTTTTTTTTTTAGAGAACATGGGCACAGATTTTTTCTTAATCATATCAAGTTGTGGGCAGCGGTGGCCTGGTGGTAAGATTCTGGATCACTGATCCGACGGTTGGGGGTTCAAGACCCACTCTCAACGAGTTGTCACAGTCCCCTGCAGTGCAGCCAACTGGGTTATCAAAGGCCGGCCATGTCTCTCACTGTCTATGGGGAGAGGTTCATGTAAAACAACCATAGCTGACTTTCATCAAGAATAGTTGCATAACCGTCAGCATATTTCTGCCCTGCGATGGTCTGGCGAGTACATTACCCTCACCCAGAGTCGGCTGAGATGGGCACCAGCCTCCCCATGACTCCAATTAGGGTTAAGCGGTTCAGAAAATTAATGAATGAATATCAAGTTGTACATTTTATTAATTGTAATATATTTTAATTATTATTATTATTTTTTTTTTTTGTAGATTAAGTTTTACTCTTTGTTTACTCTCCTGATATTGATTCAAATCAATGTGTAAACAGAATCCCAAATCTGTTCCAGTATCAGTAGTTGCGCCGTCTGGACGCTGGTTTACCTTCTGAACGACGTTCTCAAATGCTCTTTTTAGATTGTCGTGAGTGGTGGCCAACTTCCGGAAATCTCGATGAGCTTCCAGTATGGGAATGATGACTTTATAAACTTCATTCACCGCCTCATATAATCCACCCTGATCGGTAAACAGAAGGAACACAGGCCGTCATTCGTCAAGACCTTGTTGAAGAATATTCAGTATAAAAGTTAAACGATCTTAGTTTCGTCGTATAGTTCACAAAAGAACATCAACAGCAATATCAAGATAGTACATCAGATTAATTGTCATTCTAAACAAAGCACACATGAGATCCTTTATGAGCATCCGCTACACAATTAAATAACCAGGATGGTTTAAGTGATTAATCATCTCCTGCGAGATTCCGTTACATGGAACTTACATTGCTGAAGAGTTCTGCAGCCTGCTCAAGAAGCCCCACCAGACCGCTCTCTGTGAAGTAGCGTCCTGAACAAACTCCATCTTCATCTGGGGACAAGATATCATCGGATACGGCTGATTCCTCCAGAACATTAGAGGAGATGTTCTGTCATGTTAAAAAAAAAAAAAAAATTGATTATACAAATGACGCAAAGCAGGTGTTCTTTTGTGCGAGTTATATCTGAACGAGTCGGCTGTACCGATATTTTCCACGTATTTACATCTTCATCAGCATTGTGCATTATTATTTCTGTATAAACTAGTTCTTGGTGAATAATCCACACTTCATGCTTCACTCACTCATGCAGGGTGGTTGGAACCTATCTCAGCCGACACTGGAAGAACCCACTATAGCTATACTGTACTACCTCGACTTCACGGTTTAAAGGAGAAATTGACCCCGAATGATTTTCATCTTAATAATTCAACAATATGATAAATAAACAAATGTTATAAAAATGTGTTTCTGTTAATTTGGTTTTATTTTTTTATTTTTTAAATCTTGTTATAAAATTTAAGATTCAGTGGTGCCTTGCCTTACAAAATTAATGCGTTCCGAGGGCGAGCTCATAAGTCAAAATGTTCGTTTCAATAAAACAAAAATTCTCATAGGAAATAATAGCAAACCAATTAATCCGTTCCAACCCCCTCCCAAACTCACATAACCTGACACACATGTATATTTCACCTAATATATTAAAGATAAACATGTAAAAACAATAAATATTTCATACTACTACTACTACTACTACTACTAATAATAATAATAATAATAATAATACATGTACATTATCATTTATAATAATTAATAATAAATAATAATACAGTAATACAAGAATAACAATAAGTCAACTAACCCTTCCAATTATTATCCACTGTGGCAAAGATGTTATGTGGGTGCGAAGATGTCACGTGGGCGGGCATGAGGTGGTGCATAGCAGAGAAGGAGGAGAATTTTATGCATGTGCACGCTACGAATGCCAGCGAAGAAAGGCTCGTGGTGAGTTCCCACAAAGATCAATGTTTCTCAAATAGTGAGGCACGCCCCCTCTTGGGGGGGTGCTGTGTAATGCCGGGGAAAGGTGCGTATAGCCCAAGGGAACATGTTTTTTTTTTCTTTGCCATACTGTACTAGAATTAAGTGTGATTGCGCATCCTCTACAGTAGGTGGCAGTGGCACTTTCACTGTGTTCCCTATGGTGTAGGGAAAAAGCACTGAGCAAACGATATGAAGTGCAGTAAACACTATTAATAGTCGCGCTTGAGACGCTGGGGGGGGGGGGGGGTGATGGTGGAATGTTTTCTTTTCTTCCTATAGGGGGCATCACAGAAAATAACTGCGAAGCACTGCAAAAGGTGTTCTCGGATCATGGAGGAATACATGTGGAAGAATACGAGGCTAATCAGCCCAGAAAAGCCATTTCCCCAGCACAGCTCGTAAATCAAAATTTTGCTCGTTGGATGGAGCAGATTTCTGGTGGGATCAAAGTTTGTATCATGGAAAATTCATTATAAGGGTAAGTAAGTAAGTCGAGGTACCACTGTATTTGAAACTTATTTCATTGACATGCTGGTTGATTTATCTGCTTTGGATTTAAGTAACTGCAACACTTTAGTCCTTTTCACATGTGCAGATTTCTCACGTCCTCATCTATATAGTCTGCTCTAATACATCCTTTACTAAAGCTTTGGTATTTATGCTAAACCTCACGTCAGCACGTTTTGATTGTAACTCAGTCCAGCTGCACCACGTCTTCTGACTTTAAGTGTAACGTTTACTTTTCTACGCGACTTCAAAAGTTAGGATCACATGCCACTGATCATTATCCAGATTTGCCCTGATCATATTCTGATGTTACATCAGAGGAAACTGAAGAACATCAGTATACATCGAAGGACGTTGTAGAATTTCATGGAAAACTTCAGGGAGGAGTGAAATACTTTGGGAGTGTTAGTTTGTATTCGGAGTACATCAGGGAAGCAATTGGATAACATCAGCAAACATCAGTACTGATCAGTGGTATAAATTTGTGAAATGAAGTTCACCGTTTATACAATAACAGAGACACATCGAAACACCATCAATACACACCAGAGCGATAAATGTATATATCATAAAAACATCGGAAGAAACATCGAATTCACATCAAGTAATAATCATAGAACATCGGGACAAAATCATCTTGAACATCAAACTAACATTGGAATAACATCTGCTCGAATCGGGATCATGGTCAGTAAAACATGTTATCAACATCATCTACATTTTTTTAACGTTTTAATTGTGCTAGCACTGTGGCAGCCATCTTTTAAATTTAGCCAAATTTACAGAGAAAAAAAAAAAAATCGCCTATTCTGTAAAAAAAATTCAATATACAGGGATCCCTCACTACTTCGTACTTCAATTCATGCGGCTTCAGTGCATCGCGGTGTGTGTGTGTTTTTTTTTTTAAATATTCATCAAATTAAAAAATAAGGAGATTAAGGAAAAAATAGGGGGAAGTTAACGAAAATGCCTCAAAACAAGACCAATTATATTAAAAAAAACCCTAAACAAACAAAAACAAAATACCAACACAAACCCCCCCAACAAAACTACTTACATTTTTATGTGAAGTGCACATCTGTGTGTGTGTATTTATATTTTATTTACATCTTATGCATTATTTTTGAATGTTTAATTGTTATTATAAGCATTTCTAGCATTGAATATGTATTTATTGATATTATATACACATATACATGTACGTATACGTCAGTCAAGGGGGGTCGATCCTACTCCGCGAAATTCGATGGTTGTGGGGGGACCTCGGTCCCCATTCACTGCAGAAAGTGAGGGATCCCTCTGCAATGTTTCAGCCTGGAGATTTCCTTTAAGAAACATTCACTCAGTCGCCAAACCACTAAATCATGCTATTCGGGTTGCACGGAGTCTGGTGCCTATCTCTGCCAACACTGTGTGAAGGCAGAATGCACCCTGACCAGCTCACCAGATCATTGGAGAGGCAACACATACATGCATGCACATGCACGCACGAACGAACGAACACACACACACACACACACACACACACACACACACACACACACACACACACACACATCGGCAATTTGGAACAACCTGGTAACCTAATACGCATGTCTTTGGACTGTGGAAGGAAACCGAAGTACCCAGAAGAAACCCCTGTCAGCACAAGTAGAACATGCAAACTCCAGACAGAAATGCCGTGCCTGATACTCGAACCCTAGATCATCTTGCTGTGAGGCAGACGTGCTAACCACTGCACCACCACGCCGCTACACCTATCCGAGTTTCACTGTAGTACCGTGTTCACCGTCTACAGACAGGTTAAACAGCCAGGTACAGACCTTTTCTTCGTCATGTTGAAGTTACTGAATGAGTCACGGTGTGTATTTACCACTATATTCCAGTTATATAATAATTTATTCTGTGGCATGAGGTATCTTTTAACGTCTACATCTGGAAAAGATGAAGGTCTGCATTCCAGCGAGACTTATCACTTACTTGGAAGGTGACGCTGCCCACAGGCAGGTACTTGTGGTCTTCTAGCATGCTGAGGTACTCCGCCACCAGGGCAGCAGCATGCACCAGACACATTGCTGATTCGGTGAAGCACTTCCTGCCATTATGCTTCTCAGCCATGTTCTGGAGCCAGGTCAGGCGCAGATCAGGTGACGTCTGGTAGCCCTTCGCGATCCTGCCACAGATGCGAACATGGAGGTTGAGTCTCTGTGATAGAGCAATTAGGCTGCAAAATCCCAATTCTGACAGCCCGAAAATCAGGGACATGTGTGTGCTTTGAGAATCTGCATGCAGTCTGTGCACATGCTGGGCCAAAGCTCAAGGCGAAGACACAACCACATAGTTTCCATGGTGAGTTCAAAAACAGTAGACAAACAGCACAAACCGCAGGCAAATGGGAAGCAGAGTAAGAAACCACAGTACAAGGGGGCAAGAGGCACAGCATGGCAACATACACTCAACTGAGTGGGTGGATGAGCGAGCATGTGAATGAGCGAGTGAATGAAGGGTTGAGTGCCTGACGGAGTGTGCGAGTTGGCTAGTGAGTGAATGACCGATGAAGTGAGTTAGTAACTGAATGAATAAGAAAATGATTGAGTGAATGATTGATCGAGTTAGTGGGTGAATGAGTTGAGTTAATTAGTGATGGAGTGAGAATCATTGAATGAATGAGATATTGAGTGATGGAGAGAGTAAATAAGTGTGAGTGAATGAGTGAGTGAGTATGTGAGTGCGTGTGTGAGCAAGTCTGAGTGTGTGTGAGTGAGTGTGTGTGTAGGTGTGTGTGTGTGATTCAGCGTGTGAGTGTGAGCGAGTATCAGTGAGTGATTGTGTGAGTGAGGGAGTGTGTGTGTGTGTGTGTGAGAGAGAGAGAGAGACTGTTTGTGTGTGATTGAGTTCCCAATTTGATGTATCAGTGTATATAGGTGTTACCTGAGTGAGTGAGTGAGTGAGAGTGTGTGTGTGTGTGAGTGTGTGTGAGTGTGTGTGTGTGATTGCGTTCCCAATTTGATGTATCGGTGTGTATAGTTGTTACCTGAGTGTGTGTGTGTGTGTGTGTGTGTGTGTGAGTGTGAGAGAGAGAGAGCAGGAGAGAAAGAGTGTGTGTGTGTGTGTGTGTTTGAGTTGCGAATTTGTTGTATGGGTGTGTATAGGTGTTACCTGTCTGTGTGTGTGTGTGTGAGAGAGAGAGAGAGAGAGAGAGAGAGAGAGAGAGAGTGTGTGTGTGTGTGTGTGTGTGTGAGTGTGAGAGAGAGAGAGAGAGAGATAGAGAGAGAGAGTGTGTGTATAGGTGTTACCTGTCTGTGTGTGTGTGTGTGTGTGTGAGAGAGAGAGAGAGAGAGAGAGAGAGAGAGAGAGAGAGAGAGAGAGTGTGTGTGTGTGAGTGTGAGAGAGAGAGAGAGAGAGAGTGTGTGTGTGTGTGTGTGTGTGTGTGTGTGTGTGTGTGTGTGTGTGATTGAGTTCCCAATTTGATGTATGGGTGTGTATAGGTGTTACCTGTCTGTGTGTGTGTGTGTGTGTGTGAGAGAGAGAGAGAGAGAGAGTGTGTGTGTGTGTGTGTGTGAGTGTGTGAGAGAGAGTGTGTGTGTGTGTGTGTGTGTGTGTGTGTGTGTGTGTGTGTGTGTGATTGAGTTCCCAATTTGATGTATGGGTGTGTATAGGTGTTACCTGTCTGTGTGTGTGTGTGTGTGTGTGTGTGAGAGAGAGAGAGAGAGAGAGTGTGTGTGTGTGTGTGTGTGTGAGTGTGTGAGAGAGAGTGTGTGTGTGTGTGTGTGTGTGTGTGTGTGTGTGTGATTGAGTTCCCAATTTGATGTATAGGTGTGTATAGGTGTTACCTGTACATCAGGTCCATAAGCATTTCAGGATCCTCTTGAAACTCCTTCATTTTGACTGTATCTGACAGGATGCTGTTCAGATTCCTCAGAAGTTCATCCACCTGAAAAAAAGATGGGGGTTGAGACTTTTTTTTGTCTTTTGCTGGAAAATTCACTTGTTTAAGAACAGCTTGATAGTGAATCAGATCTGATTCAGAAGGAGCTTTACTGCATGACTCAGCACATTCCGCTCAGTAGCCAAGAAGTCCACATCAAGAGAAGACTCCGAGTGACTCCTCTCATTCAATCAGAAAGTCTGAGCATTATTTTACTGGCAACATTCCTTCTGCACTATCGATTGACTCAACAGTCTAGACTGCGAGGGGTTTATTTGATTTGAGATTTATAAATAACACCCCATGCTGTCTACCAGGATCTGTTTTACTGGATTAGCCGCAGCATTTTACCTGTGAAGGAAGCTGGGTGGACTGCATCTCCTTGTCTTCTTCTGCGTAAGCTAGAATGGTGCGGAAAGAACGGCGCAGGTACTCCTCGTGCACGTCCGAGGACTTTCCCACTAGAGATGCCAACGACATGGTCACCTGCATCTTCACTCGAGAGAAATTCTGTTCGGAGAGAAAGGAACATGCATCACGATCAGTAACGGATGAGTAACTGTACGGTGGCGAATACTGCAGGTGGTGCAGAATAATAAAGAAGGCGTGTCTATGTGGAGTTTGCATGGTCCCCGGGTGCTTGTGTGGGTTCCTCCAGGTACTCGAGTGTCCTCCAACAGTCCAAAGACATGCACAGTGGGCTAACTTCATCTTCATCTTCAACATCATCATCATCATCCCCTTCTTTCAGGGTCGGGTCGCGGGGGCAACAACCTAAGCAAAGAGGTTCAGACGTCCCTCTCCCCAGTCACATCCTCCAGCTCTTCCGGAGGGGCCACAGACGTTCCCAGACAAGCCGAGAGACATAGTCCTAGTCCCTCCAGCGTGTTCTAGGTCGACCCCGGGGGCTCTTCCTGGTTGGACATGCCCGAAACGCCACACCAGGGAGGTGTTCGGGAGGCGTTCTAACCAGATGGCTGACTTGTTACAAATCATTCCTTGGAGCGACTGTGTATGAAAGACTGTTCAGGGTGTACCCCACTCTTACCCAGAAACGGCAGAGATGGGCACGAGATCACCTCACGGAGACACGCAAGCCTGGGACTCAGTCCCAGGATCTTTTTTTTTTTGCTGTGAGGCGCAAGTGCTGACCACTTACCCCACCCTCCCATCCTCCCACCCTATCCTGAGGTTTGTGTAATCATGTTTGGAAAATAGTTTCTGAATCAGCATCAGTCTGCCCAAGGGTCTTTTTTTTTCTGGGGGTGAGGGAGTGTGTGTGTGTGTGTGTGTGCGTGTGTGTAGCCTCTGGGATCACTTTGGAGAATTTAACCCGCTGCAGGTGAGAAGCTGAGAACAAAGCAGGGCACAGTGCCAGTTACATTGGACACTGCTATCATAGTCTCAGCTCATTGATTCTGGGGTGGGCCCGGCCGAGGGCAGCAAATGCACCATCCATCTTACTCAGCATCAGGAAACGGCAAAATGATCCCATTAGCTTGGACGTAATTGCCAATGGATCATTTCAGTGGCACCATTATGCTGGTATGGCCATATGTACGAGACATCTCAAGAGATTGTCGTCCGTTTCATCACCGTTTTTTTTTTTTTTTTGCCGTGAGGGTGGTCACGGTGTCGATATTAGACAGCTGATTAATTTCAGATTTGCTTTAAAACCTGTGGTTTTATGGAACTGGCGTGCCGTCTACTATGAGAGAAGCAAGCCAGGCGAACATGAAACCGGGGTCGGGGAAAGGAAAAACAAGTGAGTCACCGTGGCTTCGAATCGAAGTGAGTCATTCAAAGGTTACAATAATGACAATGGAGGTGACTGTCAGGGCAAACCAAACACTCGGGCAAACAGAAACGGGGAGACATTCATTGTTTCCCCATTAAAGATGAATGGGAGCGCAAACATTATGGCCATCTGTTCAGGGTGGGCTGAATATGTGCGTGTTTGGTGAGGGGAGGTAAATGATGTGAATAGAGGAAATAGTCCATCCAACCAGGGCACACAGGAAAGGAGCAGGCACCCCCCAACCCCCCAACCCCACAACCCCCAACCCCAAATCAAACACACCACCATTAGTAGAATATGTGAGGCGTGAACGTAGTGAGCAAAAGAAATCCAATGCAAATGTCAAGCATGCTGGGGAGACAGCTTCGCTGAAACCTCGATTAGGAGTCACTGCAAGTAGATTTTACTATTACAACAACAACAACAACAACATTAAAAATAGGGAAGATTTTTAACCAGAACAGCAAGTGGAGGGATGTTTTGGTCTGCGTGTGTGATTTGGAAGAACAGATGCACCTAATAGAATATGGAAAACAGTGACTGCTGATCGCCGTACTGGCCGGCAATGGCTCTGTTCTGGAGATTTGTGGAAGTGTGTGTCACACTACACATGGTGCAGATCTTTAAACTTAAGGTCATGGGTATAGGATTAGATCGTAGTGTGTCGTTAGGGAATTAAAGGGTCCTTACAAGGACAGTACAGGAAGTGTGTGTGTGTGTGTGTGTGTGTGTGTGTGGTGGTGGCGTTTCTGCATTGGTCCTTATGCTAGCAGAACTAAAGCTACTATAGCTCATCAAATGCTTAGCATGAGTGAGAGAGAGAGAGAGAGAGAGAGAGAGAGACTTACGCTGGCAGAACTATAGCTGTATCTCATGATGAGGTAGAGTGTAGCACACGCCTGGCTCCTGTTGTTGTCCACGCAGCTGCTGCAGTATTGAAGAACTTTATGGCACAGATCTGCACACTGTTCAGCCTCCTCCTCGAACAACACGTCCCCAAACTACAACCCCATACAGACCAGCTTATAACACAGCTCACAAAAAATTACCTCATCACTTCTAATATCAAATTAGAAATTCATAAAAATGATATGATGGTCATTTAAAAGAATAATAATAATAATAATAATAATAATAATAATAATAATAATAATAATAATAATCTATTGCAACCTCTAACACATGTGATCACCACAGATAATAACTTGGGTCACTTTTTGAATTCCATTAGTATTTTCATCCATTTTCTGAACTGCTTAAGCCTAATTAGGGGTCGCGGGGAGGTTGACACCCATCTCAGACAACTCTGGGGCAGAGTATACCCTGGACAGCTCGCCAGGCCGTCACAGAGCAGAAACACGCTGACGGCTACGCAGCGTACACTTGATGAAAGCCAGCAATGGTTCTTTTACATGAACCTCCCACCACAGACCGTGTGAGGCATGGCTGGCCTTTGATAACCCAGTTAGCCGCACTAGGAGGAGACAAGCAGCGACAACTTGTTAATAGAGTTGAATGAACCCCTGACCTTGGGATCAGTAATCCAGCACCTCACACCCCCGGGCCACCACTGTCCGTCTGTTAGAACCTATTAGAAACTAATGCACAGCTTTCAACAACTGCTCTTCAAGCATAACAAAATCTGAAGTGAATACGTTTTCGGTTGTTTTTCTATAGATCTGAATTATTATCCATGATAATCCCACATGATCAGCTGCAGGAATGTTCGAGATTCATGAAGAATAAAAGGTCTTAATGACAAACACACAAACCAATAAACCATTGGTTGAATGGATTGAAGAAAGAAAGAAAGAAAGAAAGAAAGAAAGAAGGAAAAAAGAAGAAAGAAGGAAGGAAAGAAAATAAAGAAAGAAGGAAATAAAATAAATAAATAAGAAAAGGAAAGAAAGAAAGCAGGAAAGAAAGAGATAAGGAAAGAAAGAAAAGAAAGAAGGAAAGCAAGCAAGAAAGAAGGAAAGAAAAGAGAAGGAAAGAAAAAGAAAGAAAGAAAAAGAAAAAGAAAGAAGGAAGGAAATAAATAAATAAAAGAAGTAAAGAAAGAAAGAAAGAAGGAAATAAAGAAAGAAGAAATTAAGGAAAGAAATAAGGAAAGAAGAAGAAAGAAGGAAAGAAAAGAAATAAGAAAAGAAGGAAAGAAAGAAAGCAGGAAAGAAAGAGAGAAGGAAAGAAAAAGAAGGAAAGAAAGAAAGAAGGACAGAAAAGAAAGAAGGAAAGAAAGCACGCAAGAAAGAAGGAAAGAAAGAAAGCAAGCAAGAAAGAAGGAAAGCAAGCAAGAAAGGAAAGAAATAAATAAGAAGGAAAGAAAGAAAGAAAGAAAGAAAGAAGGAAAGGAAAAAGAAGGAAAGAAAAGAAAAAGAAGGACAGAAAAGAAAGAAGGAAAGAAAGCCCGCAAGAAAGAAGGAAAGAAAGAAAGCAAGCAAGAAAGAAGGAAAGCAAGCAAGAAAGGAAAGAAATAAATAAGAAGGAAAGAAAGAAAGAAGGAAAGGAAAAAGAAGGAAAGAAAAGAAAAGAAGGAAAGAATGCAAGCAAGAAAGAAGGAAAGCAAGCAAGAAAGAAGGAAAGAAAGAAAGAAAGAAAGAAGGAAAGCAAGCAAGAAAGAAGGAAAGAAAAAGAAAGAAAGAAGGAAATAAATAAGAAAAGAAGGAAAGAAAGAAAGAAAGAAAGAAGGAAAGAAAGAGATAAGGAAAGAAAAAGAAGGAAAGAAAAGAAAAAGAAGGAAAGAAAGAAGGGAGGAAAGCAAGAAAGAAAAAGAAAAAGGAAAGAAAGAAGGAAAGAAAAAGAAAGAAAAATAAAGAAAGAAAGAAGGAAAGAAAAAAGAATGAAAGAAGGAAGGAGAGAAAGAATGAAATAAGGAAAGAAAGAAAGAAAAAGAAAGAAAAGATTCTTTTATTCTATCTGAAAAGATGACTTCAGTTGGTCAGTACCTTCACAATGAGTGCTCGGATGGTGCTGAAGCAGTGTGATAGATACATGGTGCTCTGGTTGCATGTGAGTGAGTGAAGCAGAACCCTCAGAACTCCGCCAACTGCACTATCCTTATAATCTGTTGATGGTACAGTCTAGAAACCACATACACACACATACACACACATACACACACAACTACCTTTACAGCTGTTTTCTCTCACAGTATGAGAATAATATAGATACAGGAATAACTACAACTGTGCGCAGAGTGCAGACCTCCACCAGGGTAGTGCAATCTCCTCTTTACATGAGATATAGTGGCAGAAATAGTAGAATTATGGTGCTCCCTTGTGGCCTTTTTGGCAATTATTTGAGCTCTTTATTTTTTATCTCACCGTGCATTCTGGGTAATTTCTGCTTCTTTGCCCTATCGCACAAAGTAAAAAAATCTTAAAACATTCAAGATCCAGATCCAGATCACGGCCAATCAGTTCTTTATTGGTCCAAGACCGACATTTGGTTAAAATTCTGCGGAAATCCATCCATTAGTTTCGAAGTTTATGGTCACAGGTACATGCAGACACTCACGACCCCTTGGTGGTGGTCAATACTATATTAAGTATTTATCGCATTCTCTCTCTCTCTCTCTCTCTCTCTCTCTCTCTCTTTCAGCTTTAATTTGTAGATAACTAGATTTCTTTATGACTCATGACACGACTGTAATAATTGTCATTGATTCAAACCTAAGCAAACAGGAGCAAACTACACTGACACTGTACTGTGTGCTGAAGAGCGACCACACCCACGCCTCCGATACCTGCACAATGATCTCCAGCAGGTCCAAGACGATGGTGTTGGCCTCAGTGGCCAGATTTCCACTGATTATGGCTTCCTGGTCCAACTCTGCTTTAGATCTGAAAAAACACACAGTGACAAAAAGCATTATGCTCCGTGATAACAGTGATGGCTAGTTATCCGAATTTATTTGCATATTTCTCACAAACTTCCTCTCATATACAGGGAACCCTCACAACTGCATGCTTTAGTTTCTGCGGCTTCAGTGCATCGCGGGTTTTTCAAAAATATTCATCGAAAATTAAAAAGATACGGAAATTAAGGAAAAATAGGGGAAAAGTTAAGGAAAAATGCCACAGAACAAGTCCAATTATGCAATTATGCAAAAAAAAACAAACAAACCAAACAAAACTACTTACATTTTGTGAGGCGTGCGTCTGTATGTATGTATTCATACAGTGGTACCTCACCTTACGAAAGTCTCACCAAATGAAAAAATGCAGGTTACAAAATCCATTTTCCTAAAATTTTTGTCTCTGGATACGAAACAAGTTCGAAATCGGCATCTTAAAAATTCAAACCTGCCATTCAAACATTCAAACAATGCATGAGCTGCTCTTCCATCAATGACGTTCAAACATCCTGCCCCGCTGGCCTCCCATTGGCTAGGAGGGATAACGCAGCTACCTTTCATTGCCTATCTCCCAACATCCCACCCAGATGGCCTCCCATTGGCTAGGATGGATGACGCAGCTCCCTCCCATTGACTATTATGGAGCTACATCTACCATGATGCTTTTCGTGTAAAGGACAGAGTTACTGTCCTTTCATGGTTTATTTCTTGACTCGGGCTTTTAACCTTCCATAAACATTTGTAAGATTATAACTCTACTAAGACGACATGGTCAACACGCGCGCGTATGATTTCCGGTGCGAGTGAAAAGAAGAAACGGGCTCGAGTGATATCGCAAAGGAATATGGCCAAACCTGTCTACCATCGGTATGATATTGAAGCAGAAGGAGGTCTTAAAAGGTATGCTTTTATAATTTTTAAAGGGTTTCGAGGGTAGTATTGGGAGCCTTGGTACGAATCATGCGTTTTACATGTAAAATGCGGTTCAATTTACGAAAAATACATGTTACGAAAAAGGCGCTGGAATGGATTTATTTCTTAAAGTGAGGTGTCACTGTAATTTATTTACACCTTATGCATTATGTTTGAATGTTTAATTGTCATTATAAGCATTTAAAGTGTTGAATATGTATTTATTGATATTATATACACATATACATGTACGTAGACGTCAGTTGGGGGGGGGGGGGGGTCAATCCTATTTCGCGGAATTTGGCGGTTGCCTGGGAAGGGGGGTCTCGGCCCAAATAAACCTCAGAAAGTGAGGGATCAATGTATATATTTGCCCTCAATAGAGTGATGTATATACACAGTGACAGCATGCTATTTTAAGAAAAAAATGCTGCCGAAATGTTTATATATGACTCGACAGTGAGGTATGTGTTCATTCACTGCTTCAAAACGTGACGTCAGATTCATTCAGATTCCACAACTTTAGCTAAAAGTGGCAACGTGAAGTGGCATCGAGAAACAAAACAATCATTTCAAGCTGACGTGTCTTTTCTACCACAATAAACCTAACATTAATGACCTGAGTCATCCCTGAGTCACGATAGCTGCTTATCCAGACCGCAACATGCTAGTCATTTTATTTCATGTAGCAGGTCTGGTAAAACGTATAATTCAATGTGCCTGTTGTAGAAGATAAATGGACTGATAAATTTCATCATAAATACGGAGAAATGATCTGCACACACTTGTCCTGTCTATCGTTGGTCTGGCGCCACTGTGTGAGGTCTTTCCTCCAGCGGAGGTTTTCTCTCTGGCCCATAGTCCTGTCATTAGCTTCAAAGAAAAAGAGAAAAAGAGTTGACAGCTCAAATAGAAGGAAATCATCACTCCATCAGAAGGAAATAGGACTGAAATCTGGTAGACAATACATGACTTCCATATGTGAACGTCTTGCTAAAGCAATCATCTTTATAGCTCAATCTGCACCAGAGGGCCTCTACATTATTCATCGCACTGCCTGGAAGTGGAGTGCAAAAGCAAAAGCCATTTCTTCTGGCTGCGTTTCGAGGCCGTGAAAAAGGAACGCTCACCTCCCACCCTCTTCATCATCTCTCCTCTCGCTCCCAGGCCGCCCAGTAGTGCCTCTTCCAGGCGAGCTTTAGCCTGTTGAGACTTCTGTAGGGCCTGCACACTCACTTTGTCTGAGCTCTGTTTCCCCTAAAACACACACGACATGCATACATCAAGAAACATGAAAAGAAGAGTCACACGCATATCATCTCATTTTCAATCGCACATTCAAAAATTCCAGAGTTGGTTTTTTTTTTTTTTAAACTCAATCCTTATTTCTTGTATGTGTAGCCTGTAAGCAATTATTTTATTTTGATTTTACTGTATTGGGCAGCGTGGTGACCTCACAGCCAGCAGGTCCCGGGTTTGATTCCCTGCCTCTGCTTTTTCTGTGTGGAGTGTGTATGTTTTCTCTGTGCTTGCAAAAACATGCACAGTCACTTGATTGGTTGTTCCAAATCCCCCCTAGTTGTGTGTGTGTGTGTGTCCTCTGCAACAGCCTGGCGAGCTGTTCATGTCTCATGTTTCACGTCTTCACCCAGAATCAGCTGGCATGGGCACTACCCTCCCCGCAACCCTAATTAGGATTAAGCAACTAAGAAAATGAACAATAAAGACATAATACATTAATTAGATGAGGAAAATACACCCACCCACCCACCCACACACACACACACACACACACACACACACACACACACACACACACACATCAGTGGACTGCTACACATTGGGGATTCCCTGAGAGCAGTTGGGGGTTAGGTGACTTGCTCAAGGGCATTTTAGCCAAGAAAGTGGAGGAAGAGAAGGTGTTGCTTGAAATCCTGGAGTGATATTTTAAAATTTATACGTAGTTGGTGTTGGTAATTTTTATCTGCCCACACAAACTTTGAGATTGGATAAAAAGGTCTTCGACAATAATCAGTACCTTATGAAATCTGAAAAAGGAAAAAAAAAAAAATCTGCCATCTGTGGCCACATTTATCCTGTACAAACACTGACTAATCACTGCTTTGCAGTCCTCTGGGAAGTATCCAATCAAATGCTTCCATATGTCCCACCTTGTGCGTGACCCTACTGTGCACGCATGGCTTTGAAAGGAGCTCCAAGGACATTGAAGGGTTCCACCAAAGCTCCGAAGAGATGCTACATTCAGATTTCGCAAGCGTTCCAAATGACCAACCCCAACTTGAATTAAATGCCCTCACCCTGTACTCAAAGCAGGAGATGCAGATGGTCAGGAGCTCGAGAAGGCGACTGAGCTGAGAGGATGATATATCCACTATCCAACGCTGGATCAGGCTCTGTTCTGCATTCTTCATAATCCACAGGAAACACACCAGCAGATTACGGCTGGTGTCTGCAGAAAGTGTGCTGCAGCTTCTACCTGACTGTGAAGTAAGGAAACAGGGCTGTGGGTGAGAATTCAGATGATCACACTGGATGGAGGCAAAGACTCCCATCATGATTTTAATTCAAAAACTAAAGTCTGGTTAAGATCGGAGTCAATGAGTCTGGATTTTATCACTTCAAAAATGAACACTCGCTAATAGTCTATTCAGTTTAGTTCTGCAACATCCATCGAGCCGGAGGGAAATAAGTGTTTAAGTATATATTACATAGGAACATAAAAAAACTAAAACAAAATTTAATAATAAAAAATAAAAAAACAAGAATAAACAATAAGTCAACTAAAACTTCCGATCATCGACTGCGGCGGAGATGTCACGTGGTCAGGCAGGAGGTGGCGCGTAACACAAGAGAAGAAGAATTTTGTGCGTGTGCATGCTACGAATGGCAGCGAGGAAAGGCTCATGGTGAGCTCCCACAGGGCCAATGCTTCTCAAATACTGGGGTGTGATGCCAGGGTGGGAGGGTATGACCCTGAGGAACATGCTTTTTTGCCATACTGTACTAGAATTAAGTGTAATTGAACATCCACTATAGTAGTTGGCAGTGGTGCTCTCATTATCGTACTATGGTGTAGGGAAAAAGCACTGAGCAAACAATATGAAATGCAGTAAACACGATTTATAGTTACGTATGGGGCCCTGGGGGGGCATGAAATGTTTTTTTTTCTTCCTATAGGGGACGTCACAGAAAATAATTGAGAAGCACTGTCACAAGGCGTTCTCGGAGTGTGGAGGAATACACGCGGAAGAATACGAGGCTAATCGGCCCGGGAAAGCCATTTCCCCAGCAGAGCTCGTAAATCAAAATTTTGCTGGTTGGATGGGGCGGATTTTTGGTGAATCGAAGCTCGTATCATGGGAAATTCATTATAGAACACACTCATAAATCAAGGTACCGCTGTATTTATATATTTTAACCATGACAGACAGAGCAGGCAAGCTCTACATGCATTGTCCTGTCTTTTAAAACTAATGTAGAATTTTTGTATACACTACACCGAAACAGAAAATAAACTAAAATGAGATATTCATTCTTTATTAGCTGCCCAAAGTGACCATAATGCATTGTGAGTGTCTATTATTTTGATACAAGGATTATGCACATGGAATGCATTCATTCATTCATTTATTTTCTAAGACATTTAATCCTAATTCGACTCTGGGTAAAGGTGGGATAAACCCTGATCAGCTCATAAGACCATTGCAGGGCCAGCACACATGCAACCATTCACACTCACACTGACTATGATTAATTTGGAACAGCCAATAGCCTACTGTGCATATCTTTGGACTGTGGGAGGCATTCCAAATTGTCCCAGTGTGTGTGTGTGTGTGTGTGTGTGTGGTTGCCCTGTGATGGACTACTGAACTACTATTCAAGGTACCCCCTTTCTTTGTTTACAGTGGGCGGAGATAGACTCAAAGCCTCCCTGCATCCCTAATAGGCTTAAACAGTTTGGCAAATAAACACATTTATTAATTATTATTAATATTATTTATTAAATTCATCTATAATAATATTATTTAATTCATCTTCCTGTCTTAAATAACTTCTATTATTTGTCAACTTGTTGTTATTGCTTACAATTGATTGAATGAACTCGCAATAAAATGTTTGCCATTGTAACCATAAAAAACAATTTTGTATTTCTCACCACAGAGGCCATGGACACCAGTGCATTTCTTGCCAAGGTGTTGAATGGGTTTCCTGCAATTGCCATGGCAACAGACTGATTGATAGGAGTGACATTTTCAAAGTTATCCTCTGGCCCGCTGGACTTGGCTTTGTTTCCTCGTGACTCAGAAACTGCAAAAATAGTGCATATTATACTAAATATACACATACACAAGTGGACAAAAGTGTGAACAAACGTTTAAGGGCACCTGTGAAGTCGAGGTAGTTGAGGGAGTCAATGATGATGCCCACCAGGGGGAGGTACAGAGCAGCGATCCTTGTCCTGACTTCGAACCTTGAGCATCGCGGGTCCAAGTCATGAGCACATAGTAGGCTGTATGTCGCATTTATGGCCTTGCGTTGTACCTTACTTCTACACACACACACACACACACACACACACACATATATATATATATATATATATATATATATATGCAGATTTCATCAAGAGAAAAAAATTTATTTGCTTACCTGAATAATGTAACAAAAAAAATGACACCAGATGATACCAACAGATACCAATTAGAACTATTTGTTAATGACGTGCATGTAAACGTGTCATCAATGACCTTAAAGGGTTAATCTTAGTTATAAACACTTCAGGGATTTGAGTTCCTGTATGTTACTGGTGTGTTGATATGCTTCTGGCATCACTGGCCCTTGCATGTATCCGCTCTCTCTTAGCGAGGGCGAAATCCCTCCTGGACAGCTCAGCGGCCATCACAGGGCAGAAACACACTGACAGCTTTGCAGCCACTCTTGACAAAAGTCAGCAATGGTTCTTTCACATGAACCTCCCACCATAGACTGTGAGAGACATGGCCGGCCTTTGATAACCCAGTTAGATGCACTGGGAGGACAGTGACAACCCGTGGTGAGTGGGGCTTGATATTATTTTTGGATAATATTATATGGGAACTTCAAAATTTGGAGGCAAAAAATAATTAAAAAAATTAAAAAAAAAAAAAAAAAAAGTAAAAAAAAATAAAAATTCACTCACTCATTTGCACACACACACTCACTCACACACACACACACACACACACACACACACACACACACACACACCTCAAGGGGAACTACGTCACCGTGCCGCTCCATAATCAAATCTCCAGTATATGATCAGATCCCAGATCCAAACACTGCAGTGTGCTACTTGTATCTCCTCATTATTTTATTATGAATGTAGGTGAAGCTCCTCAGAAATCAGTTAAAACTTCTACTATTCTTGGTTTTTCCCTCACAGTTTAAAATTTCACTTTATGTGGAGGTTTATATTTTAACATGAATGAAAGCACTCCTATTGATAGTATTATTATTATTAATAATAATAATAATAATAATACAGTAGTAAATCATTCATTCATTTTCTGAACCGCTTAACCCTAATTAGGGTTGCTGGAAGGCTGGCGCCCATCTCAGCCAACTCTGGGCAAGAGCAGGACAGCTCACCAGGCCATCACTCACACACCCATTCGTACTCACATTCACAATTAGTGGAACAGTCAATTAACCTACTGTGCATGTTTTTGGACTGTGGAAGGAAATCGGAGAACCTGGAGGAAACCCACACAAACACGGGGAGAACATGCAAATTTCACACAGAGACACCCTGAGCTGGGAATCGAACCCAGGACCTTCTTGCTGTGAGGCAGACTGTAAACCACTACATCACCATGCTGCCGTAATAATAATAATAATAATAATAATAATAATAAGTGTAGTGGTGGCCTAGTGGTATAGGGGGCACTGGATCACTGATCCTAAAGTTGGGGGTTCAAGTCCCACTCTCCACAAGGTTGTCAATGCCCCCCCAGGGCAGCTAACTGGGTTATCAAAGGCCGGCCATGTCTCTCACTGTCTATGGTGTGAGGTTCACGTAAAAGAACCATTGCTGACTTTTGTCAAGAGTAGCTGCAAAGCTGTCAGTGTCTTTCTGCCCTGTGATGGCCGGTGAGCTGTCCTGTACTCTGCCCTCACCCAGAGTCGGCTGGGATGGGTGCCAGCCTTCCCGCGATCCTAATTAGGATTAAGCGGTAACAGAAAATGAACTGGTGATGAATATTATTATTATTATTATTATTATGCAGATAGTTAATTTAATTCTGTAGTTATACCAAATAGAAAGGTTTGGTACCACAGGCTGATAAACAGTGACAGTACACAGAAAAACAAAACAAAAACAAACAAGACTGCACTGCATACTGAGATTAAATATTAATTTTAAGTAGCGTAATGTTGAATATAAGACTAACATTAGTTACAGGATATAAAATGACACGAAACAAACACCACAAATATAAAAGAGGAACAAAAAAGAGAACCAGTGTTTAAAATATTCTTCATATAAATCTAACGACACGGATTCTCTGTGTAAAGTGTGTGTTTAACTGACCCTTCTGATTCCATATCGAGAGCCGCGCTGAGTTCAGTCAGCAGCAGCCCAGTCAGGTAGTGCTGCTGTTTAAACTCCGGAGTCAGATCAAACATGGCCGCAATCTTATGGTCTGGCAAACTACATGAACTTGAAGTCTGCAAAAGGCACACACACACACACACACACACACACACACACACACAGGTCTGTAAGTAAAATCATATGAAGTCCATACCAAAGTGATACGACTGCTATAGGACCATATTCCTGTGATACTTGACTGGCACCTGTCCACCATATAGCTCGATCCAACACTGTCACTAAAATGGCATACACTACATGTGAGTATACAACGAGGTCTACCATAACCCAGACATACCACAATCATTGAACCACAGAAATGGACCTCACGTCGAAAATCATAGGCAAGACACATTTTTTTTTTTAAACATCATCTTATGAGGCCCATGAAATGGGAGTACGATGGGGATCCCTGTTAGACGCTACACCGTGCTAAGTAAGACAAGGCCCGGGCAAGGTCTTAACCACAGGTGTACTCACGTCCACCCATCAGTACAAATGGATCAGCATCCCATAATAATAATAATAATAACAATTTTCTAAAATTAATTTTATAGCTTCGAATAACATGCATTGAATAAACTGTCTCAAGGCAAATAGTTGCGGGTGTGTCTCCTTGGAGTTTCCTTACCTGTGATGTGACAGACGGGGAAGGGGATGCGGGCGCAGATGCAGAGCTACTGAAGTACAGGCTCAGGTTTAGATAATGTTCGTGACTGCAGAGCACTCTCAGAAACTCAAGCCTCATGGTGATCAGTGTCGACATGGACATACTCTTTGCCGACATCTGCGAAAATCAAAAGAACACAGTCAGATTTTGAGTTACAGTACACGACCCACTTCACAATGTTTACCGCAAGTGATATTAACCATAAAACACTCACCTGGTTGCAGTAGTTTCGAACCAGATTAAAGACAAAGCCTCTGTCCATCAGGGACATCAGGTCATAAAGGAAAAATGCCAGACTAATGTTCACCTTCTCGGCTTGTTCCTGTTCCTGGAAAGTAATTCACACAGAGATTTAACCATTCTCAAGTTCGATGGCATTTTAACTCGTGCTGCCCTCTCAGGGACAGGATAAGTCTTTCAAGTTTCAGGAAATCAAAGACTGTAGTGGAGCTGAAAGATTAATTTCACCAAGTAAGTACAAACTAAAGTGCACAACGTAATACCCTAACCTTCTGCTGTTTCACCAGTATAGTGCCAATTTCTGCTGTAACCACATTCACGATGGTCAAGATGTCATCCTTGAAGCGGTCAGAAAAACGATTTCTGCGAGATACTCCCTGTTTGTCCATTTGGGAGACATGCTGAGCCATGCTTTTCACCTGAATCACACAAACACAGGTTATTACGATGTATATTGGATCCAAGTAGAAAAACAGACCACAGGAATTCAGAACCATTTTCTAATACAGTGGTACCTTGACTTACGAGTGTCTCTTATAACGAATTTTCCATGATACGAGTGTCGATCCCACTAAAAAAAAATCTGCCCTATCCAACAAGCAAAATTTTGATTTACGAGCTATGCTGGGGAAATGCCTTTTCCAGGCCGATTAGCCTTGTATTCTTCTGCGTGTATTCCTCCACGTTCCGAGAACGCCTTGTGCGGTGCGTCTCAATTATTTATTGTGACCCCCCCCCCCCCAATAGGAAGAAGAAAAAAAAAAAAAGCATTTCATACCCCCCCCCCCCCCCAGCACACGACTATAAATAGTTTTTACTGCTCTTCATATCATTTGCTCTGTGCTTTTTCCCTACACCATTGGGAACACAGTGAGAGCACCACTGCCACTTACTGTAGAGGATGGATGCGCAATCACACTTCATTCTAGTACAGTATGGCAAAAAAGCATGTTCCTCAGGGTCATACATGCCCACCCATCCAACATCACACCCTTGGGAGGGGGCATTATTTGAGAAGCACTGGCCTTGTGGGAGCTCACCATGAGTCTTTCCTCGCTGACACGCACAAATTTCTCCTCCTCCTCCTCATCTGTTACGCACCACCTCATGCCTGACCACGTGACATCTTCGCCACAGTCGATGAGCGGAAAGGTGAGGTGACTTATTGTTTATTTGTTGTTTATTTATTATTTATTATTAATTATTATTAATGTTAACGTACATGTATTATTATTAAATATTTATTGTTTTTACATGTTTATGTTTAATATATTCAAATATACATGTTCGTGCCAGGTTATATGAGTTTGGGAGGGGGTTGGAACGGAGTAATTGGTTTTCTGTTATTTATTATGGGAATAATTGTTTTATCTAAGAAATTTTTGGCTTACGAGTTTGCCCTTGAACCGGATTAAATTTGTAAGTCACAGTGCAACAGTATTTAATCAGTGTAACAAGGCATACCAAGTTTGAAAGCCCTAGCTTCAGCATGTGATAAGCAAATGTTCAGAAACTAAATTGTGACAGACAGACGGACGGATGGATCCCGTTCCTTTAGCTATTAGGCCACTTTGTAGGTGGAGTTAAAAACTGAATGGCAGGTTAAATGAAATTAAACACAAATACTAAAGGGTGTCAAACATTTTTTTCACTCAAGGCTACAGCACCAAATTTCTAGATCGCCAAGGGCCAAATAATTACTGAATATGCGTTCAAAAACGGACAACTATGAAATCAATATAGACTTTTTTTCTTTAGTTATCTGTCTGTTTTGTTTTACTCCTTTTCCGACAAAGCTTGAGAGTGAAAAGCTGTTAATCTCTCTTGAGGAATAATGCAGTCTATTAAAATGACTGACTGTTTTTTTTTTTAAATAGATTGCAGCTACCTTATGGAAGGATGATGAATTACAGCTCGTGGTAATGGTTGACACAAAGAATGTATGATAATCATATTCTTTAGAAGCGCTCGAAAGCCACATAAAATTAGTTGGCGAGGCAGATTTTGCCCAAAAGTCCTCGAGTTTAACACCTGTACCATAGAATATTAAGTACAATTTACATTAATTTACAATCACGGCAGTGTAATGGTTGGCACGTCCGCTTCACAGCAAGAAGTCCTGGGTTCACTTCCCAGGTCGGACGTCTCTGTGTGGAGTTTGCACGTTCTCCCTGTGCTTGTGTGGGTTTCATCCGGGTATTTCCGTTTCCTCCCACAGTCCAAAAATACGCACAGTAGGTTAACTGGCTCTTCCAAATGTCCCCTAGGTGTGAATGGGTGTGTGATTGTTGGTCCTGTGATGGCCTGGTGAGCTGTACCTCGCCCTCGTAGTAGGCTGAGATGAGAATTAGCCTTAAGTGGTTCAGAAAATGAATGAATCACAAAAATGTTTGAAATGACTATCAGAATATTAGGAAATTATCTGATTGGATAAGACAAAAATCATGATTGCAAGCACACCAATTTTTTTTTTTTTCAGTAAATATCAGCTCCAGCTCGGACTCCTTTCATTTTCCTTTTTAATTTTCAATACTTCCTAAAAGCATTTTTTTCAGTCATGGACAATAATAGTGCTTCCAGGTGTTCTAAAACTTTAACGAAAGTGCACATCAGGTCCATCAATAGACCTCCTGAAGTCACTCCACTCTTACCAGCAGCTCAAAGAAGAACCAGGCGTATTTATAGACGTTCTCTCTGCAGACGCCGGTGCTCACCACAATCTGAAGAGCCAGCTCTTCATGGAATTGCTGAAAGAGATCCATACACAGACGCCTGCTGTTATCTACATGACCAGATGAACTCTTGCATCACTAAGTACATACTGGAATAAGACAGTTACCTTTCTGCTTGAGGGCCGCGTGCTATTAGCGGATGTTTGATAGCGGTTTGTAGTATCAATAAAAGTAGACATCCTGCTACCAGGATGATTCAAACCCTGAAAAGGAAAAAAAAAACCAACAACATTAACCTTGTGTGCAGTTTAGATTCAATGTAATAAATAATACTATTTAAAAAAAAAAAAGTATTTTTTTTTAAATAAATTATAACTATATATAATAGTGGCATGGTGGTGTTGTGGTTAGCAAGAAGGTCCTGGGTTCGGATGTCTCTCTATTGAATTTGCATGTTCTCACTGTGCCTTCGTGGGCGTCCTCCGGGTGCTCAGTTTTCCTCCCACAATCCGAATTGCCCCTAGATGTGAGTGTAAACGGTTGTGTGTGTTGCTCTGTGATTGTCTGGCAAGCTGTCGAGCCGAGATACTGAAAGCGATGGGAGATTTACTTCTGCACGTACCGGGGGGTTTTTTTGGACTATAAGGTGCACTTAAACCCTTTAATCTTCAAAAAAGCTGACGGTGCGCCTTATGTATGGATGCAGCCTCGGCTCCATCTCACTGATACAGTAGGCCCTTGACATTCGCGGGGGTTTGGTTCCAGGCCCTCCCGCGAATTGAAATAATCCACGAGTTCTGTACCCAGAAGAAAAACCCCATGTATCACGTCACATGCGCGAATGAGCAGCTGGAAGTAAAATACTATGTATCTATTACATGCGCTAAAACATGCTTCTTAAACACATTCTATAGACAGTCTTACTCATTAATTCAGTATTAATGTAGTAAAATGTAGTAATAATTAAGAAAAACTTTTCAATTTTTACTGTTATATTTATTGATGATAAAACAAACATTATACAGCATATGTATAAAAACACCTTTCAAAGCATTCTATGAAAAACATACAAACACTGTAGTTTTCAAAAATGCCCACTAGAGGAACGTATTGCATTAGGCATGAGATGAGTGAATTCAGGTATTAACTGCATTAAGTCCGACCAGCTCAGCCACACCCCCCAGCCGAAGCGAGTAGAATTTTAGAGTGATAGAGTGAGAGAGCGTTACAAACCAAAGAAGCGGTGATGTTGATGTGAGTTAATCGTCTGGTACAGAGGTGAGCGTGCTTTGTTTCTTGGGAGTAAATGAGAATAGTGAATTCAGGTGTGTGCTCCCGAGCAGCTCAGCCATGCCCCTCACCCGAAGAGAAGTAAACAGTTAATGAGAGGCACAGCGCAATCAAAGTCCCCCAAAACAAAGACCATAACAAAAAGGATATAAAAGAACAAGAAATGTAATAAATTGGAGAAACAAAACAAAATGAGAAACATGCTACACCACAGTAAATAAAATATAACACACAAACATTTTAAACATTACCTTAGGTCAAGACTTTAATAGTGGAGTGTTTTACAACAGTTCAGACGATTATTCCTCTTCAGAAATGACGTGACCTCAGAGGAAACTGTCGTTTCTTCTGGAGAAAGTCTTATTTCTTCAGAAGAGACATCCAACGTCATTACCTTTTACTGGTGCTTATCAGGCGTTTGAGTGACATCACAGAACTTAACTGGTAATTAAAACCCACTAAAAAAAGGCTCATTGCCAACTTGTGCGCGAATGAGGAAAAGGGGGCGTTACATCATTTCAACCAATCAGCAGGAAGGAGTGCTTCCCCCCAGTGCAGCTAACTGGGTTATCAAAGGCGGGCCATGTCTCTCACTGTCTATGGTGAGAGGCATGTAAAAGAACCATTACTGACTTTCGTAAAGAGTAGGCTGCAAAGTCGTCAGCGTGTTTCTGTCCCTTGCTAAAAAGGGTTGTGACAGGAAGGGCATCCCACGTAAAAACCTCTGCCAAATCAAACGTGCGAATCAGATGATTCGCTGTGGCGACTCCCGAGAAAGGGAAAAAGCCGAAAGGAAGACAGACAGCAGGAAGGAGGACAGCCATTGGCTGAATTTGAATCACGTGCGAGTTGCTCGACAGTCCGCGAATACTCAAACCGTGAGTGCAAAACCGCGAATAGTCAAGGGCCTACTGTACCGTCAAAACCCAAGTGAAGCAAACCAATTCAGAACTTATCATCATTCCGGTGGATTAACCAAAGAATTCCAATCATAGTCTCAACAGATCGTAAGTTAGTGGGATCCGTGCTTTATGTCCAAATATCGGGATAAAGCACCGCTACAGGTGTCTCCCTGAGACCTCAGATTAACCTTCTTGAATTTAAAGTTACACTGATAAAGCACCTTAAGGGTAATGATCTCCGTTCTGTAATGAAGACAATAATAATGCGCTGTCTCTATAAGGGGGTGTGGCTGAGAGAAGGTCAGCACCCAGGAAGACTTCTAATCTCCGTCTCTATTGATCTGACTCCATGCGTGAGGGAATAATCAATAATAAAATATAATAATATAATATAATAATAAAAAATAGTAGAGGGATCCGGGCTTTTTGTCGAACTCGCACAACTGTTCAACTCCGACACTGAAGATGAAGAATTTGATGGATTTGTGGAAGAGGAATGACCAGAAAAAGTGAGTTTATTGTTTTATATCGTTACAACTGACCAATGATGAGCGTTATTGTGAGAGTTTAATCAAGTTTGACTTATCTGACTTTTGTTTCGCTCAATGCGCCTTATAATCCAGTGCGCCTTGTGACCCGGAAACTATGGTGTACTGTATATTTTCAGAACTCTATAGACCACTGTTGTGCTAATACCTTCTGAGTCATTATCCTCTTCACTTCGGCATCCTCTGAGCTCTGTGGAGCAGGGATATCGGGATTGCTGCTGGAGCGGACACGGGAATTGAGCAGCATGCTGCCTACACTTGTGGCTGTGGCTCGACCCATGGTACTGTACTTGCTCTCCTGTCCCAATGAACCTGGAGCAAAAAGAAAAAATATATATATTAAAAGATTTGCTACAGGCTGGAAATCATCATCATCAAACCACACCCTTATCCTCATCTTCATCCGCACGTTAGTCATCGGTTCAATGAAACTATGTGATACGTTTTCCCACGTGTTATCTGGGAAAATTTTCCTTGCCAGTGTCGCCACTGTCTTGCTCGTTAGGCTCAACAAGGTTGATGTTTAGATTGTGAAACAAATTTATTGTGCTATGTAAATCTGTTTTTTGATGTCAACCGCCATACAAAAACAACTGACCTGAACTGAAAATGAATGGCGTTCACGTGCATGCATATGTGTGTGTGTGTGTGTGTGTGTGTGTGTGTGTGTGTGTGTGTGTGTGTGTGCCTCACAGCAAGAAGGTCCTGGGTACAAGTCCCAGGCTTGCTGAGGGCATTTCTGTGTAGAGATGCCTGTTCTCCCTGTGCATGAGTGGGTTTTCTCTGGGTACTTCAGTTTCCTCCCATAGTCTAAAAAAGTGCACCTTAGGCTAACTTGCTACTTCAAATTGCCCCAGGGGTGACTGAATAGTTTCTCATGAGTGCAATATTCCGGCAAGTTGGTCAGTGTGTGCCAAGCCTTTGCCCAGTGTTGGCTGAGATAAGCTCCAGCATCAACGCGACCCTCATAAGATTAATCAATTCTACAAATAAGTGAGTGAGAGCGAGGAGTTATCAACCTTCAAGTGACCGAGTATGGGTCATATATTACCACAGGTATATATATCTGGGCGCCATTTTTATTCATTTTAATCGAAAAAAAGTTTCCAACCAAGAATTTGTCGATCTATTTGTCCTGCATTTGTTCTGAATTTTGTAAGGATCGGCCAATCCGTGTGGCGAGTATAATTCAAACTTGTGCGGGTCACTGATGACCCCGGGAAGATCTCTGAGATTTTTAAGATTATATCTTCAGATGGTATTGACGGTTCTTCATTCTGACAGTTACATGTTTCGGATAGTT
>CM045749.1:25444228-25451728 GCA_024760905.1 Plotosus lineatus | reverse complement strand
CCCTCTTCACATCCCTGTTTTTCTGTGATCTCTCTGGCTCCTGGTTTCAGCTCCTCACTCGACCAGTTCCCGCTCCGTAGTTCCCCCTGTCTAAAGTTTTCTTGTTTCTCCTCGTCACTACCAGTGACTACGTTTTGCCCTTGCTCAAGTGCCTCCCCTGTAACAGTAAAGTCTCTCCATGTTCATCCTACTCTGTCTCCTGCATTTTGGGTCCGGCTGAAAGTTCCCGACGTCACAGTTAGCTTGATAATTTATGGTGCATTCAGGTTTGCACCTTGTACCAATAAATGATAAATTCAAAAGAATGAAATGAGATGATGAGATGATGTGTGTGTGAGAGAGAGATTGTATACAGTACAAATTTGTATAGGTTACTTATACAAGGTTGAAACATGCGTTCCGCTTGAAAGAACGCCCTGTAACGACTTACGCACAAATTCATCGAACGAATGTCCGTCCAGAACGTTACTTATTCGTAAGTTGGGGGGCGTCTGTACATAGGCCATAGTATAATAACGGTGTCTGCTAAATACAATAAATGTGTTATTACTATAAAATAAAATTTCTCCAGCATGTGATGATGAAGAAAAATAAATATTGTAGCTTCACCGTAAGTTATACAAGGCCGGGTACCTGTGCTGCGATCATGAAACAAGTTCTTTGAAATATCTAAAGTGATTGAGCTTACTGTACCTCAGGACAATGCAGCAAATAGTTCACAGGAAGACGTTCGACAACGATGGGCAAACAGAACGCGCCCATCTGCAGCCTCTCGTTACTCAGGATGGGTAACCACTGCAGGGGAAACACAACACAGCCGTCCATTAGCTGCAACCCACAGCTGTGATGTTCATTATTAGTGAAGAGTAAACAATTGCATAATTCTTTCATTTTATGGGATATAAAAAAATGAATTTTAACAAATTATATTTCTTGAAAATGTTTTTGCCTCTCAATATCACTAACAACAACAACAACAACAACAACACAGGGCAAAACTAGTTCCTCCTAGACTCGTTTACTAATGTCTTTTCCATGCATGTCGTTAGTAATTGGAGCAGATGTTCTGAAGTAAAGAAGCTGTGAAACTGCTGAAAGACATACCGAGTATCCGATGAGAGTCTCCACGCTGCCGCTCTGGTTCTGCTTCTGCTGGCAGCTGATGTGGAAGAAGGAGAAGAGCAGGTGGTGTCTCTCGGTCAGTTGAGCCGGCAACCGGATCTTCACCTCTTCATAAAAATCTGGCGATCTGCACACCCACATAACTCTTATATATCTTTGCACACAATTCCTGCACATTATATTAAACATTTTATGACATAATAGCCATGGAATGCAGTTTGGCACAGGCAGACTCACTTGTTGTGATATGCGACCGGGGTGTAGATCTCTGTTAAAAACTCCCGACCACTTGACTTCCCAAATATAACCTTGACAGAGAAATGGGTTGAGAAAATGCAGGATGACACAGGATGAATGAATTGAATGCAATAAGGTCCCCGGTTCAAGTCCCGGGCTTTGCAAGGGTGTTCCTGCGTGACGTTTGTATGTGCTACCCATGCCTGTGTGGGTTTTATCCAGGTACTCAGGTTTCCTTCCACAGTCCAAATACATGCACATTAGGCTAAACTGGCAGAGAGAAGGATTGGCGCCCCTAGAGGCGAGTTGAGGGTGCATGATTGTTTGTGGTGTCCTGACACTAGGTGTGATTGTCAGTTTGAACAGTTCTTGACCTACAATGGTCTGGCAAGCTGTTCAGGGTGTACCCTGCCTCTTATAAGCATGTACACACACACACACACACACACACCTACACACCCAAGGTGTACCATGCCCTCGCACCTAGTCAGCTGAGATGGGCATGAGCCTCCCCGCAACCCTAATTAGGATTAAGTGGTTCAGAAAATTAATGAATAAATATATTTATACATATACACTCATATATACAGTATACATACATACATATACAGTATACATACATACATATACAGTATACTAGCCCTTCTCAAAAATTAGCATATTGTGATCAAGTTCATTATTTTCTGTAATGTACTGATAAATATTAGACTTTCAGAAATTTTAGATTCATTGCCCACAACTGAAGTAGTTCAAGCCTTTTATTGTTTTAATACTGATGACTTTGGCAAACAGCTCATGACACAGAGAAGCAGCACTGGACTGTTGCTCAGTGGTCCAAAGTACTTTTTTCGGATGAAAGCAAATTTTGCATGTCATTCGGAAATCAAGGTGCCAGAGTCTGGAGGAAGACTGGGGAGAAGGAAATGCCAAAATGCCTGAAGTCCAGTGTCAAGTACCCACAGTCAGTGATGGTCTGGGGTGCCATGTCAGCTGCTGGTGTTGGTCCACTGTGTTTTATGGAGATTTTGGAGCACTTCATGCTTCCATCTGCTGAAAAGCTTTATGGAGATTTTCATTTTTCAGCACGACCTGGCACCTGCTCACAGTGCCAAAACCACTGCTAAATGGTTTACTGACCATGGTATTACTGGGCTCAAATGGCCTGCCAACTCTCCTGACCTGAAGCCCATAGAGAATCTGTGGGATATTGTGAAGAGAAAGTTGAGAGACACCAGACCCAACACTGTGGATGAGCTTAAGGCCGCTATCGAAGCATCCTGGGCCTCCATAACACCTCAGCAGTGCCACATGCTGATTGGCTCCATGCCATGCCGCATTGAAGCAGTCATTTCTGCAAAAGGATTCCCGACCAAGTATTGAGTGTATAACTGAACATAATTATTTGAAGGTTGACTTTTTTGGATTAAAAACACTTTTTTTTTATTGGTCGGATGAAATATGCTAATTTTTGAGATAGGAATTTTTGGTTTCTCTTTACTGTTTTGCCAAAATCATCAATATTAAAACAATAAAAGGCTTGAACTACTTCAGTTGTGTGTAATGAATCTAAAATATATGAAAGTCTAATGTTTATCAGTACATTACAGAAAATAATGAACTTTATTACAATATGCTAATTTTTTAGAAGGACTGGTGTGTGTGTGTGTGGTGTGTGTGTGTGTATATATATATATATATATATATATATATATATACACATACATATATATATCCATATATATATATATATATATATATATATATACATACATATATATATATACATACATATACATACATACATACACACACCCACATACTGGCATGTAAATTCTTTTGGGTCAGCAGTGCAGTGGTTCGGCTGCTGGCCTCGTGCTTGAGGGGTCATAGTTCGAATTCATGTGAGACCCCTACTGTGCTAAGACTCCTGGAGGGCAAGTTCTCTGTCCACCCAGTCGTATAAGTGGGTAGCAGTAAAAAGTGAAGGATTAGCGTCCCATCCAGTAGGCGACGAACTCGATCGTTTCATGCTACTGAACCTAGGAATAGCTCCGGCTCTGGTCTAAAAAGCCCAATGGACTATTTAACCATTTTACCCGATTTGCTGTCAGGGCTCTGCTGTACTCACAGGCAGTGGCTCCTCTCCATTCATGAACTGCATCTTTATGGTAATGTTCCTAAGAGATGACAATGTGCGATTGCCAAAGTTGAGCCTCTGAGGATACACAAACAGCAAGTTTCTGCAAATAAAACAGCACCAGAAAAAAAATGTGGATGAAATATTTTATATAAAAACAATTCCATCACATTAAATTATTAACAGTGGGTTACCAGGACAATGTCTCAGGTGCATTGCTGTTCAGAGGGCAGCGGCAGTGTAATAATTTAACACTAGATGGCAGTATTCACCTAATATTCAGTAAATGCTTAGGGTCCTCGAATGGTGTAAAAAAAAAAAAAAAAAAAAAAAAAAAATACATAACTGGGGGTCTGTCCTTTTATGGTCTTTATGCACCAACCTCAACCATAATCCCTATTAAGTTCTTGGAGACACATCAGCCTGTTTTACTCATCACTTTAAAATGAATGGGTTTAAATCCAAATCTTGGTCAGTGAAAATCAGGTCAACTCATAAATAATGTTAACTTGGACCTGTTATGTCGGTGGAAAGTTCAGAGATAGAAAGGTCTAATGACTAGCCAGGATAATTGAATAACGAGTGAACATTTGAACAGTTTGGCTGCCACAGAGTCGTGAAGTACGCTTTTATCCTGGGAACGTGAATTAGTCCTCCAGCAATTTTGTGGAAATCCATCCTACCAAAATACAGACACTATCTAATAATAGTGATTACAACAGTGCTGGCTCTGTGGTTATGACTCTTTACTGATCAAAAGGTTGTGGGTTCAATTCCCAGTACTACTGCTACCACTGTTGGGCCCTTGAGCAAGGCCCGTAACCTTCAATTGTGCAGTGATATTAAAAAAATTATAAATACTGTATAAGTCTCTCTGGATAAGCGATGGAGTAAAAACTGTGGAATTATTTTGGAGTACTGTACAACACTGAGGATGGACAGAAAACAGCCACATCAATGGTAATGGTTTTAAGACATCAATACATTGCTGTCAGTGATATGTGCGATATCAAAAGATACAATAAAGCCTCCAATCAGGAAATACGACCAACCTGTATATGCAGTGAGGGACATAGACGTTGTTGGAGGGAAACTCAAGCAATTCTTTGACGTAGCGCACGCTTTTCTCTGATACAGGTTTAATGGGGATGAGCTCAGGAGACAGACACGGTATCACTATTTCTGGCACTGGGGTCACCTCCACCTTCAGAATGCCTGCCGGACCAAATACAAGCAAACAATAATAAAAAATAAAAAATAAATAAATAAATAACCAAACCATGAAATGTACTCCAATCATAAATTCCTCTTAGTTCTAGCATCTGGCGTCCAAATGACCAGGTTTTACTTCAATGTAAATGCCACACTGGAACAATCTGTGAGCATTTTACATCGCACGTCACCTGGTATTATCTTAACCCGTCGCTGAATAGTGGACGTCCTCTTGATGTCAGCCAGGAACTTAAATAAGTCTTCATCACTGAGACGGTCTCCTTCCTACAGACACAAACAGCTTATCAGAATTGATTATTACATCAGGACTCAATGGACTGTAAACGTTTTCAGTACAACCACCTGCGTTTAGATTGAACACAAACAAGGATAAAAAACTCAAGCTGAAGAAAGAAATGGCATAATTTCCTTTTTCTGTACAGTAAGGCAATAAAACTAAAGAAAGAGATTAATTAAATGAAAAAAAGAAAACCTATTAGGCAGTGATGCGTAACCTAGATCATGGAAAATATTGAAATAAATACTGGGCGTGCCATCATAAAATAAGTCATTTCTAAATGTGGGCAGTTTTAGAGTCATAGAGCCAGCTGCAATTTTCATAATTTCTGCTCTCGCAAAAAAAAAATAACATAAAACTTCATGTTATTTTACAGTGTGTGAAAAAGTGATGCACATTGAACTGAAAATGAACTGAAAACGTCTTTATCCTTTGCAGCGACACGAAAATCTCAAGACTCAATTCATTCATTTTCTGAACCGATTAATCCTAATTAGCATTTCAGCATATGCAAGCATTTAATATTGGCTTGAGAGAGAATTTTTTTTTTTTTTTATAAAAAGTCAAACCTTCCAAACTCTCCAGTTAAACACTTACAGTTTCAAACATGTAATCTGCTCAAATCTGTTTGATAGTTTGCATTAGCCGGTTATAAAAGGCTGCTGTTTCATTGTCACAAGACTGCAAAATAGCGAGAAGAGGGCATATATCCCTCAGTTCATACGAGACAAGTTAATGGCAATAATAACAGTGTACTGATATTCAACTAACAAATCAGACATAAAGTACTGAACTTCTGAATGAAATAAAAACAGACACAAATGCAAAGCATACACAATTCCTTTCACCAGCATCAAATAGGAGTCCAATCTTGTATAGAAAAGAAAAAATACTGCACCATGTAAATGCAAACTGGTTCAGTATCATGGGGGAAACATGGGTGATCATGTGACTTTTCGCCATTTATTGGGTTGCAATGGTGTGCATTATGTGCAGAGTAATCACTGTTTGTTTTTACTTACACCTTCTAATAGAAACAGGTATAAAATATGCCTGCAAGCGTTTAAACTTGAGTTTAATTTCCTTTGAATACTATTTTTTGATCTTGAATAATAGGCTTAATTCCAAGGCTAGAATTATGTGTAACTGAAACAAAGTTCGGTTTTGGATGAGCTCCACCCTGCATGTGTAACTCCTACAGTCTTTATTTTCATGCGAGGTCTGAATCACAAAGTGGGCCATTTTGGTCACTAAAGTCCTGAACATGTGCTGTTAAATCAACACTGAATATCGACTGAACAATGTTCGTCTCACAATTCCAAGTTCATACAAATAAAACAGGAATTCGTCACTGCAACTGCGAGTGGGAATTCAGGAATGCATCTCTTTCAGTACTGGCAGCAAGGTTATTGAACTTTATCTTTAAAATGTGAAGAGATGTGGCCCTGAGCTGCTTTCGGTTCAACAACATCTATCAGACCTCTTAATATTTTCCCCAAAGACACGTCATCAGCCTGGAAAACCGAATATAAATCTGTTTAAGCAATGACCTGTTTGAAAATTGTCTGAATGGTTATGACAGCTGGTTTGAAGCTGGACAGGTTGAACTGGTCCTCTGGGGCGGAGAACCTCTCGGAATTGCGTCTGGGCAGGTAAGCCCTCTTTTCCATATTGTTCTTTCCTGAAATAAACAAATATAGCGTGTCACAAACCCAGTAGTACTTTGATTTATCAGTCCAGAATTTAATTCAGACATAGTTGTAAAGCCGCTTTAGAGAGATCCAGATTCAAATAATGATCAGCATCAGCGGATCAGCATCTTCCAAAAAATAGTACTGGGATTAGCACAGGATAGGCCAAAATAAAATCACAACGGCGGTCGATACTGCGGTATTCATACGAGATCAGTGTATACTACATTGGAATGGTGTGATCTGATTGGCTAGCTAACTATCCAGGAAATAAAAGTTATTCGGAGTGAGTGTGGTATTGTGGTGTACTGGTTAGTACGTGCACCTCACAGCAAGAAGGTTTGAGTCGCAGGCTCAGGTGTTTCTGTGTGGAGTTTGGCTGTTCTCTCCGTGCTCGGGTGGGTTTCCTCCAGGTTCTCCGGTTTCCTCCCACAGTCCAAAGACATGCAGATTAGGCTAAATGATTGTTCCAAATTGGCCCTCGGTATGAATTTGAGTATAAATGGTTGTGTGTTGACCTGCAACGGGTCTGACAAACTGTTCAGTGTGCACCCTGACTTCACCCAGTGCCGGCTGTGATAGACACCAGAATCCCGGTGACTGTAGTAGGATTAAGCGGTTCAGAAAATGATTGACGGTGAGTTGTTATCCGGAGTGGATAATGCTTAAATTGAAATGGCGGACAAACACTCGAGTTTGTTATACGGTCACTGATTCTAAAATGGAAACAGATGTCGAACAGACAAGACAACTCAAAATGATCTTTTTTGAGGGGGATTTTCCCACCTTTTAGATTTCTAATT
>CM045749.1:25421728-25439228 GCA_024760905.1 Plotosus lineatus | reverse complement strand
ACGAACGTTTCAGGGTCAACCAGGTGACTTTCAGCGAGGTTGAGGGTTAAGAATTTCCAAGCACAATGAGGTTTTGTGAAAAAAAAAAAAAAAAAAAAAAAAGAGTTATCGTCAATGTTTGTTTTTTTATTTGTTTTCGAAATGTGGGAGGTTTTTCTTGAGTCACTCTGTATTATGGATTTGAATGCCAAATCTTCTGAAGATTTTTCCTGAGAGTTGAAACACAACTCAGCTCAGGATCAAAACATCCAGATATATAATAGCCAAATTTAGCACTTGATTATGCTTCCTGTCAAAGCAGAGCTTAAAACATGTAAAGGATGATGAAGTACTTTAGGAAATTGATGTCTCCGGTGACATCTGCTGCCTATTCATTTAACGCAGAAAGAAATTGAGAGCAGGCTGCAGGAGAAGTTTGCTCCGAGTTATTTTAAAAGGCAAAACTGTTCACAGCAAGTGTAATGAAAACCAGCAGGAGAAATAATGTTCAAAGAAAGTGAGCACAGTGGAAGAAATAAACAGTCACAGACATTGTACTGATGTTCAAGAAATACACAAATCAACACGACTGTTTCATCTCACGACTTGAAAATTCTCATTTGCAGCCATCACAGTATGAACGTTTATATTAAGAGTTAAGGATTTCTTTTTTTAATACTTGATTAACAAAGCCAGGGATATTTGGCTCTGCATTTAAACCATCTATGTGGGGCTGGTGTGTGGGGCCGGTGGTGTAGCGGTTAGGGTGCTGGGGGCTCATGATCAGGAGGTTGTGTGTTTGAATCCCAGTGAGTATATAAATAACTCGACCCCACTGTGCTAAGACCTTTGGGTAAGGTCTCAACCACAAGTGTGCCTCAACCACAAGTGTTCACCCAGCAGTATAAATGGGAAACAGTAAAAATATACTGGGAAGGTAACCTGCGATGGACCAGCATCCCATTCAGGAGAAGTTGAACTCCTGGTAGCTCCACGCTATGGAAACCGGGGATAAGCACTGGCCTGATGAGCCACGAGGCTCGGGGTGTAAAAAGCCCAACGGACTTTATCTATGTGGGGCTGGTGGCATTGTGGTTAGGGTGCTGGGCTCATGATCGGGAGGTTGTGGGTTCGAATCCCAGTGAGACCTCCACTGTGCTAAGACCCCTGGGCAAGGTCTTAACCACAACTGTGCCTCTGTTCACCCAGCAGTATAAATGGGTACCAGTAAAAATATACTGGGAGGGTAACCTGCGATGGATTAGCGTCCCATCCAAGAGGTGTTGAACTCCTGGTAGCTTCACGCTACGGAAACCGGGGATAAGCACCGCCCTGATGAGCCGTGAGACTCGGGTGTAAAAAGCCCAACAGACTACCTACCTACCTACCTATTTAAAACATCTAAAATCAGCACAGACACAGAGCAGTGGGCAGCCATATTGCAGCACCCAGTGAGCAGTTGGGGGTAAAGGACCATGCTCAAGGGCGTTTCAGCCACAAAGGTTCACATTCACACCCCACCACCACCTCACATTTTTTTCTCTGCAAGCCCGAAACCGATCAGGCGATGTTTCGATCCCTGACATGCTTCTTTCACCATTAGCCCGCGGCTGCCCCCATACGTTTATGAAGAATAAATGGCTCAGTCCGGCAGCGAACTGAGGCAGACAATACTGAGAATAAGGAACCTCAATCTTGGTGAAACAACTTCCACAGGAAGCACATTTACTATTCTCCAAAGCTGATGTATATCTCATGGCACCCCTGACCGATAGCCGTTAGAAGGACATCTATACCGAAAAATATATAAATAAATAAAACATCACACTTCACCCATGGTGTCAAGCAAATACTGACCTTCTTCTTTTCTTTCAGGTCATACAAAGCCATGGTGGCAAATATAGGTTCGATCTCAAATTCAAACCTGTGAGGACAAAAGAACAAAAGCACCAACTTATAAATAAATGATGAAATGTCTGTCAGCTGCACAGCCTCATACCTCAGTAATGATATCTCGCTAAAACAATGCAATACTGTGCAATGCACGGAGCAGACGGTTTTGGAAAGCTGAAGGGAGTCGTGAAATCAGAAAAACCCTTTTATTACAGCTGCTTCTGCCAAACTGGATGTCATCGATAGGTGAGAAGTAAAGGCATGAACCAAAAAAAAAAAAAAAAAAAAAGTGATGAAGCAATGTGCCCTTTATTTAAGGTTAAAGATCCTGTTATTTACAGCATAATGGCAAAGAACCTGAGCCCGGTTTTAAAGGATCGGAGTTCAAAACCCCAATTATAGAGAAAAAGATGGATTACTTGATGGCTTGGCATCGCACCAGAATCCTGAGGCCCATGTGCTCCTTCGGACAGTCAGGAATGGGACGGATTTCCACTGCATCTTCCTGTAGAAGGAACCAGCTCTGATTAATACTCAATCTTTTCTTTTATTGTTTAGTAATTTATACTATTTATGTATCTATTTATTTATTTACTTATATAATATATATGTATGTGTGTATGTTCGTACTTGTATCTATTTTTGCACCCCCTACTGATAGTACCTCAAGAGCCTGTAACAGTGAATTTCTCCATTGTGAGATTAATAAAGCTGTATCTTATCTTATCTTATCTTATCTTATCACAATCTCAACCCCAATAACCCTGTAATCTGTCCCGCCAGAGGAAAATTCCGGAATTAAAAAGCCTCCCTCAGTACGTGAATCCATGAAATGTTTTACACTTCATGGGATATACTATATAAATATACATTTTCCAAAATTTTTTGTCTCGATATGAAACAAGTTCTCCTTACGAAAACGCGCCAAACAAACATTCAAAGCGCCATTCAAACAATGCACGAGCTGATTTCCCATTGACTATCTTCCAACATCCCGACCCGCTGGCCTCCCATTGGCAAGGAGGGATGACATAGCTCCCTCTCCCATTGGCTATTATGGAGCTGCATCTCCCATAATGCTTTTCGTGTAAAGGACAGAGTTACTGTTTTTTCATGAGTTTTTTGAGTGTGCTCTTTGATTTATTTTTTGACTCAGGCTTTTAACCTTCCAGAAACATTTGTAAGATTATAACTTAGCTAAAAAGACCTGGTCAACACACGTGCACACGCACACGCACACACACACACAGACACACACACACATGCGCGTGCTTGTGATTTCCGGTGCGAGTGAAAAGAAGAAGCGGGCTCGTGGCATGCGGTTCAGTGATATCGCAAAGGAATATGGCCAAACCCGTCTACCATCGGTACAATATTGAAGCAGAAGGAGGTCTTAAAAGGTATACTTTTATCATTTTTAAAGGGTTTAGGGGGTAGTATTGGGGGCCTTGGAACGAATCACGCATTTTACATGTAAAATGCTGTTCAATTTACGAAAAATCAAGGTTAAGAAAAAGGCTCTGGAACGGATTAATTTCATAAGGTGAGGTACCACTGTATTATCAATAAAGATAAAAAAAAAAGAAACCTCATCCTCACCTCATCAGTCGGAGGATAAAGAGCAAAAAGTTCAGGATGGCGGCTGTTCTGTCTGGCTACGAGATTAAAGATGTCGAGGTCTTCAGAGTTACTGAACTGCAAAAGATGGTCCAGGCGAGGATCTGGCTGAAGAGCCCGGAGGTCAAAATCAGAAGAGGTGAGAGTGCTGCGAGAACTGTCGTCGTCACATAACACGGCCAGGGATGGAGACTTCACCTGAGGATCCAAGAAGCGGCAGATATCGTCACATTACTCATCAGATTCATTCACAATTGTGACCCATCATGTTGATAAAACAGGAAAAGCACAATTTTGCTAACCACTCATTCATTCATTCATTTTCTGAACCGCTTAATCCTAATTAGGGTCACGGGGAAGCTACCGCCCATCTCAGCCGACTCTGGGCGACGGCGAGGTACACCCTGGGCAGCTCGGCAGGCCATTGCAATGCCAACACTCACACAACCATTCATACTCACATTCACACCTCCAGGCGACTTGGAACAGCCAATTAACTCACTGCATGTTTTCGGCCTGTGGGAGGAAACCGGAGCCGTCATCGTTGTCTTCTTCTTTTCCTTTCGGCTCTTCCCTTCAGGGGTCGCCACAGCGAATCATCTGCCTCCATCTCACCCTATCCTCTGCATCTTCTTCCCTTACATCAACTACCGTCATGTCCTCCTTCACCACATCCATAAATCTTCTCTTTGGTCTTCCTCTAGACCTTCTGCCTGGTAGTTCCAATCTCAGCATCCTACTACCAATATACTCACTATCCCTCCTCTGTACATGTCCAAACCATCTCAATCTAGCCTCTCTGACTTTGTCTTCAAAACATCTTATATATGTTGTCCCTCTGATGTCCTCATTCCTGAGCCTATCCATCCTCGTTACTCCCAAAGAGAACCTCAACATTTTCATCTCTGCTACCTTCAGCTCCGCCTCCTGTCTTTTCCTCAGCGCCAATGAATGACATATTTATGCCTTACTAAATTGATTAGTATTTATGGAAGGAGAGATACACTAGATGGCCATTAGTATGTGGACACCTGACCATCACACCCAAAATCATGGGCTTCACTATATTATCAGCCTCCTTTTCAGGGGAAACTTTCCGCTAGCTTTTGGAATGGGGGGGGGGGGGGGGGGGGGGGCAGACAGTGATGCTCGGTGAGGGGAGGCCTGGTTCTGGTTGACAGCTTGTATTTCATTTAATTAAAAAAATAAATAAAAGGTGTTCAGTGGGGTTGAGGTCAGGATTCCTCTTGAACCTTTCCCACTCTATCAATGCCTTCAAGGACCTGGTTGTGTGTGTAGGAGCAGGGTCGTGATGAAGCGCTTTCACCTCCGATTTTAAAAACAATACGGATGGTCTTTACACCGGGTACCACATATACCCCCCCCCACACACACACACACACTTTGAAAATTAAGTGATAGAACAATGAGTTGGACTATTGTGCCTTGTGCTACCACAACAGACTGTCAAATAACCGTAAAGGAAATCCCGCGAGGACTAATCCGGTGCCAAGCTCTTAAAAATACATGTTTTGAAGAAAGTATTCTTGGTTGAGCTCATTAAAACTTGGCAAGCCGGGGCTAGACCAAGAGGAACTGGCTTGGACTCAATTAGTAGTCAGATTTCGTTGTAGCTCTGGCCTTGAATTAAAAGGCAGTTCGGTGCCAAAGATATTGTGGGAAAGCTCCCCTGTTCTGTTCCTCTCTTTCTTCAACCTTCTGAACATCTCTCCTTTTACCCTTCTCTCTCGCCCTCGCTCGCTCATTCCTCATCCTCTGAAGGATTACCTACATTAAATGTCCTGATGTGGTCATATCTGACTCAATTAAAGGTAGCATTAACAAATCAGAAATTGTTGCATTTACCGGTTGCTCTTGTTTCTCTGGTTGGACATCAGACTCAAATGTTTGCTTCTGAAGGAGTTTGTGAAAGCCTGTCCTCTCCGAGTACGCGGTCCATCCATCACCTTGGCATCTGTACAAAAGCCACATCGAGCATGTGCAACTATGTCTGTGTTTTTTGTTTTGTCTTTTTGTTCTCCTGAATACAGTCATAGCCAATCCTCCACCTGTCAAACATGCCGTCCCCATGATCAGCACCACCACCAACACCAATAAGGAGGGAGACAAGCAAGCACACTTTCATCTACTTTAAGAACTGCCGCACATGTGTACTTAAGGGCGGTGCTATTCACGGAACTGTGAATGAGCTGACAGATGTCCATCATTGGTTGGCAACCAACGTGACAAGAAAGCAAGCATATAATATCCCTCCCTCATGTGAGACCTCAGCCAATCAGCTGACACGGACACCCAACTGAAGAAAGCATGCAATCTGCAGGTTAATTGTTGTGCACCTTGATGGTCCCCTCGAGACACTCCCATTTCTTTCTTTTTTTTTGTTTTTTAACAGATACATTGACTATTGCCATGACATTAATTAAACAGAATTTAACTCGGCTTCCAAGTGACACATCAACAAGGTGCGTGACTTTTAATCCAGAGATCACATGAACGAACCCGGGTGAATGCCACACCAGGAGTCCATGGGAGCTAACTGGCCTATTTCTCAAGGGAGGGAGGGACGGCAGTTCCCTGTCACGCCCAGTGATTGCCAGCCAATCACAGGAGTATGTGAGCTTATTCGTTCGAGAAGGCGGATGGCACGAGAGTGCATTAGACCGCCCCCAAATATGCATGTACCACAGTTCAATAAGAGGCGGGGTGGCTAGCATCACATGTCACGGAGTGGGCGTGTGCATGCTTATTTTCACGCCTCCATGTTTGGTAGTGATAGTGTGATCGGGAAAGTAATACCTGATGGGTGGGAATTAGATATGACTAAATTTGGGAGAAAGGGGGGGGGTGTCCCAAAAAACAAAAACAAATAAACAAAAAACAAACAAACGAATGAACAATACCCCATAAGTTAACCAGACACAGGCTTACCTTCTGCCGACCACTAGCCAAGGCTGAGTGTAACTCTGCACACAGTCTCTCACATGGGGATCCAGTTCCACCCTGCACACAAAGACAAACTCTTATGCACATCATTATTTTTATAAATAATTATATCTCAATTATATTATCTGTGTTTACTGTTAAACTATTCAAACAAATGATAAATTTAACTTCAAACAGATGGCAGTTTGGGGTCGTCCTGCTCCACTCGACTACACCCATATTCCATGATGAAACATTTCTATCTTGACAGGTGTGGTCTTTTTTATTATTATTTACAGCATTTGGCATATAAATCATTTTTTTATTACGACCGAGCACATAAGAAATAAGGGCCAAGCTCAAGGGCCTAACAATGGCCGCATGGTGGTACTGGAGCTCAAACCTCCAATCGTTGGCTGAGTAAGCCAGGGGTCTTAACCACTGAGCCATCACTGCTACCTTACCACAGATGGCCACATTTGCAGAGCATGACGGCTCAATAAGTGTTTTATTTGTATGGAAATAATGCAAGTAACATGCTGTGGCCGTCGCACTCACCGTATCGCGTTTAAATATGTAAATCAATGAATGGTGGTGTTTATCCCTCCTGTACAGTTCCAGTCTTCTCACAATCTAACCTTTATTCTAAAGAACACATTTTAACCCAAGAACAAGTATACAGGGACCCCTCACTTTCTGCAGTTAATGGGGACCGAGAAGTAGAATCGACCCCCTCCCGGCAGACGTACACGTATATGTGTATATGTTTTATGTGTATATAATATCAAATATTCAATGCTATAAATACTTATAATAACAATTAAACATTCAAAAATAATGCATAAGATGTAAATAAAATATAAGTACACACACATACAGACACACGCCTCATGAAAAATGTAAGTAGTTTTGTTGGGGGGTTTTGGGTTGTTTTTTGTTTTTGTTTGTTTGGGGTTTTTTGCATAATTGGCCTTGTTTTTGGCCATTTTCCTGAACTTTTCCATATTTTTAATTTCCTTATTTTAATTTTTTTTTCGATGAATATTTTTGAAAAATCCACGATGCACTGAAGCCGTAGAAACAGAAGCACGAAGTAGCGAGGGATCCCTGTAGTTTGTTTTCTAGGCTCAGTCTATTCACAAAAATATATTTAGATTTTTACTTTTCCTGGTTATTTGAATGAATTAACATAAGGTCAGCGGGTAAAAGGGATGCCTTTAGTTTGTTTGGTTTGAAGTGGAGTAAAATAATGTACCACGGAGTAAGGAAGGTAAGGTAGGGTTTTTTTGGGGGTTTTTTTGAGGGGGGGTATTTCCCCCTCATTTTCGCCCTAATTTAGTCATATCCCATTCCCACCCATCATGTATTGCCTTCCCTGTCACACAACACTACCGACCAACTAGGGAGGGGTGAAAACACATGCCCCTCCTTGAAATGCAATGCTAGCCACTCGGCTCTGTTTTAACTGCCTGGCGAGGGCATTTCTGTGTGGCGTTTTCATGTTTCATGTGTGGGTTTAATCCGGGTACCCCAGTTTCCTCCCACAATCCCAAGACTCAAGATGACAGTTCTAAATTGCCCCTAGGTTTAAGTGTGAATGATTTTGTGTGTGTGTGTGTGTGTGTGTGTGTGTGTGTGCTACGATAGACTGGCGATTTAGACTTCAGTCGAGCCGCAGCCCTGGTAACGATTAAGGAGTCCAGCAAATGGATGGACGGATACATTTCTGTGATGAATTGATGTTTAAAAAGTGGAAGTTGGGAAGCCCTGGTTTACAGGCTTAGAATTTGATTCGTTAGTAGTTAATCCTTTCATAGCTTACCCTTCCTCTGGAACAAAGTGGTAGGCAGTTCGACATTCCCTGTCCACTAAAACCACCTCCAAGTCATCATCAGGGAATTCGCCCAGCTCCTGCATGAGCTCGGCATCTCCGTTGCGCAGCTGCGTCATCAGGAATTCCTCAACATCCACCGGATCCACTGCGTCATAAGAGTGAGGCTTGAACAAAAACAAAACAAAAACACCGTTAATATACCGAATAGATCACCACAAGCCGATGCCCCGAGTGTGGATGGTGACCATTATTTATTGGTTAGGATTCAAATTACACATCTAACAGCACTTTCGATACTTGTGCAGCTCAGAGTAAGCACTGCGGACAAAAGCTAATCATCCCTTTCATCATCAAAAGCTTGAACAGCCTTCAGTGTTTGGTGTTTACTCTCCCTTTATGTTTTATCAGAACTATACCATTAGCTTGCCAGCGACTCCAGATGAAAATTAGCCTGCTTGGCTAAATCTGGCACATTTTATATGAAGGACTTGAAATGCTCATGTTACTTACTGTGCACTGTAACTTTTAAACAAATAAACAAATGTTATACACATCTGCCTTGAATAATATACAGTGTTACCTTGACTTACGAGTGTCTTTTATAACGAATTTTCCACGACACGAGTTTCGATCCCACCAAAAATATTCCCTATGCAACAAGAAAAAAATGTTGATTTACGAGTTCTGCTGGGAAAATGGCTTTTCCAGGCCGATTAGCCTCATACTCCTCCATGCTCCGAGAACGCCTTGAGCAGTTATTTTTTGTGACGCCCCCTATAGGAATAAAGAAAACATTTCACACACACCCCAAGTGCCCCATGTGCGACTATAAAGTGTTTTCTGCACTTCATATCGTTTGCTCAGTGCTTTTCCCAACACACACAGCGAGAGTGCCACTGCCACCTATTGTAGAGGATGTACAATTACACTTAATTCTAGTACAGTATGGCAAAAAAGCATGTTCCCCAGGGCCATATGTGCCCCCCTAGCATCACATCGCTCTCCCCTTGGGCAGGTGCACCCCACTATTTGAGAAGCACTAGCCTTGTGGTGTGGTGAAGCACGAGCCTTTCCTCGTTGGCATTCGTAACATGCAGAGGCACAAAATTCTCCTCCTCCTCTGTTATGCACCATCCCATGCCTGCCCACGTGACCTCTTTGCCACAAATGATCTGAAGGATGAGTTGACTTATTGTTCATTCTTGTTTTATTATTCATTATTATTAACATTAATGTACATGTATTATTATTATGAAATATTTATTGTTTTTACATATTTATCTTTAAAATATTAGGTCAAATATACGTGTTTGTGGCAGGTTACAGGAGTTTGGGGCGGGGTTGGAATGGATTAATTGGTTTTCTGTTATTTCTTATGGGAATTTTTGTTTGATCTAACAAACTTTTTGGTTTACGAGCTCACCCTCGGAACGGATTAAATTCGTAATTCAAGGTACCACTGTATATACAGTAGTTATGTCCTCGTTGACACCTGTGAAAACGTTCAAATCTTAGAAAAAAAGAATTTATATACGGCTCATTTGTCACTGGTATTTTCTCAGAGATTTATCTTTTTCATAAATAACCAGCAAGAGAGCTACAGCCTTCTAGGACAAAGCAGAAGTTGTCGTTAACTTGAGCCCAACTTTACAGAGCTTATTTCCCTTCCCCGGTTCTGCAATTGCTCCACCGCTCAAACCACAATCGATTAACTAAAGGCATGGTCAGCACTGGCAAAATTCTGAGCATACAGGAAAAACCGTCAAGGTTCTGTTATAGCTTTCAAACAGATGCAATAAAGATCGAAACCTGCAACCTCATTATTTACAAAAACGGTGTTCGATCTTACATTAACTACATTTGGCAGACGTTTTTATCTAGAGTTATTTATATTTGGCATTTATTGTTTATACAACTGAGCAATTTAGGGACTTGCTCCAGTAACTTGAGCAGTATGGTGGTGGTACAGGGAATTGAGCCCCCAGCCTTTGGAATACTAACCCAGAGCCTTAACCAATGAACCACCACCACAGAAGCAAGGTACCTTTATATTTATGGCATTTGGTAGATGACCCTATCAAGAGTGACTTGCATTTTATCTCATTTATATACCCGAGTAGTTGAGAGTTAAAGAGTCTGGTTCAGGGGCCCAACATTGGGAGCTTGGTAATAGTCGGACTTGAAACTGCAACCTTTCACCTTGATTGGTAACACAGGGCCTCAACCATTGAGCCACAACCACCCACCCAATCTTCACACCGAGCATTCAAAATGCAGTCAAGAAACTTTACTTTGGTGTAGCGGGTGATGTTTACCTTCAGTTTGTGTGTTTATTGCAGGAATGTCACAAAAAAAAAAAATAAATAAAGTAATGCACAGATTTTTATTTATTTATTTTAAATCAGAGATGGAGCGTTGGACAAGGCAAACACAATTAAATTTTGGAGTGGATCCAGATGTTTAGGAATTTTTCTCCAGGATTATTATGAGATAGAAGAGTGGTATTACAGCAGGCCCAGCAGAGGGTGCTGTCTACTTTCTATTAGTTTTTCCGCTTGGCAGAGGTTTACATTCTCCAAAAAGTGTTTTTGTTTCCAATGGGGTGTTTTTTATTATTATTATTATTATTATTATTATTATGGTGATTAACATGCATAGAAACTCTTTGTTCCAGCTTCTAGGTGATGGAATGAATTGCCCTGGATGACAGACAGTAAAACCACTGGGTGTTTTCAACTGATGTCTGATTCCCTACCACTTCTGAAGTACTTCAATTGGCACAGTCAGTATTTATTCTGATGTTTAATTTTTTTTAAAGGTCTTCCACGATAGCGTTGGTTGATGATAATAGTCGAGTAGATTGATGGTGGGTCTTGGTAAGCCAATAGAACGTACTCAATGATACAGATAACTGCACACGAGTGCTTTGTAGTCTTTAAGTTGGTCTGAATTCCGGCATCTTCCAAACGCAGCAAATGTAAACGTTAATAGTTTAACGATCAGAGCAACGGAAGGAATGAAACAATGAGCGGATAATAAAATAGAAAAGGCGTTTGTGAATACCGTTCCTCCCTGAACCCTTTCTTAGATTACACCCACACCTCCACATGCAGCTTAGAGTTGTGATAAGACGGTGACTGTATTTGGGTGTGGCAATACAGTAACACTGTGGCCAGCCTCATGCCTCCTGATGGAAAGGTCGTGGTTTCAAATCCCTGTTCGACTCCCACTTTGCCAAGACCCATAGACGAGGTCTTAACCATAAGTGTGCATTATTTATAACAGTAATTGACTGATCGTTTTAAATTCAATGCAGTGAGGGTTTTGCTTTTCAGTGTGGCATGTCATCCTTTTACTATAATAATAATAATCATAATAATAATAATAATGATGATAATAATAATAATAATAATTATTATTATTATTATTATTGTTATTATAATAAGCTCTGCGATGGCCTGGTGAACGTTCCTTGCCCAGAGTTGGCTGAGATGGACGCCAGTGTCCCTGTTTCCCTAATTAGGATTAAGTGGTTCAGAAGATCAACAACACCACCACCACCACCACCACCAACAACAACATCATTACCAACACCAACATCACCACCACCAACACCAACATCACCACCACCAACATTACCACAAACAACATTAACACCAACACCAACAAAAACACTTAACACCACCACCAACATCAACACAAACAACAAAAACAACATTAACACAAACAACAAAAACAACATTAACACCACCACTACCACCAACATCAACATTAACACCAACAACAACAACATTATTAGTACCACCACCATCAACATTAATAACAACAACATTAACACCACCAACAACAACATTAACAACACCAACAACAACAACATTAACACCACCAACAACAACATTAACAACACCAACAACAACAACATTAACACCACCAACAACAACATTGACAACACCAACAACAACAACATTGACAACACCATCAACAACAACATTGACAACACCATCAACAACAACATTGACAACACCATCAACAACAACACTGACAACACCATCAACAACAACACCACCCCCAACACCAAATGTTTACAAATGCACTGGAATGATTACATTTCTATCAGTCAACATAATCTTTTCCAAATAGAATACGACATGTAAACAATAACCGAGCACAGACTGGAACAGTAGAGCAGCCCGAAGCCAAAATCTTTCCCTCTTTAGGGAGGACACCGGTGTGTGAATAATTCATGTCACCAAACCGTAATACACTCTTGAATATTTTATGTTTATTCCAAAGAAAAGCATTTTTATCTTTTGAAGAATAAACAAGAAAAAGAACATAAAAATGAACAGCTGTCTAGGAAACTGTCCCACTTTGCCAGTGAGGGGGAGACAACACAGGACCAGAGGGATGGGGCGCAGCAAATCATTTTTCACTGCTGACACCGACTCCTGCAAAGGTTCAGTTGAAACTATGCGCTGCGTTCAGTAATATTCAGCTATTAGCCAGAACAATAACAGCTGGGCATGTTCCGGCATGACTGTGCGCAGGCAAGTTATTGAGCAACGCAGCAGCACATCAACGCCTCAAGTATGAATTCTTTCGAGCAGGAGTCCAAAGACAGACCCAGAATTACAAAAAAACTTTGGCAACCACAGAACTCTGGCTAAATCATGAAGGAAATGCTTTTCTAAAAGCAAGAAGTCATTAGGCTTTCACTTTACTCAGGAGTTGTATTTTTAGATCACTTGCAGGAACGAAACAACAGGATCCAAACTTGTAACCAACAGCCACGAGTTTCAAAACTATGGAAGAAATATGGAAACGTAAACGGAGGGGAGTGTAATGGTGGTTACGCCTGAGGCCGGGCTAACTGCTGCAATCTGTTCCACTCCAGCTTGAGATCCTTTAGACAGCAAAAATGATAAATATGAAAATTTGGAAATGTATCAATAAACCACGGATACAACAAAAGGAAAAAAAATTTGTCTTTGCTAGCTATGAGGACATTCGACTGCAATGATTTATCCACTTTGTCACCTTAAAGGAAAAGGTCACTGATAATTACAACAAGGCTACTCAACTGGAAGACTTTATCCTCTGGTGGGACATTTTTCATCCAGGATGAAAGTGCACAAGAGCCACTGAATACACGAGTCACTGAATCAATTCAGACGCATGAAAATTATGTAAATCACACACTATGGCCTTCTCAGTCACGTGATCTGTGAGATTTCTGACTGCAGAGCAGAGCAGACCCATATCGGCTGACTCTGGGCAAGGACGAGTAACACCCTGGACGGTTCGCCAAGCCATCTTCTTCTTCTTCTTTTCCTTTCGGCTTTTCCCTTCAGGGGGCGCCACAGCGAATCATCTGCCTCCATCTCACCCTGTCCTTTGCATCTTCTTCTCTTACACCAACGACCTTCATGTCCTCCTTCACCACATCCATGAATCGTCTCTTTGGTCTTCCTCTAGGCCTTCTGCCTGCTAGTTCCAGCCTCAGCATCCTATTACCAATATACTCACTATCCCTCCTCTGTACATGTCCAAACCATCTCAATCTAGCCTCTCTGACTTTGTCTCCAAAACCTCTTACATGTGCTGTCCCTCTGATGTGCTCATTCCTAATCCTGTCCATCCTCGTTACTCCCAAAGAGAACCTCAACATTTTCATCTCTGCTACCTCCAACTCTGCCTCCTGTCTTTTCCCCAGGGCCACTGTTTCTAAACCATACAACATCGCTGGCCTCATCACCGTCTTGTACACTTTTCCCTTCATTCTTGCCGATACCCTCCTATCACACATCACACCGGACACTTTTCTCCAACCATTCCAACCTGCCTGCACACGCTTCTTCACCTCTTTTCCACACCCTCCACTGCTCTGGATTGTTGAGCCTAAGTACTTAAAATCCTCCACCTTCCTTATCTCCGCTCCCTGTAACCTCACCGTTCCTCTTGGGTCCTTCTCATTCACACACAGACACACACACACACACACACACACACACACACACACACACACACACATATATAGGGATCCCTCACTTTCTGTGGTTAATTGGGACCGAGATCCCCCGAAACTGCCAAATTCCGTGAACACCCCCCCACACACCCCGACCGACGTACACGTACATGTATATATGTATATAATATCAATAAATACATATTCAATGCTACAAATGCTTATAATAACAATTAAGCATTATAAAATATTGCATAAGATGCAAATAAAATATAAATACACACACATACAGACGCGCACCTCACATAAAAAATGTAAGTACAGTAGTTTTGTTGGGGGTTTGGGTTGTTTTTTGATTGTTTGGGGTTGTTTTTTTTTGCATAATTGGCCTTGTTTTGCTGCATTTTCCTTTACTTTTTGCCCTATTCTTCCTTAATTTGCATATTTTTTAATTTGACGAATATTTAAAAAAAAAAAAAAAAAGTGATGCACTGAAGCCATATGAATTGAAGCGCGAAGTAGTGAGGGATCCCTGTATGTGTGTGTATATATATATATATATATATATATATATATATATATATATATGTGTGTGTGTGTGTCTGTGTGTATATATATATATATATATATATATATATATATATGTGTGTGTGTATATATATATATATATATATGTATATATATATATATGTGTGTGTGTGTGTGTATATATATATATATATGTATATATATATATATATATATATATATAAACACATATATAAACACAAGACACTTGTTTGGGATGCTATCGGTATTGCAGTATTTCTACTTCTTTGAATAAATCGGTTTAAAATCTAATGAAAGCATGTGAATTGATGTTAAAATATGGTACATCATATTCATCTCTTATAGAACTAAAATAATTTCAAATTTTTATTATTTTTACATTTTTTTTCTGAACCAGTGTACTGCTGACAGTTAGTAAACAAATGAATGCATTGTGACGATCGAATAAATTCCTCAGAGAATTCTGATATATTTATCTCATCATTCATCCCTGATTCTGATTTAATTTTGAGTCACTGCACATTATTAGTCTGAAAAACCACAGTAACCACATAAACCCATCCCTGCATCGCCATGAATCCCAACATCACCATGTAGCGATGGGCCTTAAACCATCACACCTATAACATCAGGCACAGGAACCTGTCACAACTTCCTGTTCTTCAAACATTCACAGAAAACAATTTATACACTCTGCATGACTATTTAAAAACAGTTTCATTACTTCCTGTGCTAAGGTGTCACTCTGTACGTCTTATGGATCAGGTGCATCGCTGAAAACATCATAAAAAGAAAGTCTCACCCGGCGTCTTCACAGCCAGCAATCGGGCAAGTAACAAAATGGCGATACAGGAAATAAAAACCAAACTTTGCTGGCTTTTGCACAACTCTTCCCCTTTACGCTGCTAAGTGATATACCACGTTGTTAGACATTTGACAAGAGGATGTGATGTCATCACTTCCTTTACCAGTTTCAGAAGCACATGATATAAGACAGGGAGATTCCAGCAGGGGTCGTAACACTTTTGTCAGCCGATGAACAATTTCTGACCGCGTACACATTTACTGTTAGAATTGCTGTTTCTACTCACTTTATCACATTTATTTTATATCATAGCGCTGAAGTAATGCACGCCCACCCCAACAAACTTTTCCGCCATTTGTTTTGATGCTACTTCCTCCAAAAAGGTTATGCTTCATCATCCTAATTTGAATTGGTGTTAGTAGGATTACACAATGGGCAGCGGTGGCCTGGTGGTAAAAGTGCTGGATCACTGATACCAAGGTTGGGGGTTCAAGCCCCACTCTCATTGGATTGTCACTGCCTGCACCCCCCCCCCCCCCCCCAAGTGTAGCTAACTGGGTTATCAAAGGCCAGCCATGTGTCTCAATGTCCATGTTGGAAGGTTCATGTAAAAGAACCATTGCTGACTTTTATCAAGAGGAGATGCATAGCCGTCAGCATGTTTCCGCCCTGCAATGGCCTGGTGTGCCTCCAGAGTGTACTCTGGCCTCACCCGGAGTCAGCCGGGATGGGCGCCAGCCTCCCTGCAACTGTAATTAGGATTAAACGGTCACAGAAAATGAATGAATGAGTGAATGAATGAATGAAAGGATTACACAAAAAGTCAGGTGAACATTTTCATAAAATTTCTACTGGAGGCGGGGCTTTGAACAATTAACACTCCAGTAGATTTACAAGATGATCCAGGGCAAATTCTGGATTATGGACATTTTGAAAGGATTCTTTAACATTGTGCCATAAAGAGATTCTTGACATTTTTGGGCTTTGAAGAGGTTTTCGCTCTCCATGTTCCTCCTGTTTATTCTAAATTCTAAAACTCTCAGGCGTCAGGGTGTTAGCGAGATGCATTTTAACGTCATGGAGAATAAACCCACCTACTATTGGTAATTATATGTTCGTTGCATTGTTCGATGGGTGGCATGTGAGTATTTGTTGGCATGGCAGTGTATCTCTTAAAAATCAGTAAAGTACTATTCATAAACAAGGGTCATCAGGAGATAACATGCCCCACCCCACCCCGAGTCTCCACGTGTAAATACCAATGGTAGAAATCCAAAAATATATAAAAGCATCACGTCATAGTGGTACGCTGGTTGCCATGGAAACCGCAAAATATTAAAAGACACAACTAAAATACTTAAAGTAGCTACCAAGTTGGATGAAGAAATCTCAAACGGTTTCGGGGTTCTAGTCCGGGATCAGACTGATGTGAGACTGACTACATGACCAAGCCTTCGCCCTCGCCCACCTCCACCTCACCCCGCCCTAAAGACCTTAATAATACCTTAAACCTCCTAAAATTCAAACTCTACATCTGACTTTGTCATTCATAAATTTTCTGAATCACTTAATCCTAATTAGGGGTCACGGGGAGGCTGGCGCCCATCCCAGCCGACTCCGGGTGAGGGCAGGGTACATACACCCTGGACGGCTCGCCAGGCCATCGCAGGGCAGAAACAATGCTGACGGCTATGCAGCTCCTCTTGAGGAAAATCAGCAATGGTTCTACCGCTGACTTGCAATGTCTCTTCATGGTTTCTGTTTTTCAGAACTTGATCGCTGAAGTTTGTCAGAACAAGAATATAAAGCGGTTCTCCGATGAAAATCGGACAATACACAGTGCGCTTGAAAGAAAAATGTATGACGACAGTGAGATCTCAAGAAAATAAGAAAAAAAAAAAAAGAACAGTGTCAT
>CM045749.1:25411728-25416728 GCA_024760905.1 Plotosus lineatus | reverse complement strand
AGTATGCGCAGTACATCGGCACACTTTCTTCTATGCATTACGCAAGGGACCTACAGCGGAACGTCTCAAGCTAGAGATCAACCGGGTGTGAAACTGTTCCGAGCGCATCAGTGAGTTTAAATGGTGCTCATAACAGAGAGCATCTGGTGCAGCATTTTGCATTTTGATTTTTAAACAACTCAGTGACAGTCATCCAATCAAGGGCTGAGTGGAACTAACCCAATTCAGTCCAGTGACAAATTACAATTAAACAAACACCACAATTTTTCACCCACCCACTCACCCACTCACTCACCCACCCACCCACTCACGCACCCACCCACTCACTATCCTGTCTACGCCATGAACAAACCAGTAGATCTGATTTGTTTGCAATTTTCTTCGTCATTTGTCCCAATCAAAGGTGTCACTGGCAGTCAGACTCCACCCCCTCAGATCCCTTGAGTAACAACTTCTTTTCACGTTTTGTGTTCTCGTCCTCTCTTGGCCGTACCATCCACTCAAAGGCCCATAATATATCCAGTGCAGGGGCTACTGCATTGCACATGCCCGAACCAGTGGAGACGGTTCACATCAAGAAGGACTACAAAAGACAGCTAGAACTGATTCCATCCTCTGCTTCTACAAACACATCAACCTCATCCACTGACCCCAAATACGATTGAAAAGGAAGACAACTCTTTTTCTCCTGGCGTTCGCAGCATCGCTGGTGGCTATAAACATTTTATACACTGTAATATAAAATTAAAAATATGGCAAGTTTGATCAAAGGGAGTTTCATAGATAAAAAGTTCCGTTGGGTTTTTTACACCCTGAGCCTGGTGGCTCATCAGGGTGGGGCTTATGCTTGGTTTCCATAGTGTGAAGCGACTAGGAGTTCAACTCGTCCTGGATGTGACTCTAGTCCATCACAGGTTACCTTCCCAGTATATGGTACCCATTTATACTGCTGGGTGTACAGAGGCACACTTGAGGTTAAATTGTCCAGGGGTCTGAGCACAGTGGGGGTCTAACTGGGATTTGAACACACAACCTCCTGATCACGAGTCCAGCAGCCTAACCACTACGTCACCGGCCCAACTTCTATAATGACATATTTCTATGTAAAAATTATCCAATTACTGTATTATTATTATTATTATTATTAGTAGTAGTAGTAGTAGTAGTAGTGGTAGTATACAAATGTACACATACAACATGGACTAAAAAATACATTATGCAAAATCTCCAATAACACGACAGCCCTATAAACATGCCACTGTCATATAAGGCCTTTCCAACTGCCAGCTACTGTATCTGCGGTGTGCAGAGTGATTCCAGAGCAGATACACATAGGCACACACCCTTTCTATAGATAAGGGGAAGAACATGGTGAAAAAATTGTGCGGTAACAGTGTACGAGATACACGTCACATGCTAGCGACCTACACGTTGGTAGGTTTACCACAATAAATGTGCAGTGAACGCGAGATGATGCAAGCCGGACCGCTCTGCATTAAGATAACCTGCATGATGGATTGCTCTTTAGGACCGGACACTTCGCTGATGATGCTATACACCTCTACTTGAAGTGCGGTCAACATCAAGGCGTAGTTGTAAGTCCTGGACTCGAAAAGGACGTATCATGCATCTTCCTGTGTTCACACGGGTTTCCTCTGGGTGGTCCGGTCGCCTCCAACAGGCCAGCGACATACACATTAGGCTAACTGACTGTTCCAAATTGCATCTGGATGTGAGTGGGAACGGTTATGTGTTTGTGTTGACCTTACGACGGTGTGGCAATCTGTTCAGGGTGTACGCCACTTTTGCCCAGTTTAGGCCGTGAGAGAATCTCCAGCCTTCCTGCGACCCTAATAAAGTAAGCGGTTCGGAAAATAAATCATGCATAAAATTTCGGAGAGTGTGAAAGAAAATATTCACGAGAGGTTTGGGAAGACTAATGAACACTGTGTATACACGGCTGTAGTATGTGTGCGTGTGTGTGTGTGTGCGCGTGTGTACTTTTGAATCACATACCAGACACCTAATGACCCAGTTTCTAATCATATGACTTGTCTGATTCAATAAAAAAAAAAAAAAAAATCTAAACACCCATAAACTAGCACAAGAGACACACAGTACAGTGAAGTCCGTAAAATTGACGAAATGTTCAGCGTTGCCCAGAAAATACTTTCTGAACACAATACCGATGTGTTTTTCCCATCGATCGCAATTGAGATTCATTACTAGTACAGTGGACTGAATTGGGTCGTTTCCACGCCTAATGCTAATTCATATTCCCAAAGCATCCATGCAAATGTTCTTCACAATGCTGCTCGTTTCGCTCTTGGTTCTCACACAGAGAGTAGCACTGCGCATGGTGACCAGGAAAAAAAAAAAAAAAGAAAAAGGCTCACCGACAGACAAAGGGCCTCCCATTTAAAAATCACAGCTATTTGTTTGCATCGTGTTGTGTGGGGAATTGCAAAGCCTCTAATCCCTTTCTACATATTAGTCATGCTGTTCTCTTTAATATGCCGTGTGCCGTACCCATGACAATCCCAACTCTATCGCATTCGGTCACCGGATTCATGCTAAAAAGGTGTGAGGAGGTGTGTCAGGAATTAAAGCTGGAGGTGGTTTGCATTGCAGGTCTGGGACAAATTTCCGGGGGGTTGAAGTCAAGCAAAACAAGGAAAAAAACAATCATCAATGAAAAGCACTACAGTTTGTCCTTACAGGACTGCAGTAAGGCAATTTTCAGCGTTTCCCATGAAATGGTTTGTTAATAGTATGGTGCACATTTCTGTTTGTGAACGACACACACGTACAAGGATACAGTCGAAGAAAACGTGTTTCATTCTGCTCGGACAATGTTTCCTGACTCTGAGGATTAGGGGGTTTTTTTTTGCAGCAGGACAATGCTCCACACCGCACAACTGGATTAATCAAGGTGTGGATGGAGGACCCCAGGACAATCCCAGTCCAGAACCATACAGAAAATATCGCAAATGTTATCAAGAGGAAGACAGGTGGTGACATGCCATCAAACTAATCTGAGCTGATCCATTTTTTTTTAAAAACTAGGAGCGGCATGAAGTCACCAAAAAAGAAACAAGGTGCAGGACTGGTGGACAGCATGAAATGTCAGGTTATTTTAAATATTTTTTTTTCTTGAAGTCAGCTGAAGCTCATTAGTAGTGTGCGTTGCTGTATGCATTATTTAAGGTCTGAAAACCCATATCGTATCCGATGTAATAAGCGCCCTGCTCCAATAACCCCTCCGGTGTTTTTTATCTTGCGTCTAATAACCGCCCATGTGTAGTGAAAGCAAAATGGTAGATCTAACTTCCCAATTTTGTTGAATCAGTCTCTGTAACGGTAAAATGAGGCGTTCACTGCCTGTAAATGTGAGTTTACACTGTATTTCAAGACCCCCTGCCACTGGGGAATGTCTATAATGTTCATCAGTCACAACACATTTGATTGTTCCACCGTGCTTTAAAAACAGGAAAATATTTTGCTGTGTTCTCTTGGTAAATGTCCAACAACCAATGAACCATTAGAAACTGCTACAGCAAAACTATGGGATGCTCTGAATGAATGGAGCGATGAGCCAGATATGGACCTATCAGAAAGTGATGATGAGGATTTTTCACCCGATTCTCCTGCTCACTAACTTCATACATTTAAAAGATATTCCTGGCTATGTGCTTTTGTTTATGTTCGTGTTGATTGTTTCAAGGTGCCATGTGCTAAAGTTGACAGTGTTGATTGGCTCTTTACTTCCAGGGAAAATGTTTAAAGGAAATGTTTAAAGGGAGGGAAAAGTAAAGGGTCTTTTTTAAAAGATTATTTTTTAATTGATTATTTTCAGCTTTCATGTAAGTAGTTTGGTTGATACCACAAAATGAATAATACAAATACCAGTAAAACTCTTTAATTTTTCTGTTATTCATGTTTTCCACCTCGACGGTAATAAGCACTTACCGTTCCACTCCACTGGTAACATTTTAATAAGCCCCCACCCCTCCAATTTTTTAAGTGCCCTGGGCGCTTATCATGTCAGATACGGTATTATTTTTGACCAGTTTTAATGTGGACACGGTGTCAATATTTTATGGGATAAAAACAAAGATTTGGCAATTTTGCTGTGATTTCAATTAATATTAATCAATATATATATATATATATATATATATATATATATATATATATATATATATATATATATATACATACACATATATATGTATATATATGAGCAAGGCAATTCTGCTTATGATCGCCAACCCCTTTATAACTGTACTCACATTCCTGAAAAGCCATTTAGATTCGCTTAACAGAGGTCAAAGTCTTTTAGGAGGGAACTAAGACAAACACTTTGAGGTTGTTGTGTTTCTCTCCCCATTGGCTTACAGTCAAGCAAACATTTCACTTCAATCAAAATACATATAAATTATATATGGGTCTGATCACGAAACCGGTACTGAAATATGTGACACTGAACCTTTACATTTTTGCCGATTTAGAAAAAATAGGTTTCCCATTTTTTAATGTAGTAAAGCTGTAGTGTAAAAATGTAAGTAAATTAACATGCAGTAAAGTCTGGTAGATGCAGGATAATATTGGCCATTGCAGGAACAACCATTCATACGCACACTCACACCTACAGGTGATTTGGAATAGCCAATTAACCTGCTGTACATGTCTTTGGGTCATTTTGATATGATATTATCTCCCAGGCATGCACTAAAGATTCTGATGCGTTGATTCACTCATAAACCTGGATGGGGAAATTTTATATATTTATATGTACGTGTGTGTGGGGTCTGATCACGAAACACATACACCCTTCATTTGACTAAACTTATTCGTATATTATATTGTTTATAACACCTAGAAATTTCATGAACACTGAAGCAAAAAAAAAAATTGTCAGATATTTCAAGAGGACATAGTGTGGGTCACGCTGAAACATGACAGATTGCACAAAACCTTGAGATTCCTCTTACCACAGT
>CM045749.1:25279228-25406728 GCA_024760905.1 Plotosus lineatus | reverse complement strand
CTATTGAGAAAGAACCGGAGGATTCCAACTTCCTTCACTTTGGATTTCCATGAAACGTCAGCATAACGTGACTAAAAGGAGGGAACTACTGCTGTCATGTGGCAATGAATTTCCCTTTCAAATAGGCTTCCTGCCGTTGGGAGGAATCCCAGTATGCAAAGCTCCTCTTTCTATCTCGAATCGGCGCTGAAGGGGTTTTAAATCATTGCACCTACTGCTGATGAACGATCCAAGCTTCATGTAAACATACATTGAATGAACCAGTCCAATGATGGAAAACATTGAGGAGGAGGGTGGATGTGTGCAGCCAGAATCTGATGTGGTTAAGCCACAACCACTGCAACACCATGCATGAAAGAGGTGTATGCTGGTGACATCATGCATGCAAATAAAAGCAGGCCCACAGCAAAGGACAGAGAAAAGTCGAGCAGAAACTCCCTTTTAACTCTCCAGTAATCACAATGAATGCTGACTTGCTTACATTTTTAGCAAATGCAAGCAGGTGCAGCAACCGCTCGCTGCTCTCTGGTGAGATGACGCAGCCAGACCGCTCCGTTTTAAGAGGATCTACAGAACGGATGGCTCTCTAGAACTCGCTTCTCCACTCCACTAATAATGCCCACACCTCTATGTTGAAGCAATGGCTACCTCAGTGCTTAGCACAACCGCCTCACAGCATGAAGGGCAAGGGTTCGAGTCTCGTGCTCGGCAAGGGAGTTCGTGTGCGGTTTCATCTCCTCCTACAGTCAAAAGCAGTGCTTCTCAATTATTTTCTGTGACGCCCCCCTATAGGAAGAAAAAAAAAAAAAAGATGTCACCCCCTCCCAGCGCGACTATAAATAGTGTTGTTTACTGCACTTCAGATCATTTGCTTGGTGCTTTTTCCCTACACCATAGCACGAGAATGAAAGCACCACTGCCAACTACTGTAGTGGATGCACAATTACACTTAATTCGAGTACAGTATGGCAAAAAAGCATGTTCCCCAGGGTCATACGCCCCCCTCCACCCCCAAGGAGGGGCATGCTTCACTATTTGAGAAGCACTGGTCTAAAGACATGCGATGGGCTAGTGAGCTGTTATGGATACACCCAGCCTTCGCATAGAGTTGGCTGAGATAGGCTCCGGCTGCCCAGGGACCCTAATAGGATTAGGTAGTTCAGCAAACGAGTGCATGATGAATGAATGAATGAATGAATGAATGAACGTCCACTTCAAGATGTGTACGACTTCTCACCTGATTCACGACAATCGGCAGTGAAACAGAACCAGCTGATTAAAATTCACTACAACAAGTGACCGATGTTACGGTGAACAAAGCAAGCTGGAAGTCCCTCTCGGTTTCTTCCTTCTTTCTTTTGAATCGGTGAGCAAGCTTCATTTCCTTTTGAGTCACACCAAAGAGGATGTGAAACAGTGAGTATGAAATTAAAAAAAAAAAAAGAGGAAAACTAAATAAATAATTTAAAAAAAACCTTGCCAACTTTGCAGCCCCACAACTGACTGCTTTATCCTCGTCTCACAAAGAGCAGGGGTTATAACCGCACTTCCTTCATACAGACACTATTCTATATTACAGACACATAGATCCAACATCCTGAGTCTTTAGGAAACTGTGTGCTATGACAGGAGCACGTTATAAATTTAAACGATTTCAAACTTACTCAAATTCACGCTGTGTGTCCTGTCAGTTTGAACACAACAGCTTTAGGATCATAATGATGTACACCATTCACATTTAATAAAAAAAAAAAAAAAAAAAAAAAAAAAACATTAATGTCTTTAGTAAGTGAAATTTTGACAAGTCGTGCTTTAAAAAAAAAAAAAAAAGAAAAACCACATCTGATGTTTGACGCTCTCTGGGGAACAATGTCCTTATCCCATAGCTACAGTGTAAACGCCATTGAGAAATTTATGGTTAGTATACATTGATATCACAGACCTCATCCCCTTCCAAACACAATGGGCTCATGCACTTCCTCACCACCTGCCATGTTACAAAAAAAAAAAAAAAACAATAACTTCCAGCTTCACCGGACTTCATCTGTTGACTTTTATTTTACCAAGAGCACAGAGAGAGAGAGAGAGAGAGGCGCGCAGGAAAGAATCAAAACATCAGGCGGAGATCCACACAACAGGCAAACATCAACACATCAGGAAGACAGTAGGACGGTGGAAATGGTCGAACACGCAAGATTTCATTATTCGCAACGGAAATGTGTGAGAATAACAAAAGTTCCATCTTTACATAAACACCTGTTATTTTATTTATGGCTTAATATTCAAAATTAACCTGATCTATGGCAGTACACCAGTGTTCAGCGTGTACCCTGCCTTCAGACATAACTGGTCGAGATAGCTTTCAGTCTCCCAGTGACCATAATAGGATGGGTACTCTGGTTGCATCGCACAGTCCAAAACCATGTGATTTAGGCTGACTGGCTGTTCCAGATTGCTCGTCTGTGTGTACGTGTGAATTATTGTGCGTGTTGGCGAGCGGGCACGGTGGCGTAGTGATTAGCACATCCACCTCACAGCAAGAAGGTCCTGGGTTCCATTCCCAGCTTGAGTGTTTCTGTGTGGAGTTTGCATGGTCTCCCCGTGCCTGCGTTGGTTTCATCCGAGTACTCCGGTTTCCTCCCACAGTCCAAAAGCATGCACAGTGAAATAATTGTCCGTCCCAAATCTCCCCTCGGTGTGAGAATGAGTAGGAACGGTTGTGTGAATGTCGGCCCAGTGATGGCCTGGTGAGTTATCCAGGGTGTACCCTGCCCTCGAATAAAGTCGGCTGAGATGGGCACCAGCTTCCCACACGACCCTAATTAGGCTTAAGTTGTTCAGAAAATGAATGCAAGAATAAATGAATGTTGGCGAGCTGTTCAGGGTGTACTCTGGTTTCGCCCAGTGTTCTCCAGTGTTATACGCTCCAGTCTTCCTGCAACCCTAATGGGATTAAGTATGCAGGAGAGTTACTTTAACTCGTATTATACAAATAATAATAATAATAATAATAATAATAATAATAAGATGAGGAAGCAGTGGGTTTGAAAGTAACGCGCATGCGCACGAGTCGTGACGTCTTCCCGACCAGATTCTTTAGGAAGATGTTGAAGTTCTTTGGTCTGAAGCCCATTTTTCTCATTAGCCCTCAAGATCTGAGACGTGTAGCTGCGTGCTGAGGAATGAATCCACACTTGAACTCAAACAAAACAAAAAAAAAACAAAAAAAAAACAAAAACAAAAAAAAAGTACAGCAAGTTGTTTCGAGGACAAAAAAAAAAAAAAGTTGTACCGCAAAGTCAGGCTGATCGGGTCGGAGCCGCACCGCGACACCGACGTGCGACGTGTCTGCCCTCACGACGTGTTTACGATTCGATCACTTTGGACTTTGACTCGCGCAGACGTGTCGGTGCGCCGTCGGTCGGGCGGTTGTGAAGCGAGAGAACATCCTACCTGTTGATCTTGAGCGCGAACGCCCGGCGATCCGACTGCGACGCCATCTGGGAGTCGGGCACAGGAGGACTCGCGGGGTGTCAGCGCGGGGCTGCCGCTGTCATCCACAGCATCATCTTCACTATCAGTACGTTTTCTGGGCGGGAACTTCCGCATTTGGACAAACCCGAACACTCACAATGGGCATGAGAGAGAGACACAGACACACACTGAGAGAGAGAGAGAGAGAGAGAGAGAATCCTCAGTTAATCCGCTTCTACTCTTTTATCATCTGCGTCCCTCCTGCTTTTCTCCGATCCGTTATTATAATGAGAAATAGCTGCTGCTGCTGCTGCTGCCAGCTGTAAACCCACTCCGCTCCTTTCCGGCTCGTTAGTCACGCCGCCTGCAGAGCAGGAATTCCCGGCTGGAATGAGTGTAATTAGCGGGAGCTCCCGGGAGGAGCGTTCAGCCGCCAATAAAGCACTTTATTGGCGGAGTGCGCCCTCTGTCGGTCAACCGCAAACATTGCGGATTAGGAGGCAAATCAGTTCAGTTCATTTTTCTGTAACCGCTTCATCCTAATTAGGGTCGCGGGGAGGCTGGTGCCCATCCCAGCCAACTCAGGGCGAGGGCAGAGTACACCCTGGACAGCTCGCCATCGCAGGGCGGAAACACGCTGACGGCTTTGCAGCCTACTCTTGTCGAAAGTCAGCAATGGTTCTTTTACATGTCTCGCACCATAGACAGTGAGAGACATGGCCGGCCTTTGATAACCCAGTTAGCTCCACTGCGGGGGACAGTGACAACCTTGTGGAGAGTGGGACTCGAACCTCCAACCTTTGGATCGGTGATCCGGCGCCTTATACCCCTAGACCACCACTGCCCCGGAAACAAATCGGAAACCACATTTTCCGAACCACTGCACAAATATGCCACGCCTATCAGAGTGTGTTCATTCATTTCCTGCACCGCTTCACACTAATTAGGGTCGCGGGGCGGCTGGTGTTCCCATCTCAGCCGACTCCGGGCAAAGGCAGAGAACACCCTGGACAGCTCACCAGGTCAGAAACACTGAGTAGCTTAGTTCCAGAAGTCAGCAATGGTTCTGGGTGGCGGTGGCCTGGTGGTAAAGGTGCTGGATCACTGATCCCAAGGTTGGGGGTTCAAGCCCTACTCTCAACGGGTTGTCACTGCCCAGGGCGGGTTCATGTAAAAGAACCATTGCTGACTTTTGACAAGATGAGTTGCAAAGCCGTCAGTGTGTTTTTGTCCTGCGATGGCCTGGCGAGCTGTCCGGGGTGTACTCTGCCCTCACCCAGAGTCAGCTGAGATGGGCGCCAGCCCAACCCCAAATTAGGATTAAGCGGTTCGGAAGATGAATGAGTAAGCAATGGTTCTTTTACATGCTTCTCACCATCGACGATGAGAGACGTGGTCAGCCTTTGATAGCCCAGTTAGTTGCACTGGTGAGACAGTAGTGAGAACCCATTGATAGTGGGTTCTGAACCCCAGACCTTGGGATCGGTAATCCCAAGTACATTACGCTAATTGGCTGTTCAAAATTGCCTTCAGGTGTGATTGAGGTAGCACTCCATGATAAAATGCGTTGTATACTAAAGACATTACTTAAGGCCCAGCGTTAACCAGGAAAGCTGTCCAGTGTGTACCCCACCCTCACCCCGGGGGCAAGAAGGGGGGGGGGATTGCCAACCTCCCAGGGTACACCCTGTACAGCTCACCAGGCCAAGATTCACAATCATTCATACTCGAACTCACACCTAAGGGTGATTTGGAACAGCCAATTAACCTACTGTGCACGTTTTTGGACTGTGGGAGGAAACCGGAGTACCCGGAGGAAACCCACACAAGCACGGGGAGAACATGCAAACTCCACACAGAACCACCTGATCTTCAACTCAAACCCAAGACCTTCTTGCTGTGAGGCGGCTGTACTAACCACTACACTACCGTGCCACCTGAGTCCAAATTACCTTTATTTATTTTATTAATTTAGCAAAAACCACATTCTTAGGTTGATCCTCATGCTCATTGAAATTGCTTTGCAGGTATTCAACAATAAAGAACACTGTTTATCTGATTATTTACGAGACGAAACCCAAACAATATTAGCCCAAGACAGGCCAGTTAACAATCAATGTACTGAACTGGAAAAGCAAACCCCCCCCCCCCCCCACCCAAAAAAAAAGGAAGCCATCATGATACAGCAGAGGTGTCCAACCCCGTTCTTGGAGATCCACCTTTTTTTTTTTAGACTTTTAGCTGAAACACATAAACCTACTATGGCCATGGGGAGGTCAGTTGCTGTCTCACCGAACACTAGGCAAAGGGGTGCATTACCATTGAGTTAATTTGGCAGACACCCTTATCCAGAGTGACTTACATTTCAAACGTTTTATACACAGGAACAATTCAAAATTAAGGGACTCACTCAAAGGCTTTGAACTCCTGACCTTCAGATCAGTATTCCAGAATGTCTTTGGACCATTGGAGGAAACCAGGGTACCCCACACATAAACGCCCTCCCCCGGGCCTCAAACCCATGCCAAGGACCTTGCTGAATCAGACATGTTAAACACTACACCTCCCTCCCGCCCCAAGCTGAACACCTATCCAAGACTTGACTCTTTGAAATGAAGACTTAAGGCAATGACTAGACGTCAGGTGGAGTCGATGTCTTCAAATAGGCGGATCTAAGGAACGAGAGCTGAGCACCGCTGCTATACAGGCTAAACAAGCAGTTTGTAGGGTGCACCGGATTGGTGCAGGTATTATAACACCCTGACCTGCCCATCACTACACGGCCATTTCCCAGTACCTGCTTCTGTTTGTTCAGCTAATTGTTACACCGGGATTATATTCAGAAAAATTCATCTGCTTTTGAACTTGTGGTCTACATGGAAGACTTCAACAAGAACACCTCAGACTTGACGAAGAACTCACACAGAAGTATAAAACACAGGAATGCTTACTGACATTTCTGAAGGAGGGTGTGATGAAGCTTTAGAACAATCCACCGAACATCTGAAACTCCGAAGCAGTTCATTTTAAAATAAGCTACGAGGACATACAGAAAAAAATATTACTTATATTTAATATTTACTGAATGTAAAAAGAAACTTGGTGAGGAGGGTGTATACAAATCCTCAGAAATGTGTAGGAGTGATGGACACATTCATCACTACCACACAAGTTTGAAAAATATCACAACAGCTAAAGTCAGACTCATTTTCTTTGAGGGCCATCACAACATTGTTGACCTAGATAATCGCCGAACATCCATTTCAATACGGGCAAAAGGGCAGGAAATTGAATCTACGTGGCAAAATGATTAGTTGAGGTATTTTATCCTCTTTTCTTTTCTGACAACACAATCTTTCGTGAGTCATGAATGAGCAGCTGGTTATTTGAAATAGGCTGTTGCCACCTAGTTCAAGGATGATGAATTGCAGTTTAATGGTAATGGTCAATGAAATAATGTACGATAATCATTCTTTCATTGACCATGACCATTAAACCGTAATTCATGATCCTTGAACTAGGTTGTGGTTTAATGGTAATGGCGAATGAGAGAATGTACGATAATCATATTCTGTAAAGTTCTTGTGGGTCACAGAAAATGAGTTAAGAGTGGGCCTTGGGGCTGTGAGCTTGATACTTGTGATCTAAAGCAGGGGTCTCCAATCTTATCCACAAAGGGTCGGTGTGGGTGCAGGTTTTCACTTCAACCAAACAGTAGCCACACCTTCCACCTGTTTCCACCAATCACAGATCATCAAAACAAAACAAAAAAAACTAGATCGGACATTATTGTTTCAATTCTGAAGTGGGGCCATCTTGGTGAGATCACCTTGCTTTAAAACTTTTAAGTCAGAATTGAAACAGTAATGTTCCATCTAGTTCTTGTTTACTTTTCTTTTGATGATCAGTGATTGGTGGAAACGGGTGGAAGGTGGGGCTACTGTTTGGTTGAAGTGAAAACCTGCAACCACACCAGCCTTTTGTGGATAAGGTTGGAGAACCCTGATCTAAAGGATACAGTACTTCAGTTTTGTAATGGATAAGTTTATGACAGTCATGAGAGGAAATATAAACAGTCAGCAAAAGTAAAATGTGCAAATTGCATGATGTTTACATTAAGTCAAGCAACCCAAAACCCCAAATAGTACAACAATGCTCTCTTAGACATAGCCTGCCCTGCCTTTCAGGAAAAACTTGCAGCGTCCAAGTCATTTTTAAAATGTGCCCTCAATGAGAAAACGCTCCGTAGTATAGAGGGGTATGGACTGGGTTATTATAACAGGCCAGCTGGGTGCGTATATTCGAAAAGAACCCAACTCGCACACTACCAACATGTAGACAGAGTGTCGGTCACAGATCTGTACAGGAATTCTGAAGCATAAAATGAAACACCATCATGTATTAATCCACAATACATTCGCTCATAGAACAAAAGTCAAGTTTCATTTTTGGACAACATATCAACACAACGATAGGGTCAAAAACAAAAAAACACAATCTGATGAAGAACATCATAAAATTAATGTATGCAAAACCAGTTACTGCCTTTCACCAAGTTCATCACCAAGAGCTTGAGGATGAAAACAAATTCAGATTCATGTGGAGCTCACATGCTCTTCCTCAGCTTCTCCAGAGCAGCCTCCTTCTCCTGCAGGAGTTCTTTAAGGCGTTTGATTCTCTCCTGTCGTTTTATCTCCTCTGGGTCGAGCAGTCCAAAGTACAGTTCACTAGGTATTGTGTAACCCGTCCAGTCCGACACCTTCACCTCATCCAGTTTATTTGTTTCCATAATACCCGTTTTTACCAGATTGTTTGTTGTAGATGTCATACAAGTCTGGTCTTGTGTGCAACTTGAGCTGCTGCTGCATGTTCCTGTCATGACTGGTTCTGGTTGCCCCTCAGGTTGACTCATCAGAACAGAAGGAGTGGAAAAAGTTCTCTGAACATCCTTGTTGACGTGTGACTGGCTGCTGTATGTGACTCCATCTTTTGATAGTCCTGATGTACTGCTGCTGTCTGATGAGCTTGATATTGAATTAACAGACCCGTCGGCCGTCGTTACATCGCCGCTCAAATTATTTAATACATCTGTAAAGCTGAAACAGAGATCTGGCTTCGGTTGCGGTTTACCAGCTTGTTGTTTACTTGCACTCACTCCTCCTACTTTAGTGCCACAAGGACACGCTGTGCACATTTTCCCACACCCCTTAAGCGAACGAGGCGGGGTCTTCCGTAATTCCAAACAACAAGCCGAGCTGTCACCTTGACATTTATCAGTATGAGATTCTACAGGCTCGGACAAGGAAGAGAATGACAGGACATCAGAGCTTATGTTTGATGTTTTACAAGCACCGCTGGTGAATGTGGGCTCTTCCTGTGTACCTTGACTGGTCTGAAAGACCTGTCCATCGGTACTCTGGTCAGCATTTTGAATCTCATGCTCACATTCTACTAAACCTTGAGATAAAGGTGAGGAATGTGCATCAATCAAGGAAAAAGTATTCGAATCACCTTTCTCCAAACATTTTCTTTTGCCCGTTTTCTTAGGTGTGGACTCCTGCAGACACACAACACAAATAGTAAATAAACAAAACTGATCATATGGAATTTACCTAGATTATTCATTCACAAACACACACAGAGACACATCGTTTTCAGAAAGATCATCAAAAGCATACATTAGGCCATTATATCCACGCTCAAGTCCATGTCACTCTGAATATCACCATTCACTGTTCATGTGACCAACACTTATTTCTGCTGAAACATGGTAAATGTATTGTACATGTGTCAATCCCAAAGCGTGCAGGCCAAATCCAGCACACTAACTCATTTTATGTGGCCTACAACAGTTTTCAAAGAATATGATTATTGTACATTCCTGGCATCAACCATTACCATGAAACTTAATTCATCATCCTTCCACTCGAGGAGCGGCAGCCTATTTCAAGTAAGAAGCAAGTCATTCAAGACTCAAGAAAGACTGCATCATTTTTATATATACACACTAGGCCTTCTAAAAAAATTAGCATATTGTGATAAAGTTCATTATTTTCTGTAATGTACTGATAAATATTAGACTTTCAGAAATTTTAGATTCATTACCCACAACTGAAGTAGTTCAAGCCTTTTATTGTTTTAATATTGATAATTTTGGCAAAAAAGTAATGAAAAACTACAAATCCCTATCTCAAAAAATTAGTATATCTCATCCAACAACAAAAAAAAAAGTGTTTTTAATACAAAAAAAAAGTCAACCTTGAGATAATTAGCTTCAGTTCTGCACTCAATACTTGGTCGGGAATCCTTTTGCAGAAATGACTGCTTCAATGGGGCGTGGCATGGAGGCAATCAGCCTGTGGCACTGCTGAGGTGTTACGGAGGACCAGGATGCTTCGATAGCGGCCTTACGTTCATCCACAGTGTTGGGTCTGGTGTCTCTCAACTTTCTCTTCACAATATCCCACAGATTCTCTATGGGGTTCAGGTCAGGAGAGTTGGCAGGCCAAACTAACCCAGTAATACCATGGTCAGTAAACCATTTAGCAGTGGTTTTGGCACTGTGAGCAGGTGCCAGGTCGTGCAGAAAAATGAAATCTTCATCTCCATAAAGCTTTTCAGCAGATGGAAGCATGAAGTGCTCCAAAATCTCCTGATAGCAAGCTGCATTGACCCCGCCCTTGATAAAACACAGTGGACCAACACCAGCAGCTGACATGGCACCCCAGACCATCACTGACTATGGGTACTTCACACTGGACTTCAGGCATTTTGGCATTTCCTTCTCCCCAGTCTTCCTCCAGACTCTGGCACCTTGATTTCCGAATGACATGCAAAATTTGCTTTCATCCAAAAAAGGTACTTTGGACCACTGAGCAACAGTCCAGTGCTGCTTCTCTGTAGCCCAGGTCAGGCGCTTCCGCCGCCGTTTCTGGTTCAAAAGTGGCTTGACCCGGGGAATGCGGCACCTGTAGCCCAGTCCACTGCTTCCACACGTCCCCCCCAAGGTCTGGAATCAGCCCTTCTCCACAATCTTCCTCAGGGTCCGGTCACCTCTTCTGGTTGTGCAGCGTTTTCTGCCACACTTTTTCCTTCCCACAGACGTCCCACTGAGGTGGCTTGATAGAGCACTCTGGGAACAGCCTATTCATTCAGAGATTTCTTTCTGTGTCTTACCCTCTTGCTTGAGGGTGTCAATGATGACCTTCTGGACAGCAGTTAGGTCAGCAGTCTTACCCATGATTGCGGTTTTGAGTAATGAACCAGGCTGGGAGTTTTTAAGGTTGGAGTCGATGTTTAGAGTTAATTGGTTGATTCAGATGATTAGGTTAATAGCTCGTTTAGAGTAACTTTTCATGATATGCTAATTTTTTTTAATAGGAATTTTGGGTTTTCATGAGCTGTATGCCAAAATCATCAGTATTAAAACAATAAAAGACCTGAAATATTTCAGTTGGTGTGCAATGAATCTAAAATATATGAAAGTTTAATTTTTATCAGTACATTACAGAAAATAATGAACTTTATCACAATATGTTAATTTTTTGAGGCCTAGTCCAAGGATCCCTCACTTTCTATACATTTACAGGCTCTGAGTAAGTTTGAAATGAGGAAATCATGTCTCAAGGGGATTTCTAATAAGATTCCTTTCAACTCTTCATGTCGCCAACGTTGAGGACATCAGTGATTTATCTTCATGATTGTGTCCAGGATCTCATTCACGCAACATGAAAAATGTTTTTGGACTGAAGGTGTGTCCATTTTGAATGCCCACATCGTCAGTCCAAACTCTCATTAAGTATTACAGCACAAAGGAAACAAAACATCAACCTTCCGTAAAATTCAGAAATTTTCTCTCAGAAAAAGTCTCTCGCAGTTATCGGTAAAATTATTATTTTTGCTTTGAGCTGCTGAATGAATACGGTTTTGTTCCTGTTTCAATAGAAACACTAATGAAACTTAAAAATGTTTGAATGTAGACATATCACAGAGATTCAAGAATCATCAATCCAGAGTGACTGTAGTAGGGTTGGCTGAAAGTACATGAATTTTTGCATGGTAGAAGGGTAACAATACCAGTTATGTAATTCTATAAATATATTTATACACCAAAAGCAAGGTGGATTTTGCTGTATTAAATAGTCAGACAGTCAATTTAGCGATATCCTCCGAGCCTCAGGAAAAGTGAACTATATAAACAAAATATTAAAATTATGTTATGTTCTGTTTTTTTTTTTTTTGTTTGTTTGTTTTGTTAAATAATTAAAATCACACCAAGAAAGATGGGTAGACCTCTTCAAATTTGACTTTTTTTTCATCAAACATATGCAAACTGATATTTTCCCCCATTCTCCAAGGTCTAAATTAACTAAATATACCAGTTACTTTGATCTTGGACCTTGTGGGGGCAGTGGTGGTCTAGTGGTATAGGGCGCTGGATCGCTGATTCAAAGGTTGGGGGATCGAGTCCCACTCTCCACAAGGTTGTCACTGCCCCCCCCAGTGTGGCTAACTGGGTTATCAAAGGTGGGCCATGTCTCTCACTGTCTATGGTGAGAGGCATGTAAAAGAACCATTGCTGACTTTCGTAAAGAGTAGCTGCAAAGTCGTCAGCGTGTTTCTCTCCCTTGCTAAAAAGGGTTGTGACAGGAAGGGCATCCAACGTAAAAACCTCTGCCAAATCAAACGTGCGAATCAGATGATTCGCTGTGGCGACTCCCGAGTAAAAGGGGAAAAAGCCGAAAGGAAGACAGACTTTGACCTTGGACCTTGGCTATGCCTGCCCCAAGAGCCATGTAGTTTTATTGTTGACGTTTTTCAAAAATGTGCCAAATGAAAGCCAATAAAAATTTCTTGCATATGGTAGTAAACACATGAACACCTGTGTAAATTTTAACGAATAAATAACTTTTTTTGTGCTTTGAAAAGATGACATACGATACATAACTTCTGTCTCAAAAAGTCTGTCTGACAGTTTGTTATGCAAAATATGTGTCAGTGCATTGCTATCATACTACTATGTTGATTTTTTTGAAGTGTCCCAATTGTTTGTGCATTAAAATTAGTTAAAATTTACACAGGTGTTCATATGTTTTGTTGTGTTTACTACCGTATGCAAGACAATTTTATCGGCTTGCATTTGGTACCACTTTTAATGCTATAGCATCAATCTCTGGGAAGCTACAATGAAAACAATGACATAATATCCCCAATTTTGCAGCATTTTTGAAAAACGTCAACAATAAAACTACATGGTTCTTGGGGCAGGCATAGCCAAGGTCCAAGATCAAAGTAACTGGCATATTTAGTTAAGTTAGACCTTGGAGAATGGGAAAAATATCAGTTTGCATATGTTTGATGAAAAAAGTCAAATTTGAAAGGTCTAATGATGGGGTTTGATTCCCAGCTCAGGCATTTTCATGTGGACTCTCCATGTTCCCACCGTGCTTGCATGAGTTTCCTCCAGGTACTCTGGTTTCCTCCCACAGTCAAAAAACATGCAGTCGGTTGATTGGCTGTTCCAGATTGTGCCTAAGTGCAAGTGTGAATGGTTGCATGTGTGTTGTCCTGTGATGGTCTGGGCAAACTTAAAAAATTTGTAGGGGGATTACATTTTTTTTCCCACTTCAGTTAGACCACATCTGAGGGCTGCCAGCATCCTTATGGGCTTGTTTTAAAACAGGGGTCGGCAACCTGCGGCTCCGGAACCACATGCAGCTCTTTCACCTCTCTGATGCGGCTGTTGCTTTTCAAAATAATGAATGTGTACTTTACGGTGGCCGATGGGTGCAAATGTGCTTCATATACAAAAACCACTGTATAACCAAAAACAACTCAAAAAAGAAAATGCTGCTTATTTACTCACAGCGGAAGTACTACAGGCTACCAGGAGTAATGAGTTAAACCAAGTCTTCACATGAATGATGGGAGAATCTGCCTAAGGCAGAGTCCTGCAATGGTCGGGTACCCACAGGTACCCAGTGGGTAACCTTGCAAAAATTCTCTTCTGGGGTTGAAAATTACATAGATAAAAATTAGGAGTTTGGGTTCGGGTGGATATTTCTTTGGTGTGGGCGGGGTGATTTTGTGTGTGCTCTTGTGGACATGACTATCATTATATCAATCAGCTACATTAAGAGACTCAGTGTTCTTGATCTGCTGTGTTGGTGGAAAGAGCATGCGACGGTATTTGCAAACCCTTGTGATCGTGGCTGCAGTGTTCTTGCCAACCCAGCAGCAGCACAGCGAGCGAGAGATTTTTCCGCCGCCGGGCTTTGTAATCCAGAAACGGAATATCCCAGCTGAAGTAAGAGATGGTGGTTGAGATTTGGTTTATGCACAGCAATTTCCAAATTAAATAATTCCCCTACCCGTTCTCAGAGTGAAGACTGAACCAGACCGCAGTGTTTCATTTTGTCACTGGGAGGAGAATTATTTAATTTGAATTATTATATGGGAGAAGAATTATTTAATCTTCACTGTGGAAAACGAGTCCAAATGGCTCTTTGAATGGCAAAGGCTGATGACCCCTGTTTTAGAAGAAACTTATTTGAGCCTTCTGTTTTGTTTTGTAACTTGACTCATTGAACAACCGCACAAGAATTCCTGTGTGTAAAAGCAAAAATGGCAATTAAAAATCTTGAATCTTAAAAAACTTAGCAATCTGAGGGAAAGCGCGATCCGCCCCCTCATTCAAATGGGCCAACAGACACCCATGATTGGCTGATGATCGCTGTGACAGGAAAGTGCGTGTATCCTGTAACTCCTGTAAAAGCTCAATCGATTATCTCCCGTTAATACCAGACGGCTGTGGCATTAACCTGGAATCGAACTCGCGATGTCTGGGTTAATAGTCACGCATCTCATCGAGGCGTCACTCGGGATCCCAGAAGTGATTTTTATTTCAGAGAAAAATACGTGCAGACGTCTTCCGAGGCTACTGATGACCTTTGAAAAATGCACACAACCACCTTCAAATTCAATGAAAAAAATTTTTTTTGATTGACTGCAAACAAGACTGATCCAGATTTATCCGATTAAGATCTCAGGAATAAATCTCACCCGTGTCTCAATCAGGTGTTTGATTTTTGTCTCGATACTTGAGGTGCAAATCAGTTTGCGGAGGCCGTCTAGTGTACGCTTGTTGATTAACTTTTTCTTGTTCTGTTGTTGACCTTCCTGGACTTGTGACAGGTCTGTCCTTAATAAGGAAACACTCAAATCAGAGGTAATCCCAAAAGTCCGTCTGAGTTCAGAATCACTCTGATGATGATGCCTTTGTTCTGCATCTGTTTCCTCAAAAGGCTGCTGGGGGGAAAAACAAAACAAAAATTAAATAAAGAAGAACAGAACCCCCCCCCACACACACACACACACACACACACACACACACACCCTTTTGGTGAACAGGTATATGAGAGTGAAACATAAACAAACTGAAACAAGACTTTCTCCATTAATTCATACCAATTTGAACTGCTACAGGGACAGTTTAGATGAGCCCAGCATGCTGTGAGGCAAAATGTGTCTTTTTAAACTCAATTTTTGTATACACACACACACCGTCACATGTTTTTCTCTCACTTACTTGCCAATATGCTTAATTGTAAAAATGTCACGGGGAGGCTGGAGGCTATCTCGGCTAATTCTGGGCAAAAGCGTGGTACACCACGACCAGTTTATTAGATCATTGAAGGATCAGCACGTGCGCACACACGCATATACACACACGCATATACACAAACGCATATACACACACGCATATACACACGGATAATTTCAAACATCCACTTCGTCTAATTGTGCATGTCTCTGGACTGTAGGAGGAAACCAGAATATTCAGAAGCGGTTACTTAGTTACGCAATAGTTTTACGATATACACTGCACAGAAACACAAGAGTCACGTGATGATGATGATACTGCCGCGTCCAAGTAACTGACAAATTGTGCACCTGACGTGATTACCCTCAAGATAATCTTCTTAATTCACTGATAGCAGGCCAATCAGATTGTGCTGTGTGCACAATATAGTAATTTAGTATTAGACAGACCTCAATATAAATTAAGAAGTAAGTAAATCTGTTGGGCTTTTTACACCCGAGTCGAGTGGCTCATCAGGCCGGTGCTTATTCCTGGTTTCTGTAGCATGAAGCTACCAGAAGCTCAACTCCTCTTGGATGGGACTCTGGTCCATCACAGGTTACCTTCCCGGTAGTTTTACTGGTACCCATTTATACTGCTGGGTGGCCAGAGGGACACTTGTGGTTAAGAGCTTACTCAGGGGGTCTTAGCACAGTTGGGGTCTAACTTGGACTTCCTGATCGTGAGCTCAGCAACCTAACAACTACACCACCGGCCCCACAAATTAAGTAGTATTCCGTTCATATTATACAAATGGTCAGCACGTCCTACTCACAAGAAAGTCCCCAACCCTGCGAGGTCATTCCTGTGTGGAGTTGCTCTTCCTGTGCTTGTGTGGGTTTCCTCCGAATTCCTTCTACAGTCAAATGGCATACACATTAGGCTAACTGGCTGTTTGGAATTTTCCCTAGGTGTGAGTGTGCATGGATGTGTGTGCTGGTCCTGAAATGAGCTGGTGAACCGTTCTGGGTGTACCACGCTTTTGCCCCGAGTTGGCTATTCCAAATTTACCCTTGGTGCAATTGTGAAGGAGTTCTGTGTGTTGGCCCTGGTCGGACTGGTGAGCAGTTCGGGGTGTACCCTGTCTTCATCCAGAGTCAGCCGAGATGGGTTCCAGCCTCCCCGCGATCCTCGTGGGATAAAGCGGTTCATCAAATGGGTGAGTGAGCGAGCAAATCCTTTGTGATATAAGACAAGAACGTACAGTAGCTAACATGGGTAGCAATTTTAGTTTACAAGGACATTAAAGTTGCTGCACCTTTTCAGTAGCATCATGTTGTTCACCAGGAACTACTCCCAGTTGTTCAGTCAGCACTTCAGTTTCTTTACGAGCGGATATATCCGTATGCACAGCTACAGATTTACTTGCATCTAATTCAGCGCTACAAGCACTGTTCAGTTCACTGCCCGTCTCCATGCGCTCTGCATCCAATTCGATGGTTTCTGTATTCTTCACACAACAGGTCGTCTTGGCAACTTCTTTGCTGGTCTGGGTGTCTGTGGACTTTGGTGGAATGTATGACACAAAGATCACATTCGAGTCTTCATCATGCTCACTGACTGAATCACTCGATATACTCATAATCCCTGATGATGGACAAGTGGAGCCTTCATCATCATCGCCACACAAATCAATGATGTCACTGTGCTTCTTACGGTCCTTTCTACTTTGTCGGTCTCGCTTTTGATTCATGTTTGAAGTATCAGCACCAGATGCGGTCGTAGGAGCCTCAACAGATTTTCTGGGGTTCAGACTGCTTTGTGTATTAGTGACCAGAACCTTGGTGGCATCGGACATTTGCTTAGCCACGGTGCGCGCTTTACCATTGCACATTACGAGGACATCGTCGTTCCCTGGATTAACGGTTTCTTTGCGATTGTCAAATGCTACAGGTTGTTTAGCTGCTTGCTTTAAAAAAAGTGATTCCCTCTGCCTGACCATTTCCACGATGTTTGAGGACATGCTGGGTGTGGTCAAAGGTCGAAGGTATGGAGTGCTGCCTACTGCCCTTTCTTCAACCACCCACTTCATTGGAGTATTGCCCCCGTGATTGTTCCAAGGAGATTCCTCTAGGCTTTTCCCATGGCTCGCAGCTGTACAACTCAAAGTCTGCGGAAGCTCTCTAGAGTTTAATTCTTGTTGGCCTAATTGCGGAGAGTTGACCGGAGACAAATATCGAGCCATCGGAGCCTTAGAAAGTTTACAGTCACTTGTGGGGTGACATATTCCGTTCTGGGTTGAGGATGGGAGTGTAGAGGCTGGGAGCGTGTTAACTGTGGTATTAGATGGAATCAGAAGGAAATGCCCATTCTGAGGTTCAGGTTTCAGAGTGTTTTGCAGCTGTGGGCCGTGGTTAACGATAACAGCAGTGTTCTTAGGCTGAATGGGTGTGAGCACATTGCCTTGTTTTTTGGTGAATAATGGGGCTTTTACTTGGTCAGCAGAGGACTGTAATAAGGCAACAGATCCATGATGCTGATTTTTCACTGAATTAAACACAGTATTCACTTCCAGTGGTGTTCTTAAGATGAAACGTCCATCTGCAGTTGGATGAACTGTTGGGATTTTGTTCGGAGATAAAGGAACAGTACATCTCTGAGGAGATGGACAAAAATTTCTTGAGGGGAGACCGTGTGTATAAAAAAAGTGGTCATGCACTTTAGTAACTGGAATCAACTTCATCACATTTTGTCCATCAGGTCCCACTGCAGGCAATGCCTGGTAGTACACTCCTGTTCCACTGTGTGAACCAAAAAAAAAAAAAAAAAAAAAAAAAAGTAATTAACAAATGTACACTAATTGACAAAAAAAAAAGAAAGAAAACCTTACATGCGCTAACATGTCATTAGACCATTTGGATTACAGCGCATAATTGCCATGACGCTGTTTAGACAAACTTAAGGAACATCACAACATTTATTTCCACAGAGTTGGGTTTATTTATTTCTTCTTCTCCTTTCAGCTGTTCCCTTTTTCTCAGGGGTCGCCACATCGAATCATCACGTTATTTTTTTTACGTCGGATGCCCTTCCTGACACAACCCTTTCACAAGGGACAGAAACACGCTGATGGCTTTGCAGCTCCTCTTGTCGAGAGTCAGTAATGGTTCTTTTACATGAACCTCTCACCATAGACAGTGAGAGACGTGGCCGGCCTTTGATAACCCAGTTATCTGTACGAGGGGGGGGGGGGGAGAGAGACAGTGACAACCTTGTGGAGAGTGGAACTCAAACCCCCAACCTGAGGATCAGTGATCCAGCACCTTTTACCACCAGGCCACAACTACCACAGTTGGGTTTATTTATTGATTTATTTTTTAAATCGACATTTTGAAATGACTACAGGAAAACCAAACCACTACAGAAAATATTTTCCAGCACAACCAAAAGACTTTCAAAACACTTGAGTTCATGTGTGAAAATAATTCCTCGGGTCCCAAAAATCAATCTTTCACTGTTCAAGTTCCAATTGTATATATGCGCAAGAAAAAAAGAGAAAAAACAAACAAACCTTCCTTGACGTCATAAAATGATAATTTTGTACATTCAAGTTATCAGATGACTTAATTTTATTGCCACATAATGTTGTTGAGCCTTGACCCGACGAACTGAACGATGGTTCGAATGATCATAATGCCATATGCAGCATTCAAAGCTCTCGGTGCATATACTGCACACAAAATTATTCATACTCCTGGCAAAATTTTGACTTAAAATTTACTTTATTTGAACTAGGAAGGCGTTTTTTGAACAAAAATGATACGGGCTTTAACGAAACGATAATCCAGTGTACAAGCAGCATCATTCTTCTTTTCGGTTGTTCCCTTTCAGAGATCGCCACAGCGAATAATCTGCCTCCATCTCCATGGAAGTCATATTATCGAATCACATGTTTGATTTGGCATAGGTTTTTAAATCGGATGCCCTTCCTGACACAACCCTTTAGCAAGGGGTGGAAACACGCTGATGGCGATGCAGCTACTCTAGACAAAAGTCAGCAGTGGTTCCTTTATGCGAACCTCTCACCATAGACAGTGAGAGACATGGCCGGCCTTTGATAACCCAGTTAGCTGCACTGGGGGGACAGTGACAACCTTGTGGAGAGTCGGACTCGAACCCCCAACCCTAGGATCAGCGATCCAGCACCTTTACGACCAGGCCACCACTGCCATCATTGGGGGGGGGGGGGGGGTATTCTTAGCTTTTATTTACATTTAAATAAAATGTAATTTCCTAAATTATTCATACCCTTCTCAATAATTAATAAAAAAAAAAAAAGCCTTTATTGACTATTACAGCAATCAAACGCTTCCTATAAATGCTGACCAACTTTTTCTCCACAGGTATTTTTTCCCCATTCGTCTTTACCGATGAGCTCCAACTCTTTCAGCTTCAAGGGTCTCCTTGCCATCATCCTGTTCTTTAGCTCCCTGCACAGATTCTCAATTGGATTCAATTCAGGACTCTGGCTGGGCCATCATAAAACATTAATGGCTTTTGTCCGCTAACCATTTCTTCACTATTTTAGCTGTGTTTTGGGTCATTGTTGTGCTGAAATGTCCACCGGCACCCAAAGCCAAGTGTCTCTGCAGACAGACTGCCTCTGAGATCCTTGATGTATTGTGCTTTTCTCATGCCATCATTTACTATGATTAGATTTCCTGGTCCACTGGCTGAAAAACACCCTAAAAGCATTAGGTTCCCACCTTCTTCTTCTCTTCCTTTCGGCTGTTCCCTTCAGGGGTCGCCACAGCGAATCATCTGCCTCCATCTCACCTTATCCTCTGCATCTTCTCTTACACCAGCTATCTTCAGGTCTTCTTTCACCACATCCATGAATATTCTCTTTGCTCTTCCTCTAGGCCTTCTGCCTGGTAGTTCCAACCTCAGCATCCTACTACCAATATACTCACTATCCCTCTGTACATGTCCAAACCATCTCAATCTAGCCTCTCTGACTTTGTCTCCAAAACCTCTTACATGTGCCATCCTTCTGATGTACTCATTCCTGATCCTATCCATCCTGGAGTCAAAAATAAGAATTCCATTAGGTTCCTGCAGAAATTGTGTATATGTGGGGTGGGGTTGGGGGATGATGTGTGTGTGTGTGTGTGTGTGTGGGGGGGGGGGGGTGTCTTAGGGTTGAAGGCTTCTTGTTTTCCTTTTTTAAACCAAATGACAGATCATCAATTTGGCTAAACAATTCATTGGTTGTTTCATCTGTCAATTAAAATAATGGACCAGAAGTCTTCTATCTCCATACATATGAAAGATCAAAGCGACTTAGCTTTTGGGAAAATCATGCGTCATTTCCGGTCCAAACAACAACAACAACAACAACAAAACCTTACTGTTTGAATAAACGTAACCAAGTCAGCATTTGCCAGAAGTATAATTTCGATCTTGAATGAGCATACACACCGTATGTAAATCGGGGTGTGAAATAGGAAACATAAAAATAAAGCAAAGACATCACCACCCCTTCGTCTCACGTCAATGGGCATTTATATGAATTTCTGAGAGGAAAACTCGGTTTCACGTTGATAAAACTTAAACTAGCAAGCTAGCATGATTCGAATAGTTCACTACAGTACTTTTTGGTGTTAGAAAGCTAACTAGCACATTACACAAACACCGAGGAATAATGATTTTAAAATATATATATATATATTATTTAGCTTATTTATTTTTGTAACTAATGTAAACTGTTCAAGAACCGGCATATTAAATTAGAAATAAAAACTGAACCACACCGAGAAGGTATTTTTTATATTTGGCTAAACAGAGTTAGCTAGCTGTGAGACGTTCTGTGGAGCTAAACCTAGCACAACAACCGCCATTTGTTTCTCCTCAGTATAAAACTTTGCTGACGGAGCCAGTCGACTTACCTCTGCATTGTGAATATACGTAGACATCCCACTTACGAGGGGTACCTGAAATCACAGCCTTTAATCCTTAAATTTCAGCACGTCTTTACAATCACAATCAGAAACTGACTGAAAAGGCTTGAGAAACAAGGCGGAAGTGGGTAGCGGAAGTTGATGTCACAAGGGCACGCGCGGGTATCCCTGCACTCATGTGCACAAAAACATGTACTTAAAATCAAGATGAAAACTTGCTGGTGAACCAAGGATTTAAGAAACCTTTATGATCATCTTACATTGCAGTCACCCGCCATAATTCACATAAAGGCATTATGTAAAGTAGAAGTTAGAAAGGTCAGAGGTCATGGTACAGTCACTGAACTGTCTACCATGAAAATATGTTGTGGTACAGAGTGTAAGAATGCAACATCATAAAATGTTTAAATCATTTATTTCAACAATAAAAATACAAAATTCAACATTATTCTAGGACCATTAGAGTTTTTTGTTTTGTTTTGTTTTTTTACAGAGATCTCGATCTTCTACTTGCGTTGGCCCACCCAGGCAAAGAAATTACACCTTGCCTGGGGATTAGACGCATGACCCTGAGGACGAGCGCATACAAAAAACTGGCGGCCCAAATTTGGTCCTGGTTTTTTCACAGTCCGCAGCACACATGGCTCATTGTGTGCATTACACAGTGGAGGCTGAGGTGGTCCATGCAAAACCGATTTCCAAAAGTCTGGGAAGGACCCTTTCTTAGTCTCCTGACTGGGCGTGGCGCTGTTTTGGATTTGATCATGATAACTTGTTTCGTCTTCTTCAGTATTTGTGACCCTGCAGTTACTTGTTTCACTCCTTTTCACCTCAGGTTGGCAGTTGATAAGCATGCTTGGTGTTACAGTGCCTTCATGGATCTCCGGTATGATGTCCTCACTCTTCATATCTGTCTCAGTGCTTAGGCTCCTGCATGAAGATACCACATGGGTCGGTTTAGGTTTAAAGAAGGTCAGAAGACTGCCCTGAGGTTTAAGTACCTTTTTAGCATGCTTGCTTTTTTTCCCTTTCAATGTCGAAGACTCTGGTAGTCCATCTGAAGGTCTCTTGCGACCAGAACTAACAGCAGGTGTTACAGGATTGAGGTTTTCACGAATCTCCTCAGACTCTTGAGATCCGGGCAAAGAATTTTCAGGGTCTTGGCTATTTGTTGAATGGTTCGGTACCTTAACAAGAAAGCGCAAGAGTTTCTGCTGCTTCCCCAGGAACTCCGGCAAATAACAAGTGCACAGAGCTGGGCACCTCGGACTGGGGACCAAAGTACAGTTTAGCTCAGCCCATATGGGGCAATGATCAGAACCCTCCACTTCTGGCATAATGTCAGCATTCAGCACATTGTTTTCAACTAGCAAACGATCGGCAAAGATGTAGTCGATGCGGGTGCCATAGTTGGTCTGTCTAGCGCCCGTACGTGTAGACCAGCACGTGAAGGCATTGGTACGTGTAGGATGGAAATGGCGGAAAGTGTCAATAAAATGACCGCCAGACACACAATTCTGGGAGAGCTCAGAACCTTCCTCAGCATCAGTCTTGTTTTCTGCTGGCCCAGACAGGAAACTGTCCAACCACTTTCTACTTGGATTGTCCTCAAAGTTCTCCTGTGTGACACGAACATAATAAAACAGTTTGAAGACTGCGACTCTCATAGTCCTAGGTATTTATAACATTTTTGAGGCCAGCGACAAGACAGTTAACAAAAAAGTAGGAGATCACATTCATCAAATTTCAAAGGTCTCTGAATGTTCCTGAAGTAATGTGTAGTATTTTAGAGCAACATACCACATCATCGGGGTCACAATGGTCTATGGGACGGTGGGAGGTATTTATGTCACCCAAAATGATCACATGACTGCAAAGAAGAATATTAATAATAGCAATTAAATTTACAAAATAAGAAATGTGAAGTCCATGGTAAAATTCGAATATAGTTTCAGTGTAATAAAAACAATGTTGCTCTGGTGACGAACTGAAACCGACCTGTGTGGCCCCACAATCGCCTCAGCTCTGCTCTGTAGGAGTTTGTAAAACTGCAGCTTAAAAAGCTTTCTTTCCGGCTTTTCTGGATCTGCACGTGGACAATATACATTGATGATAGTCAATGTTTCCGATTCTTCTGCAGTCCTATGGAAAATAAGTACCACAAAAACATCAGAATAATGTGAGGAACTCATTCAATGGGACTGAAACTTCAACGCTAAGAATATACAGTGGAAAATACAGCACTGTAAAGAGGATCTCAGCATTGAACATTGGTTTCTCCTCCATGTCTTGGAAGAGTATCTACTGCACATGGTGCCAATGTTCCCTTATAATACAACAGTGGTTGCTGAGAAGTTATGAACAAACATGTCTTTGGCAGCGCTACATTATATGGCTAAAAGTACACTATACGGGCAAGAGTTTGAAAATTCCATGAACCTGGACGTCGGCCTTATCCCAAACTTGTCCGTAAAGATTTGGACGCACATAATTGTTTAAATCTTTTGAGATTTGTACGCTGTAAAACAGGCATCTTGATTTGCCAAGGTTGGCATGGAAGAACTTGAGTAGCCTGCATACCCCAACCAGTTATTAGTTTCCCACATTTTTCTTCCCTTATTTCGCCGTATCCAATTCCCACATTCTCATTCGCCACGTATGCATGCATGACACACTTTCAGAACCGCTGGGTGAACGTAACAAAGCAAAATCCGCCCCCTTGTATAAATACGCAAGTCCATTATTATATTGCTTCACTGAGAGCTTTGGTAATTAGTTCCCATGGACTCCCAGGTGTGGGTGGCTGGAGCATCAACCCAGATTCAACATTACAAGCTACAGGCAGGCTCTGTGTCGATGCACCACTCGGGAGCCCGGATGAACTAGAATGCTGACAATCCCCAAGAATTCTTGCCCAACCTCAGTAAGGCCCTGTCCATATCTAGTTTGATGAAGATTGGTTCTATAGAGATCACTTTTGTGTCAATGGATCGATTGTCAGGACTTTGTTTCCGGTCACATCGGGAAAAAAAAAAAAAGATTCTAAGGCAGCTTGGAAATTTCAGTGCATTCACAATAAAAATACCGGGCCTGAACAAACGCTCCTAGATGGAAGCGTTTATGGGAAGGTATCCTAGCAATGGTGGTCAACGGTCCTGTGTTAGTTTTGAGGAATTGAGCCGTGTTAACTTCTGGCTGTTACTCATTCATCCATTCATTTTCTGAAGTGCTTAATCCGACTTAGGGTCGTGGGGAGGCTGGTGCCTATCTCAGCTGACTCTGGGCAAGGACAGAGTACACCCTGGATGGATCGCAGGCCATCACATGGCAGTAACATGCTGAAGGCTTAGCAGCTACACTTGACGAAAGTCAGAAATGGTTCTTTGACATGAACCTCTCACCATAGACAGTGAGAGACATGACTGGCCTTTGATAACCCAGTTAGTTGCACACCTGGGGGGGTGGGGGGTGGGTGGGGGGCAGTGACAACCCGTTATAGTGGGGCTTGAACTCCGAATCTTAGGATCAGCGATCCAGCACCTTTACCACCGGGCCACCACTGCCCTGCTACTACTCAGTTACTGAAAATAAATAAAGACAAGAAAGAGAAAAGACAAACGCAAGAGTGCAGCTTGCACAAAGCAGCCACATACAGTACATTTGCAGCTGCACAAAACAAGAGCATAAACCGCATGACCAGAAATATGTGGACACCTGAATACCAAACCCATGCGTGGCTCTTGCCCTGATTGGAAACTGACTCTAGATACTAGTAAACAGTAATTTATCTACTCTAGAACCCATACTGCTTATCGGATCTAATAGAGATCCACATGTCCATCACAATTCAGAAGTTCTACTCATTATGTTATAAGATGGTAGACCTCAGCAGGCTGCATACTGATCTGGTCAACTTTCAGGACATTCCTGAAATTGTGTTGTTGTTTTTTTTTTAATTATTACATTTTATTTTTATTTGATTTTGATACCGTATTAATCATGCAATTATTGCCTCTGCATTTAACCCATCCAAAATGAGCGCACACACACACACACACACACACACACACACACACACTCATTTGGAGCTGTGGGCTGCCACATACATTGGGGGCACCTGGAGAGCAGTTGGGGCGACATGCCTTACTCAAGGGCACTTCAAACACGAAAGTGGAGGAAGGGAAGGTGCTGTTCACTCCCCCCCCCCCCCTCATACATTTCTCCTGCTTTCGGTCCCAAAGCCGCTCCTCTTACCATTACGCTATGGCTGCCCCAAAAATGCTACCGTTATCCTTCCCTGTCAGATGAATTGATAAATTTGTCACAAAAATCTCTGGTATCGGTGCACTTTTAATCACGTGATTTTTCATGCATTTTACCTTTATAATGACTGGTGAAGCTAGCACACATCTTCACTGTCCCTTCAAGTGCACCAACTGGTACATATACACTATATATAATGTCAGATCCTTGATGTATTATACGATCGAACATCAAGTTATGCGACCTAAATGACTACTAACAACATCACTACTGTCATGACATTATTTACTCTGTCATTAGTGGAGAAATTTGAATATAAAACGCTCCTCTTCCAAGTCTTCGGACACACATACGCCGTATAATTTGAAGTTCTAGTTATCTAATTAAGAGTTAATTAGATCGCAACATTAAAGCAATTGGAAAATTCCTGTCTATGTAAATATGATGATCATCGTCTATTAATTAGAACAATTTCTGTAAGTTCTCAGATGTCTACTAATAATAACATGAACAAAAGGTAATAACTTGCGAGGACTTGAGTCTTCCATGAAGACACAATTACCCAAGAGACGAAAATCAGTGCATCAGAGTACTGTACCTTCCGTATTGCTCACATGAAAGGTAATAAAGCTTTGTTTACACGCTTTGCGTGTTCATGCTCAGCAGGTGCATTTTCTGGTGCAACTCTCCCGTCTACTCTGCAAATGCAAGATTGGTTTTGGAGAATCTATCTTGCCAAAACCACCCCGGTAACACGTCTCGGCAGAACCGGTTTTCAGATTTATGTGGACAAGGCAATTGAGTCAGATCAGTTCAAAAACAATTCTGGCACAGTAGAGCGAACAGGGACTAAATACTCTTGTGGCTGAGCGGACACGTAACCACAACCATGCTTCAAAGCCTTGTGGAAAATCTTCCATAAACACAAGGTTATTATAATAGTGAGATTTGTTATGTAATGTTTCGCAAGCATACGTTTGGCCATATAGTGTACATACATAGCAGTGGTATCTACTGAATGGGGACAAGAATTTTTCCAAGGCCGTTGGAAATGAGAAAGTAAAAGTGAGGTAAACTGATGTTGATGAGATTTACACTGAATGCTTGAATCTGTGTTGGGTGATTACAGCTCTCCCTTCATTATCAAGTGACTGAAGCTCCTCAATGGAGAATGCCCCCTGATCACCATAGCAACCAACAGTCTCTCCATGGTTGACAAGGCGACCTGTCAGTCCTTCTTCAGCGGCAAAGGGGGTGGTGGAAGTTTTACAAAACGTTGCAACCCCTGTTGAGGTAAAGTATATTAACAAATTACAAAATCAAAACACACATTTCCTCCACACTCTAATAATAATAATAAATAATAAAATAAAAATTAAAAATAATAATAGTAAAAGAATGAACTGCTAAAGTATGAACTGAGATCGTGACCTCCTGCACTTCCAGTGATAAATTAATTATTTGTATTCCAACACTGATTGGTTTAGATTAAATTAAATAAAATTCCTATATACAGTGGCATGAAAAGATTTGTGCATTCCAGGTCAAAATTTATGTTAATGTGAATAATTAAGAAGGTGAAAGATGAAATGATTTCCAAAAGGCATGATGTTACAGACGGTACATTCCCTTTACATTTTATCTCATTTTCTGTAACCACTTAATCCTAATTAGGGTCGCGTGGAGGCTGATGCTCATCCCAGTCGACTCCGGGTGAGGTCAGAGTACACCCTGGACAGCTGGCTTTTACATGAACTTCACACCATAGACAGTGGGAGACATGGCCGGCCTTTGATAAACCAGTTAGTTAGCTGCACTGGGGGGAAAGTGACAACCTGTGGTGAGTGAGGCTTGAACCCCCAACCTTAGGATCAGTGATCCAGCGCCTATACCACCGGGCCACCACTGCCCTTCCCTTTACATTTTTTTCAACAAAATAATGCTTCCCCTCCCCATCTTTTCCATTTTCAGAATAACAGAAATGAAAAAGAACAGCAGCAAACGTTTGGGAACCCGACATAGCGAGCACCCAATAGTTCCCCTTTGGCAAGTATCACCGCTTGTGAACGCCGCAGCCGAAGTTGGATTCGGCGGTTTAGCGACTGACAGCGAAGGAGTTATTTCCATTGATTTTTTTTTTTTAAGGATCATAAGCACATTTTATAATCATGACACTGTTATCAGGGACACTTTAAGATAAATTTCAAATGGGGCAATACAGTGGCAGTGCGGTTAGTATGTCCACCTCGCAGTAAGAAGGTTCTGGGTTTGTATCCCAGGCTCAGCAGGGGTGTTGTCTGTGGCATTTATGCATGTTTTCCATGTGCTTGCATGCGTTTCCTCATGAAGTAGAAGAATGTTCTGACCCCGTAGTGGTCTAGTTAGTCATTTAGGGTGTACCTGGTGCACACCTAATACCCTAGTGCTTGTTGAGATAGGCTCCAGCCCCACTATGGCCCTAATAGGATTATAAATGGTTTGGCGAGCGAGCGAGTTATCAATACAGATTTTTTTGAGGGTCATCATCATCATCATCGTCGTCGTCTTCCGATGAGTCCGGGGTCGGGTCGCGGGGGCAGCAGCCTAAGCAAAGAGGTCCAAAGGTTTTTTGAGGGTCATGTGAACATAATCAAGAGTCTGTTGTTGGGACACTTTAGGATCACTGGTTGATTTGGGATGAGCAGTCAACATCTCCACAAGGTTTTATTTATTTGTTTGTTTATTTATTTATTTATTTAAACGCAAGTCAGATCTGCAAAAGTGTAAAAATTAAAACGATACGCTTATGAGTCTAAAATAACCCGAAGTAACCCACCACTGAGTGTGTTTACACGGTGACTTCTGACTCAGGCACGGTCGACGCAAAAACCGGATGTTGATATCACACCGGAGGAGCCACGACCCGGAAGTATTATAAGGCGCTACAAAATTTTTAATTTCACGTATTATTATATTATAGGCGTTTCAACACAAGCCCGTTAAGTTCACGTTACCTGAGTATCCGGTGCGTCCTCGGCTGAAGCTGAAATACGAGTTATATCCTTCCACAATAGCAGTTCTTTCATCCAGCAGCTCGCCTAACAGCAAGAGGAAGAAATTCGGATCAACAAGGACATATGTGCAACCAGTTTATTATAACGGATGTACAGAACACGGGTTAACTGGAAAATATACTTTACTACATCAGGCACTTCCGGTTTCACTTACGCGTCACTTTGGTTTCCTGCACGCATATTATATCAGCGTTGAACGAGTCCAGGGCCGATTTCATCCCGTTTTTAAAGGTTCTAATGCCGTTTATGTTCCAAGTCACAATCTTCATGTTTTGTATTCAGATAAACACAACACACTCCACCAGCAGCTCGCGAGAACCACACACCACCTCTCACGAGATCTTAAAAGCGCGCGCACTCGCGCTCTCCTCTCCCTCACTCACTTTCTCGCTCACTCGCGCTCTCTCTCTCACACTCATTCATTCTTTCTCACACACTTTCTCGCTCACTCTTTCTCTCTCTCTCTCTGTCTTTCTCTCTCACACTCATTCATTTTTTTCTCACTCACTTTCTCGCTCACTCTCTCTCTCTCTCTCTCTCTCTCACACTCACTCATTCTTTCTCACACACTTTTTCTCTCTCACTCACTTTCTCGCTCACTCTCTCTCTCTTTCTCTCACACATTCATTCTTTCTCACACACTTTCTCTCTCTCTCGCTCACTCATTCATTCTTTCTCACACACTTTTTCTCTCTCACTCACTTTCTCTCTCTCTCTCTCACACACACACTCATTCATTCTTTCTCACACTTTTTCTCTCTCACTCACTTTCTCGCTCACTCTCTCTCTCTCTCTCTCTCTCTCACACACATTCATTCTTTCTCACACACTTTTTCTCTCTCACTCACTTTCTCGCTCACTCTTTCTCTCTCTCTCTCTCTCTCTCTCACATTCATTCTTTCTCACACTTTCTCACTTACACTCATCCATTCTTTCTCACACTTTTTCTCTCTCACTCACTTTCTCGCTCACTCCTTCTCTCTCACACACTCATTCATTCTTTCTCACACACTTTTTCTGTCTCACACATTCTTTTTCTCACACTCACTTTTTCTCTCACACACTCTCACCCTTTGTCACTCACACACTCTCTCACCCACTCTTTCTCTCACACACTTTCTCACCCCTTTCTCTCACACGCTTTCTCACCCACTTTCTCTCACCCTTTCTCTTTCTCACCCTCTCACTTTCTCACCCACTCTTTCTCTCACACACTCACTTTCTCTCACTCTATCTCTCACCCAATTAAATTCAGTTGTTAAAATGACATCTTCATAGCCGTCAGTGTGTTTCTGCCCGTACTCGCTACCCTTGCCCACAATCGGCTGAGACGGGTGCCGGCTCCCTGCAACACTAAAAAGGATTAAGTGGTTCCAAAAATGAATGAATTTACATCTGTATACACTGGAAAAGATGGGGCAGTGGTGGTCTAGTGGTATAGGGCGCTGGATCGCTGATCCAAAGGTTGGGGGTTCGAGTCCCACTCTCCACAGGGTTGTCACTGTCCCCCCCCCAGTGCAGCTAACTGGGTTATCAAAGGTGGGCCATGTCTGTCACTGTCTATGGTGAGAGGCATGTAAAAGAACCATTGCTGACTTTCGTAAAGAGTAGCTGCAAAGTCGTCAGCGTGTTTCTGTCCCTTGCTAAAAAGGGTTGTGACAGGAAGGGCATCCGACGTAAAAACCTCTGCCAAATCAATCGTGCGAATCAGATGATTCGCTGTGGCGACTCCCGAGTAAAAGGGAAAAGGCCGAAAGGAAGACAGACATACACTGGAAATGATGTGGAGTGTCAATACAAAATAAAAGTCTTTGCTGTTTGTATGTGTGCCACCAGCAATCTGCATCGGTAATCCATTGCTTTTCCTGAGTACCTGACTGGATTTCTGGCAGCTTGTATAGAGACCTTGTAAAGTAGTGTTTTGGGTACAGTACGGTATTAATGTTCTGGATGGTAGTGGTAGTGATTTCTCAGTGGCTGAGAGTTGGCGCAACACATCGGTAGGGCATTGGTTTTAGTCTCATCACCACGAAAGCTGCCACCGTTGACCCTTTGAGCAACACCCTCAACCCTTAAGGACTCAGTTCTATCAAATTACTCTGGAAGGTGTCTGCCAAACACCACAGAATATTTTAATAACAATAGTTTGTACTGTAGTTTAAGATGATGACTATCTGTGTATTAAATTTTAGTGTTTTTATTCAATTCAACACCTCATTCTGCATCCAGGACTTTTGGCATTACGTATATTAATTCCATTTCAGACAATCATTCATTCATTCATTTCATTTTCTATGCTGTTTGATTCAAATCAGGGTCACAGGGAGCTTGGTGCCCAACTCAGTCGTCTCTGAGCAAAGGCAGGGTACACCCTGAACAGCTCATCAGACCATTGCAGGACCAATACACATACAACTATTCACATTCACTCTCACACCTGGGGGGGGGGGGGGTGTTGGAACAGAAAATGTTGAGGTTCTCTTTGGGAGTAACGAGGATGGATAGGATCAGAAATGAGTACATCAGAGGGACGGTCCATGTAAGATGCTTTGGAGACAAAGTCAGAGAGGCTAGATTGAGATGGTTTGGACATGTACAGAGGAGGGATAGTGAATATATTGGTAGTAGGATGCTGAGGTTGGAACTCTCAGGCAGAAGGCCTAGAGGAAGACCAAATAACAGGTTTATAGATGTGGTGAAGGAAGACATGAAGGTCGTTGGCGTAAGAGAAGATGCAGAAGACAGGGTGAGATGGATGGAGGCAGATTATTTGCTGTGGCAACCCCTGAATAGAATAGCCGAAAGGAAAAGAAGAGTTAGCCTACTGGGGATAATTTTGGACTGTCGGGGGGGGGGGGTTGAGACAACCGTAGCATCCAGAGGAAACCACAGAAGCACGAGAACAAGGACACTAGGAGAACAGGAATCAAACCCAGGCCTTCATGCTGCGAGGCAAACGTGCTAACCGCTGCACCACCGTGTTGCAATAAGGACACTCACATTGCACAATATTTACACTGATTTATAAAATTATTTCTACTTTGGTGGACAACCACAGGGTAGCTGTGACTTAAAATTTAGAAAAGCAGGTTTGGGTCCGAAAGGTCGCTGGGTTGATTCCCGAAACAGCAGGGAAAACGTGTAGTAGTGAGTAAGCAGCACCTCCCTTTCGTCCACCTTCATGGCTGAAGTACAGTACAAGCGCAGTAAAGAAAAACTTCATTGACATTGTTTTTTAATCTGTCATCATCATCATCATCATCTTCCGCTTAGTCTAGGGTCGGGTCGCGGGGGCAGCAACCTAAGCAAAGAGGTCCAGACGTCCCTCTCCCGAGCCACTTCCTCCAACTCTCCCGCCCCGGGTTTTAATCTGTAACAGAAAAAATTTAAAGTGCACCAATGTGCCTAAAATAAAAAACAAAAAACAAAAAAAACATCCTTATTTAAACTCATTTTACTTATTTGTCTTAATATCTCTGTCTCTCTCCACCGTTCTCTTCGTTCCTGTTAGGAATTTTTCCGTGTTGTTTACTGCACTTCATATCGTTTGCTCGTGCGAAAAACCGCTTCACCATAGCGCGATGATGAGAGCGCCACTGCCAACTACTGGAATGGAGGTGCAATTACACTTAATTCTCACAGCAGTACGTACCATGTGTATAGGTCAGTGCTTCTCAAATTGTGGAACGTACTGCTGTCGCTGTCCTACATATTGCACATTATGCACTTTATATTGTTATCTGTAGCATTATAGCCTGTAATGTTTGCACCTGTTGTGGAAAAGAGGTGAAGAAGCGTGTGCAGGCAGGTTGGAATGGTTGGATAAAAGTGTCCGGTGTGTTAGGAAGGTATCGGCAAGAATGAAAGGAAAAGTGTACAAGACGGTGATTAGGCCAGCGATGTTGTATGGTTTAGAAACAGTGGCCATGGGGAAAAGACAAGAGGCCGAGCTGGAGGTAGCAGAGATGAAAATGTTGAGGTTCTCTTTGGGGGTAACGAGGATGGATAGGATCAAGAATGAGTACATCAGAGGGACAGCACATGTAAGAGGTTTTGGAGACAAAGTCAGAGAGGCTCGATTGAGATGGTTTGGACATGTACAGAGGAGGGATACTGAGTAGATTGTTAGTAGGATGCTGAGGTTGGAACTACCAGGCAGAAGGCCCAGAGGAAGACCAAAGAGATGGAGGCAGATGATTCGCTGTGGAGACCCCTGAAGGGAACAGCCGAAAGGAAAAGAAGAAGAATCTACCGCTATAAGAAGAAAGAAAGAAACACAAACCCAAGGTTGTTTATTTAGATTAATTCAGATCTAATTGCTCTTATCAGTCACGATCAGAGTGTTTACTTGCAGGAAGGGTTTGGACCTCTGTGTGCAGTGATGCACAACAAAGAAAAAGCCAGAATTTCAAGTTGGCTTGGACAGTCAGACTCATCACAGCTCCAGTAACGTCCTCCACCACCAAAGGACTTCATACACACACGGTGATCAGCAGTAAAGAGACGGGTACAGTACATGTTTTTTTTAATTATTATTATCCATTTTACTGGAATGAACATTTAATACATACTGTTTTATATATCTAAAAAAACTTTTTCAATGATCAGTCATTTAGGAAAAGTAATGTGCTGATAGATTTAGCCAAATAAATAATCTCAATTTGATCAAAGAATACTTTCAATGTTTTTATTAGACCGTCATTGTTTCAGATTTTTTTTTTTTTTGATGGTGTTGTCTTAACAACAAGCCTATTATTACAGGTGCATTGTTGGGACGTTTGAGGAGCTGCTGCTGCATAGGTAAGACCCATGAAATGCTCGATATTTTAGAATTTTTATGTAGAAAGGGGTGTTGAGCAACTATGTCCAAAAAAAATAAAAAAATCCACGTCATCCGATGATCAATACATTTTTTGCGGTAGGCCCTTGAATAAAAACACGTGAGAAGTGATTTGTGGCTGTCAATTATGCCATTAACCTCGTTTAAACTGCAGCTCAATTCGGAAATTTGGTGTATAGTCTTAGATAAATCCAGGGAGCAAAATTAGCGTCAATCCACTGACATTTGTCAGCATTTTTGTTTTGTGGTAGGTCCAGAAAAATTCAACCCGGTACCGGCCCCCGTGTCAAACAGAAGGCAAACGCTCTCGGCCATTGCCTAACTTTTAATGAGATGCCAGTAACTTCCGGGTTTACCGCTAATCTGTGAGTATAATAATAATGCAGTAAAATGTAGTAATGATGAAGTAAAAACTTTTTAATTTTGGACTGTGATAATATTAATGAATAAATAAAGCGCTTAGGCTCCTTACCAGAAGCTAGAGAAAGATGCAGGGCGTTTGAGTGGCATCATAGCGCTTAAATGACCATTAAAAACACTAAACAAATTTACTTCGCAATTCAGACAATCATGTTGATAACTTGTGCGTAATGCAGCCATGAGGTGGGGGGGCACTAACCAGTGTCTCTCCCCCTCATGCCGGTCCCAAGCCCGGAGAAATGCAGAGGGTTGTGTCAGGAAGGGCATCCGACGTAAAACCAATGCCAATTATTGATGATGCAAATCAAAAGTATTACCTCCATACCAGATCGGTCGAGGCCCGGGTTAACAACGATCGCCATCAGTGCTGTCAATCAACAGGGTGCTGATGGAAATTGGACTACTGTTGGTCGAAGACGTCGAAGAAGGAGAGGTGGGAGGCGTGTCCGTAGGCAGAGAGAGAAGAGGAAAGGCATGAGTCTAGGACTGAGAGTGGGGACTTTGAATGTTGGAACTATGCACAGAAAAGGTAGAGAGCTGGTTGACATGATGCAGAGGAGGAAGGTGGACATATTGTGTGTTCAGGAGACCAGGTGGAAAGGTAGCAAAGCTAAAAGCTTAGGAGCAGGGTTTAAGCTATTTTATCACGGTGTGGATGGGAAGAGAAATGGAGTCGGAGTCATCTTGAAGGAGGAGTTTGTCAGGAATGTTCTAAAAGTGAAAAGAGTGTCAGACAGAGTGATGAATCTCAAGTTAGAAATTGAAGGTGTAATGCTCAATGTTGTTAGTGCTTATGCCCCACAGACAGGATGTGAGCTAGAAGAGAAGGAGAGATTCTGGAGTGACTTAGATGAAGTGATGCAGAGTACCCCAGAGGTGAAAGAGTGGTCATAGGTGCAGACTTCAATGGACATGTTGGGGCAGGCAACAGAGGGGACGAGGAAGTGATGGGCAGGTTTGGTATCCAGGACAGGAACGCAGAAGGACAGATGTTGATAGATTTTGCAAAAAGGATGGAAATGGCTGTGGTGAATACTTTCTTTGAGAAGAAACAGGAGCATAGGGTGACTTATGAAAGCGGAGGTAGGAGCACACAGGTAGACTACATCTTGTGTAGGCGATGTAATTTGAAGGAAGTCAGTGACTGCAAAGTCATCGTGGGTGAGAGTGTTGCCAAACAGCATGGGATGGTGGTGTGCAGGATGACTCTGATGGTGAGAAAGGTGAAAAAGGCAAAGGCAGAGCAGAAGACAAAGTGGTGGAAGCTGAAAAAGGAAGAGTGTCGTGTTGTCTTCAAGGAGGAGTTGAAACAGGCTTTGGGTGGCCAGGAAGTGCTTCCAAATGACTGGAAAACCACAGCAAATGTGATCAGGGACACAGGTAGGAGAGTACTTGGTGTGTCCTCTGGAAGGAAAGTAGATAAGGAGACTTGGTGGTGGAATGAGGAAGTGCAGGAGTGTGTACAAAGGAAAAGGTTAGCCAAGAAGAAGTGGGACATTGAGAGGACCGAAGAGAGTAAACAGGAGTACAGGGAGACACAGCGTAAGGCGAAAGTAGCAGTGGCTAAGGCCAAACAGAGGGCGTATGATGACTTGTATGATAGGTTGGATAGTAAAGAGGGAGAAAATGATCTATACAGGTTGGCACAGCAGAGAAATAGAGATGGGAAGGACGTGCAGCAAGTTAGATTGATAAAGGACAGAGAGGGAAATGTATTGACTGATGACAGAAGTGTGCTGGGAAGATGGAAAGAGTATTTTGAAGAGCTGATGAGGAAAATGAGAGAGAAAAAAAGAGTAGAAGAGGTAACCATTGAGGAGCAGGATGTAGCAAAGATCAGTAAGGGTGAAGTGAGAAGGGCATTGAAGAGGATGAAGAATGGAAAGGCATTTGGTCCTGATGATATACCTGTGGAGGTATGGAAGTGTCTAGGAGAGGTCGCTGTAGATTTTCTGACAAGAACATTCAACAAGGTACTAGAGAGTGAGCAGATGCCGGAGGAGTGGAGGAGAAGTGTGCTGGTGCCCATTTTTAAGAACATGGGAGACGTGCAGAGTTGTAGCAACTACAGAGGGATAAAGTTGATGAGCCATACGATGAAGTTATGGGAAAGAATAGTGGAAACTAGACTAAGGGCAGAGGTCAGCATTTGTGAACAACAGTTTGGATTCATGCCAAGAAAGAGCACCACAGATGCAATGTTTGCCTTGAGGATGTTAATAGAGAAGTACAGAGAAGGTCAGAGGGAGCTACATTGTGCCTTTGTGGATCTGGAAAAAGCATATGACAGGGTGCCAAGAGAAGAACTGTGGTATTGCATGAGGAAGTCTGGAGTGGCAGAGAAGTATGTTAGAGTGGTGCAGGACATGTATGAGAGATGTAAGACAGTGGTGAGGTGTGCTGTCGGTGTGACCGGCAATTCAAGGTGGAGGTGGGACTGCATCAAGGGTCAGCTCTGAGCCCCTTCTTGTTTGCTATGGTGATGGACAGGCTGACAGACGAGGTGAGACAAGAATCTCCATGGACTATGATGTTTGCAGATGACATCGTGATCTGTAGTGAGAGCAGAGAACAAGTGCAGGAAAATCTAGAGAGGTGGAGGTATGCCCTGGAAAGGAGAGGAATGAAGGTTAGCCTCAGAAAATCAGAATACATGTGTGTGAATGAGAAGGACCCAGGAGGAACGGTGATGTTACAGGGAGCAGAGATAACGAAGGTGGAGGATTTTAAGTACTTAGGCTCAACAATCCAGAGCAATGGAGAGTGTGGAAAAGAGGTGAAGAAGCATGTGCAGGCAGGCTGGAATGGTTGGAGAAAAGTATCCGGTGTGATGTGCGATAGGAGAGTGTCAGCAAGAATGAAGGGAAAAGTGTACAAGATGGTGGTGAGGCCAGCGATGTTGTATGGCTTAGAAACAGTGGCGCTGAGGAAAAGGCAGGAGGCAGAGCTGGAGGTAGCGGAGATGAAAAGGGGGAGGTTCTCCCTGGGGGTAACGAGGATGGATAGGATCAGAAATGAGTATATCAGAGGGACAGCCCACGTAAGATGTTTTGGAGACAAAGTCAGAGAGGCTAGATTGAGATGGTTTGGACATGTACAGAGGAGGGATAGTGAGTATATTGGCAGTAGGATGCTGAGGTTGGAACTACCAGGCAGAAGGCCTCGAGGAAGACCGAAGAAGAGATTTATGGATGTGGTGAAGGAAGACATGAAGGTCGTTGGAGTCAGAAAAGAAGATGCGGAGGACAGGGTGAGGTGGAGGCGGATGATTTGCTGTGGCGACCCCTGAAGGGAGCAGCCGAAAGTAAAAGAAGAAGATGTTGATAACTTGTGCGTGAAGGGAAAAAAAAAAAAAAAAAAAAAAGGTGTTACACATCATCTGCAACCAATCAGCAGTAGGGAGAAACAAAAGCTCTCAGCCATTGGCTAAATTTGAATCACGTGCCAGTTACTTCCGGCTTTGTCACCAATCCGCGAGTATGCGGATTTAAATAAAGAGCATATAAATAATTAATAATATATATATATAAAATTTATAGAGTGTTGAATATGACAGAATTGGTTTACATGTATACTTCTTCAGTCATAATAGCTATCGTACACGAAACAGATAGGTGAACAAGTGAATGGGGGAAAAAAAAAAAAACCCAGATCATCACAAACTTTACATAAAAAGTGGGGTCCAGTAAATTTCTTAGGGGTTCTGCAGATTTTTTCTTCTGCCTGCCCCCCTGGCCGGTGGAAAATTTTCTTAATTTCTTGCCCTGAAATATGCTGCCCTCCCAAGCCAGACCGCAGTATCTGCAATTTTAGCCAAATTGGCCTTTTATGTTTTTCTGACTAAGTGCAATCAGCTCCACCTAGTGATATAAATATTAACTATGAAAGACCTCTAGATACTGAGAAAATGCCTATGACAATGTGCAGTATCTGCAAAAAGGCATGCGACCCCCAAGTCCTCAGTTTCATGATTTTGCAGATACTGCGGTCTGGCTTGGGAGGGCAGCATGTATAGAAGACATGGAAACTTTTACGAATGAAGTAAGGGTTGGTCTAAATGCTCAGAAACATGTCAAACGTCTGTTTTGGTCCATGTTGATGGGCCATCCGGGGAGACCTAATGGAGACCAACCCGGAGAAAAAACATACCAGAGTAGATCTGGTCCTACTTTTTCAAAATCGACTATAATGGTCAGTATATCGTCTTTTTTAAACAGATTTGGACAAGCCTACACTAGCTTCCCTGTCACTCACAGCGATCGCCGACCAATTACGGGCATCTGTGAGCCCATTCGTACGAGGGGGCGGATAGCACTTTCCCTCAGAATGTGTTAGACCGCAATCAAATACACATGACGCCACAGTTTGAAAACAGACAGGTGGTTAGCATCGTGTCTCTGAAGGAGGCGTGTACATGCCTTTGCCCCTCCCTGGTGATGGTGTGATGGGGAGGGAAATACCTGATGGGTGGGAATTGGATATGACTAAATTAGGGAGAAAATTGTGGGAAAGAAAATGCTAAAGTATAAATAAGGTTCAATATGTTTCCCTCCTCAGAATGGAGATTAAAGTGTCTGTAGACGGAGTCCAACGCGTTGTTTGTGGAGTAACCGAAATGACAACTTGTCAAGAAGTAGTTATTGCTTTAGCCCAAGCTCTGGGTAAGTTAATCCATCATGCTTGAAGACGGACAATTTTGTCAATTTTCAAGATGTTCATTTTTTTTTTAAATTGTATCCTTGTCAAAGTTTTAATTAATATACTTTTCTACTTTTTAGATGACTTAAGTGACAATAGAAATTGCAATTATTCAGTTTATAAAATGATTGAAAAATTAATTTCTATCAATCAGAAACTGATACTTTAAAATTTTATAATTTTGATCAAAACTTTTTTGATTCAAGAAATGCTGCCATATTCTGGGCGAGTCTTAATGGCCAATGGTATTTCATGATTGGTGGATAGTATTTAAAATTCTGTACCAAATTTCATGCTTCATGTCACCAACGCATCAAATCAACACACGCTGACTCGAGTAAATTCAATTTTCTCAAATTAACTTGTGAATAAATTAATGAAACTTGACGCATAGCTTTCGTAAATTTTATTTCTACTTCAAAAACGTTAACACACACGGTCCTATTTCATGTGCAAAAACAAACACCACCAAACAAACAAACAAACAAAGACAGCTTGGCGTATTAAGACTCATTTTGTGATGTTTGGTCTCTAGCTACACACACACACAATTTCTATTTATACTAACTTAAAAAAAAAAAAAAAAAAAAAAAAGGACATCAGTGGATAGCATGGTGTAGAGAATATGCTTCCTTGGACGAGTCATCGCAAAGCTCACATGCCAGGTTTTTTTTTTTTGCAGTATTTATATACAAAATTTGATTTTATTTACAATTACATATATTGCATATAAATCTGTATATTAACTACAAAAACCAAACGGCTAAATACTTTTATCCCTTCATGGTATTGTGACGGATCACCCTGAACAGGTCATAAAACATTTCTCTCCCGATGGTCATGATCTCTCCTGAACCCACAAGACAAGGGTTCGATGAAGGGTTTAAAAATCGATATACGTATATATTATAATAATTAGATCCTGTGGCTGTCATAGCCACCAGATCTCAATCCAGCTGAACATTTTTGGAAAATTTTTTACTGCCCACCATTATCAGGACACCAACTGAAGCAATAATCTGTCTCCTGGAAGAACAGTGCTGAGAAAAATCATACCATAGACGTGTAAAACCCCCAAATAATACCAGATCTTGTTTGTTTATCCTTACACATTTTGACACTCGTGTCAACCTTCAACAACTCGCTACTTATTTTGCCATAACTTGGCAATAATTCTTCTCATTTGTCCAACACTTCTGTGTCTTCCATAGGCCGCACAGGTCGCTATGCACTTAGGGAGAATTTCAAAGGCTATGGACGTAACGTGACTCCTGATGAGCATCTTCTGGAATCCTTGGAGAAGTATGGCCAACAAGCCCGGGAGGTCCAGTTGACCCTACATTATTTAGGGCCCTCTCTAATACATCGGCCAAACAAGCCACGTGTTCAGTTAAGACAAGCTGAGGAAGGAAAGTTACGCAGAAGTAGCGCAGGAGCCGTCCTCCACAGGCAGAGCCTCCCGCCGCTCTCCCACCTTCATCCGAAAGCTTCCTCAGAAGAACTGAAGGGACCCAAGAGAAAATCCTTAACACTGATGGGGGAGGCATGGGGTTGGCTGGAGAATTTGGGTAAAGGAAGGAAACGGCAATTAACACAAGATAAGGTGGAAAATGAGAAGCACGATGGAGGAAATCGGCAGTCGGATAACGTGGGAGCCAAGCCGCATAAACTAATTCAGGCCTCTCGGGCTTTCCAAGCACGATACAAAACCAGACCAGAAAACAAGATACCGAAGCATAGGGATGAGGATGACGAAAAAGCATCAGTTGAAAGTACAACAGAACATAAAACACAAAGAAAGGAAGCGGCATCGGTCTTTAAAAAGCAGGCTGGGGCCTCAGAACATGAGGAAACCTTTGATGCAACAGAGAGCCTGAAAAAAATAATCATGCAGCAACAAGCTCGTCTGAAAGCTCTAAAGCTCAAAATAGACACCACTGATGAGCAGATTTTCAAACTTGAAATGCAGAAAGCAGAATCAATGTCTGATGAGGAAGAACAGCTCGAGTTTTGGCTCAATGAGCTGAAGGCAGAAGAGGGCTATGAAAGTGTCCTGCACACACAGTTCCTGGATTTGAAGGAGAAAGCCACAGAATGCAAAAATAAATTAGAAGAGTATAAACACAAGCTGCAGGAGATGTACCTCTCAAACACATGGCATTCTCAGCGCCAAAAGACCGACAATAGGTCTGTGATACCGCAGTTAGATCATACTTCAAGATGTCTGGAATCCAAGATAGATAAAATTTCCACCAGTGGCCCAGAGGGAGACGGCAAGGAGAAGTGGGTAATCACTCCAGTGGAATCAAAACTCCCTTACATCTTGGTTACTTTGAATGAGATAACAGAAGCTCAACCAAGTAGTCCCAAAGAACTCCGGGAATGGTGGAGTCGATGGACTGAAGCTCAGAAAACTCCCTCAAGGTCAACAACCAAAGTTATAAACCAGTCTGAAAAAATATATCTTCGAGGTACAAGGGTTTAAGAAATTTAAAGCCAGTGGTCACCAACACTGTTCCTGGGGTTCTACTACACTGAAGGTTTTCATTGGAAATGAAACCCCACACAATCTCTTTTAGCTGAACAAGAACTTTTAAAGCAATGATTTGATGGTCAGGTGGATCTCAGAAACATAGGGTTGGTCACAAGTGTGCCAAGGCTTATGTAAAATCTGTATTTGTTTTAAAGTTGATTGTAAATAATTGCATTAAAGAAATCAAACAAACTCGGTTCCCAGGAAGTCGTTTTCATAAAACATTTATTTCAATTGTTTCATTCAAGACCATTAACAAAAGTATAGTGGAGAACCTGTGGCTCAGAATTAACCCACTGCTCTCCAGAAAAGAAAGTCTTAACAGTAATATTTTGATTTTCAGTAAGGAGCACAGCAAATATTATCTACATTAACTCCTGATCTTATAGTTTTTGAATGGAGCCTTTTGTATTGTTTCCCCCTTTTATCTCACAGGTTATGCAGATTTTTTTTTTTGTGTTTCATTTTTTTTTTTTTTTTTTTTTTGGTTTTAAAACTCCCACTAACTAAATAGCACACATTACATATAGTATACTTTATCCACAGGTCTTGGGGATGCAGATCAGTATCGAATCTACTAGGAAAAAAAGCCACCTTAAGATTGTTCGTATATTTTGGCAATTGTCCAGGGAAGAGAGTACACTTCTACTGTGTGGGTTGGGTTTGTTTTGTTTTATTAAGAGTTTTTAGGCACCTTAATCTTACTTTTATTTTACTTGTTAGAAGCATTTTAAATTGATTTAAAAAAAAATAAAATGCAACAAAGCCCCCCCCCCCCAAAAAGTGTGCAATTTATTAAAAAAAAAAAAAAAAAAAAAACAGGGGAGACCATATAAAAGGACTGCAAAATATGAGAAGCTATTAGAAATTCTGCACCTGAAAGCAGAGTAAGAAAACCAAGCACAGCTACAGAAACATACAGAATGTCATCAAAATAAACTTAGGGGGGGAAAAAAGGGCCATTCAGACAAATGATATGCATGAGCCATCTTAAGCACAGTGATGCAACAGACCGGAGTGGTTGTAAAAGATGGGGCGTGTCAACAGAGCAGGTGAGGAAAAGGTAAAATAAATGCAACTTGTGTCCGAACAAAAATGCTCGATTTGGAAGTTATTTACCATCGACATGGTGCATGGGCACCAAGTAAATCGGAACAAGTGAACGAAGACGGTTTAAGCTTTTCACCAGATAAACTGAAACTAGGAGTTGAGGCGGTGCAGAATTCCAAACAAGTGCATTCTGAGCTGGAAACACATTAACCATCAAATCCCATTTTACTCCAACACTGTCAAACATGCACCTCGTAGATCGTCTTAAAAATACTTTATAACTCACACAGAATACACACAACCAAGGAATCATCATTGATGATAAATATGCAAAATCCACTCGAATATGAAAAAGTCAAGAGATGATCATTTCTTTCGGAAGGGGTTTTGGGACAGAGTAAAAGGGTGTGTGTGTGTGTGTGTGTGTGTGCGGCTTCATGTGTCTTATTGATGTTTATAACAGTGCAAATCCCTTCCCTTGTCCTTTAGTCTTGATTGCTTCTTTTCTCTGAGGTGTTGTCAATGTGGAGAGGGAGGAGCAGCAAGTAGTAGATCGATCAATCAACCACGCCAGCCTGGCGGGGTTTCCTCTCCACATTAAAGCCCTGGAGGAATGAAGCACAAAACATTTTGAAAATACAGTCGATCAAACTATTAGTGGATCTCAATAAATCAGAATCTGCTGCTAGAGTCAGTGCTTCAAGCCACTCGGTTCTCTTTTAAATCTAATTTTGTATGATATTCTAATTTAAAATACACTAATATTATTAATGAAGATTACACCATTTCAAAATTTTAATAAAAGCAATAAAAAATAAAGATGAATAGTAATTAAATACAAAATTAAAAACAAATAAATCTATTAGGATTGCATTGCCACAGATATTAGCCATACTGCTAACAAACACCCTAATAAATTAAGTACTTTAACATTTATAGAACTTAAGAAAAAGAAAAAAGAAAAAAGGCCAGAATCAGTAAATTACTTCTACTGCAAACCCTGAAAGCAAGAGTTACTATGCATTCACCTTTGAATTATCAGGGCCCCGGGGTTGCCGAATTATCACCAGACGCGGGGCGCTGGCATCGTCCAGGGTGATGCTCTTCAGCCGGTTAACCAGCCGGTCAGGCCGAGGTGTTGCCACTGCTTTAGGACCCTCACTACAACATGTAAACATGTGTTATTTTTCTGGGAGTAGATACAGAAGAATTAGGTCAAATTTACTGGGCTACCATGTGGTTTTGCCACCAACCTAAAGATTTTTGCACACCAGTGTACTCTTGAATAAAGTCATATTCATAGAGAAAGGAGGAAGCCACATGCAAATCACTTTGCCATTAAACTACACATGAATTCACCCATTATACGCACACATGGTCTATGGAAATGAAGCAAAACAGTGATAGGAAATTGGAAGCAGCATCCGCCAATCAACAGCACGTTTAAGATCTGATTGGTTATTGCTCAGGTGAAAGTTCAGCCACGTTGAACTCGATGCCTGCTCATTTTGTGCTTCTCAAAAATATTTGGACTGGTCACTGAATTTGCATTGTTGCTCCTCACTTCCTGTGTCACCCCGGCTTCACAGTTACAAAAGTTTTATTGTTGGGGATGGATAGATACAGGAGTCAGTTTTCTGTTACGGTTATTTATGATAAATTTATATATGCGTGTATACATAATCATCACTTTGAAATGGTCACTGATTATAGAAAGAAAAATGGAGCTTACTTATTACGGGTGATATTAAAATCAGTACAATGTAGATCAATGGTTCTGTACAACTCTGCAATGGCCATTTAATGGAACCTGGGTACCATGTTTTACCATGTTCTATTGCTAGGCACATTGAGCATAGTTGAGGGAAACGGCTGTAGAAATATTGATTACAATTCAAAAATCATTTGCTCCATCCATCAACATTAAATGACTACTGCCTGACCTGACTCTGCGGACATTGCAGGCACTGCACTTCCCAGTGCGCTGGTTCAAGATAACAGAGAACTCCACCTCATCTCCAATCTGTAGCTCCAACCCGTCCTGCACCTCCTTCACGTGGAAGAACAGCTTCTTGCTGTCACCTACCTCATATGTGATGAAACCAAACTAGGAGGGTGTAGAAATGACAGACGGTTACACAATGTTTACGACATGATAGCCATGACAAAGAACATTTAACCCCCAGGATAATATGTGCACGATCTTACCTGATCTTTAACACATTCAACCAGAGCTCTACGCTGTGGAATGACGTTGCATGCCATCTTCTGTCCTGTCTGAGGCACAGTGCACAGCTGAAACTTCACCATTTCCCCTTTCTGTAGGCAATCTCGTTTACTGCTCATGCTGACGATTCCAAATGGGTAATTCTGACCTTTACTGGAACCTAACAGGATCAGAGAAGCTCAGATCAAGTACAAGTAGGTACCCCATGGCATTTTTACTTTATATAATAATCTCTCTTATCAAGGTTAGTCAGAAAGAGCAGGAAACAACCAAGAAAAAGATGCTCAATTCATAAGATATCAAGCTTGCCTCTCTAATTTTAGTTAAATGCATGATTAATTTTTTTTTTTTTTAAATTCACTCTTCAAAGTGGGTGAAGGTGTCTTTCTGACTTGTCAAAATGGAGGCATTCGCAAATAACCTGTTTTAATTACTGATAATTTATTAAATATGCCAGTTGTACTAAAAAAAACCCGGACATACTGTATCTGACATACACGCCTGCTTAGGCAACCTTTTGGGTACATAGCACAATCCCATCAAGAAAACAAAACTTTGAAACCTTGAGAGCTAACCACTAAACTATCAAGTGTACTTAAAAAAAAAAAAAGAAAGAAAGAAAGAAAGCCATGCATGATTTTTTTTTTTTTTTTGTGTGTGTGTGTGTGTGTGTGTGTGTGTGTGTGGGGGGGTGGCGCCTTCCCATAAAAACACCACGCCTAAAAGGTGGAAGTGGTGTCGTCTGTATGCTCAGTTCAGCTCAATTTCTGTAACCACTTAATCCTAATTAGAGTTGTAGGGAGGCTGGCGCCTATCCCGGCCAACTCTGGGTGAGGGAAGAGTACACCCTGGACAGCTTTGCAGCCTCTTGTCGAAAGTCAGCAATGGTTCTTTTACATGAACCTCTCATTATAGACAGTGAGAGACATGGCCGGACTTTGATCAACCCAGTTAGCTGCACTGGGGGTCATCTGTATGTGCGTTTAGAAAAAAGAAAAAAAAAAAAAAAAGTTTGATTTCTTACCTTCTTCTATAACCTCAATAAGTCCTTGGTATTCAGTCTGAGACGGATCCACGCTACGCAGAGGCCGGACCACCTTCCCCGAAAACACAGTAGTGCTGATGTCGTCACCTAACCCATTCACTAAAACACATATGCAACACTTTCATCACGAAACTTGCCACCTTCAGATTATGTACCATGAGAGTAAATTTATGGCATGAAACACTTTAAAATCAATCCATACCATAGGGGACTCTGGTGACCTTCTCAGCGCTTACTTTGTTCCCTTTGCCCTTAGACAGAGTGTATTCGACTGTATCTCCCAGGTCCAGATTATCCATGTTACCGCACATCTCACTATATAATAAAATCCATCATGAATATGTAATCAAAAAAGTTCAAATGGTCCGAAATATTGAAATAGCATTAAGAATGCAGCTCTGAAGAAGCTGAAGCAGTAAATCTTGGTTACCCTGACTGGGACCCATAGTACCTGAAGTGAAAGAAGATCTCCTGGTCATGACTGGCAGTTTCAATAAATCCAAAGTTTTCCTTAAGTGTTGCTATGTAGCCCAGGAGCCTCTTGGTGTTCGAAGTGCGGTTTAAGATCTTTATGGAGACAGCACTCTGTAGGCCTGTACGCTTCACTTCACTGACTACAAACTCCACCTGAAGAACATTACAAATAACTAATGGGTCCACTTGATGTCACCTTATCACTGTATTGACACCAGTCGAGTTTCTCCTACAAAACGGTATTATAATGACCCTTCGCCCAAAAAGCTATCTGTGACGTACTCAAGTACTGTAGGTTCCCAACAATGTATTTCCCATAAAATTCTAAATGAAGCTCTTGGAGAACACAGACGTTTTAATTCTAGAGCACGTAATGCATTGCATACATTTTGCATCATGCTGTGCACTCCGGATGTGCTTCTCCAGCACGGAGACAGTGCAATCAGCATCTGGATGCATTGCCAATTCCAAAGAACATAATTTAATTACTATTATGGGGGTACGACACTTGATAATTTGATGTAATTCAACACAATTACATTTTCTATCTTTGGTTAAAAGACCACAACATACACTTAAAAGGAAATTAAGCCCAAACTCAAAATCTTGCATACATTGTATACGTCTTTGCACAAAACATCTATCGTTATTACAGGCTCCCACGGAGAAGAAAAGGGTTGCACGTGATTCATGTATATTGAATGTGACATATGGAAGTAACCTGCACTTGAATAACAGTGGTTTATACCATTTATCATTGTAAACGAACCAATGTTTGTCTGATATATAGTCTAGTTTTATTTTATTCAGAAGTTCTTCTCAGATTTGTAAGTTTAATAGCTGTATACTGTTATTTTTTCCATCAATTTGCCTTGTATCACAAGTGTCAAACTCATTTGACCCAGAGCCACCACACTAAATTTAAAGGTGATCGATTATAGGATAAAATCAGAGCATCTATTCTAAAAGGCACTTGGCAGCAAGATTGTTCCAATTTTTCAAGTTATGAATGACTAGCTATTTACTTGAAATAGGCAGCCATGATGCAAAGGATGTACGATAATCATATTTAAAAGCTTGTGTAGGCAACATAAAATGAGGCGTCGGACCGAGTTTGATATCAGTGTCTTAAATGATCTGATGGATTGACGTCCTCGAGACTTCGCACACTCGAGCATGAAACAGTCTATTCAAACCAAATGAAATTTTAGCAGACTGCAACTTTTAAATTGTTAGTAAAAACCACCGTTTAAAGAAAACATACACATGTTCTTGTAACAGGAGAGTTTGGAAAACCTGCCTTTCATTTCCCACTGAACAGAGAGGGAATCCAATCATCTATCAAAGTAATTGGAAATTTCTTAGCAATGATAACTGTAGGGCTTCTACCATTAATGAAGCTGGGATACACGGTCTAGTTGCATTCCTCAGACTGTTCCCATCATGGGACAAATCTTATTCTCATAAGCAGAAAGTAGTTCAACTCATTTATTCAGAGTTTTGTGTAACAAAGGGTTTTGCAGATTTCAGTCAGCAGGCAGGTATTTGTTGCTGAGATTTGAAGCATGTCACTATGGTAACTGGCAGTTTTTGTAATGGGTTTTAATCAGCTCTTGTTCTGCATGATAAACGCAAACGTGTGTGGAACCAAAACAGACTAATCTCATCAGATGCAACTGAATAAAATGCAACGCCATAGGAATGAATGTGTTTGACGTTTGCTGCTTTAGCTTGATTGATTCCCTCTGATTCCCGACAGAAATGTGCTCGTTTCTAAAATATTAATCCCAAACGACATGGACTAACTTGGGACCACAGTGAAGACTTCTGTGATCCCCCTGCTTTTTAAAACCACCTCCTAAACAGGGTGCCAATGTGATCGAATTTAGTTTCTTGTGTGCCACTCACCAATCAAAATCTCAGTAACATTAATACAAGCATAAATATATATTAAAAAAAAAAAAACCCAACATCAGTCTTTGAATTTGGGGCTCAAAGGAAATGGTGAGCATTGTAGAATTGTTACAGCGACACCGACTGCGCAAACTAGGATGATCTTTCCTTTTCTCCCTAATATGGAGTAAAACTTTACATTTTATTTCTACAGAATAAATTAAAATAGCAGAGGGTTATGCTATAGTTTGGACATTCCTCTTACAGTTCATGAACTGCACTCAAATACTAAAAAAAAAAAATAATTGTGAATTGCAGATGAAGCCATGTGATTAGGCAACTCGTCAACAGTTGACAACTACCTTGTCTCCAAGCTGAGGGAGTGCGCCGCCCTCTAGGTCTTTGATATGATAGGGTATGGTCAGCTTCTCTCCACAGTCTTCATACACAAACACACCTTCCTCTGCTTCCTACACACACACACACACACCAGAAGAAGGAGAAAGTATTAACTATCCATAATTACGTATAGTCCTTACAAATTTAACCAGAAAGGATCCGAGTCCAGGACTTTGTACTATTTCCGAATTCAGTTCTCAAACACAAATGATGCGCAACATTCACAAATTGGTCACTGCCACTGTAGTGTGTAAACATCAAAACATGCAACATCCACACTTTTGGGGAAAACAAGTGAGCGAGCACTAATTAGCATATTTAATAAGGGTGTATTCAATCAATCAATACAAAACAACAATGTGATTCAAGACTGTCGTGAAAACTTATTTAAATACTGTATCCTCCATTAAGTATATAAGCAGACCATTAATAAAGTCCCGCCCCCTATATTTGTCCTTTCCAATCAGAAGAGGCTATGAGGAGGGTTGAAAAAAAAAAAAAAAAAAAAAATACCAGTTGCCACAGGAGGCAGCTTGTACTCGACATACCAGCGAACACTACCACTGCACTGTACCAGCATCCCACACATGGAAGAACCAGGTTCATTGAGGAGCAAAGAAAACGCTCTTCCTTTCACAGGTTCCCAAAACATAGTATTTTCCTCAGTTATTTTTTGTGTGCAGCTTTGGTAGATCTAATGCTGAGCTCTTGCAACCCTAAAAAATTTCTTCGTTTTATGCAGTTTCTCGTTTCAGTCTCATTAGATGCTTCTGAATGGATTAAGTAAAGGGGCAGAAATTGTGAATGTCTTAAGCAGGCTGCAGTGACGATGCATTATAACAGCTAATTCGTATGCAATTTGATACACCCCAATATTATTTTGTGCTAATTAGTTTCAATATTCACACACAATGCATAATGGCAATATGAAAACTAATGTAATTTGAACAAAATATTTAAATGAGCAGAACATTTAAAATTGTACAGTGCCTGGCCCCCTCAATTTTTAATAAAAATAAAAAGCTGCACATTCAACCTTCTATGGAACTCTGTGCCTTGACTGCGATGCCCTTTGACATGATGTAGTTTTGACCGCATTATGTAACACCACAAATATTTTTCGATCCAAAGCTCTATTAAATTTGGGCTCCCAAGTAGCGCATAGAAAAAGGTGCATGACCAACCCAGAGACCGCAAGCTCGAATCCAGATTAATGCCACAGCGATCCGTAACTGGGAGTCCATGGGAACCAACTGGCCGAGCTTTCACGGTAGGGGGTGACAGCATACTCTTGCTTACCTGTCAGTGATCTTCCAGCCAATCATGGGCGTCTCGGAGCTTGTTCGTACGAGGGTGCAGATAGCGCTTTCCCTCAGAGTGCGTTAGACCGCCATCAAAATATGTATGCTTAGCAGTTCGTAAAGAGGCGGGTTGCAAGCACTGCATGTCATGGAGGGGGCGTGTGCATGCTTTTACCACAAGTCAGTGGTGGTCATGTGATGGGGAAGGTACTACTTGGTGGGTAGGAATTGGATACGACTGAATTAGGGAGAAGCGTTCAAATAAATTTTTAATGAGACACTATATAAACAACACAAAGGTCAGTTCACTCTAAAGTCTCCTCCAGCAGACCCCAGACTTTCAACCTGGCTAAGGAGAGGACATTGCTCTGGTCAGATCATGAATAAAAATTGCAACTTTTCCACCAATTCAAAACAATTACGAGTTCTGGGTGGAAGCTACTGCGAGTTTAAACACTGAATGTTACAGAGTCACTTCATTACATCAATGTACGTTTCTACTTTGCTAACAACATCATCAAATACAGCTGGTTCTCAGCCAAACTAAAATAAAGCAAAAACATCACAGGAGTCCAGAATCTCCCACCAGCAAAAGCATTTTTTAAGCCCGATGTATAAAACGTGACCTTGAAACAAGGTTGAAGTGATCCACATACACTCCCATCCTATTTGCCCCTGAGGGGGACCTATACACAAAATTTGGCTCTCGTCATTTCCTCTCGAGGTTTTCATACCAACAAGCCATAGGGGCAGCCGGACATCATTTCTTTAGCTCCTGCCTGCACTGTTGAGTGAAAGCTCAAAAAAAAAAAAAAAAAGAGGCATAAAGAGGGCACTTTTACAGTGTAAACCATCTTAAATCAGTGTGCATTTTAATCATCATAACTACAAATACAGACAAGTTAGCTAATCGTCCCTTTTGTCATACCCCAAATAACTGATTATTAAAAGAACATTAACAAACACAAAATTACAAGTGCCTAACAGAAACTAAACAGGTCATTTCTGCTTTTATTATATTGCAGATGCTGTGACTCACTAAACTATAGCCATTGTGACTACTGATTATTTACATTTAGATTATTATTATTATACTGTTATTTTATCAATTTACAATTAAAACCTTTAAGAGTAGCACTAAACGTCAAGATTTGTAATTCAAATTTTAAGACTGCATTATTCGTTCCTAAAACTGATTTTAGCCACGTCAAAAGATTCCCAATTTTATTTATTTAATACAGGCCAATGAGACCAGGAAATACACAGTAGCATCTTTTCCACTAGTACAAGAATATGCATTCTGGCTCTTTAATAAAGGAAACGACAAGCATCACTTGGGCGTTCGAAAATTTGTCAGCTGATCACTGCAGTAATTATTCAAACTAAACCGGTCAAGTACTGCATTTTCTGGACTACAAGTTGCACTTTTTTCATACTTTGGCTGAAGGTGCGACTTATACCCCAGAGCGATTTATGAGAAAATACATACAATTCTGTTTGTCAAACAATTCCACACATTTGTTATTTTTACACTCACAACCACAAGAGGGCACTCTAGGCTTGAGTACCAGTACCTGCTCATCCACCACTGAAGAAAATGTCCCCCAAAAAGAAAATCCTATTTGGTGGCTGACAAGCTGCAAGTAGTGAAATATACAGCAGAAAATGGAAATTGAGCAGCAGAAAGAAAGTTTGGAGTGAACGACTGGAGAAAAGCAGAGATTATTATTACTGCAACGAAGAAAACAAAACATGCTAATTGCGGGCTAAAAGCTTGATGGCCACAGCTAGAGGAACGAGTTTACACATGGGTGCTTGAGCAACATACTGCATGGAAAGGCTCATCAACAGTGTAGTTGCATCTCCATGTCCAGGTAGTTGTCAAGGTGATGAATACAAAAGGACTTTGCATGAGGACTTTCTTGGTATTACCGCTTCATGCAACGCAACGGTCTCTCTATAAGAGCGAAGACCATAACGTCACAACTGCCAGCAGATTTCCAAGCCAAGGTAGACAGTTTCCATGAGTTTGCGACTTGTAGTCCAGTGTGACTTGTGTTTTTCTTCTTCTTTATTATGCATTTTTTGGCCGATGCAACTTGTACACCGGAGCGACGTATAGTCCAGAAAATACGTTATTTGCTTCTTCAAAATCCATATTTTAAAACTTTTTTCTTTTTGGCCCAGCAGTGTACATATGTTCATTAGTAACATGTGGATGGTAGTACAAAAAGTGTGAGGGTGAGCATGGTATGGAGTCAGTAGTATGCTGGTAATCCTGTGTCATTAGTTGATGACTCACAATTTAGAAGCCAATGTTTGATTATAAAGGAAAATTTTCAGTCAACTAACCTTCTCAACTTTAGCCTTGAACAATGGAAAGAATGATCAGATTTGTCATTTTCACACAGTCACTATATTAATGTTAAAATGTATTCCACTGTACAAGTAACAACTGGCTCACCAAAATGAGTAAATTCTTCCATTTCAGTTTGTCTTAAACAAAAATGAACCCAAAGACGACACTGAAAATGCTCTAATGTGATGCAGTTTCAATGCTACACACATTAATACAGCCTTGAGTATGATTTAATCAAATACACTAGTGAAGAAGCATCTACTTCAAGTTGGTTTCATGGGAAATGTCTGCATGTTATCTAAAGCTGGTTGCATGCAGAAAAACAAGATCCTACCTTATCTTTTTTCTAATGAAGAGCAGGATTGAAAAGGAGAATGAAAAAAAAAAAATGAAGGGAGGGAAAAAAAAATATTAGAAAAGATAAAAATACAATCAAAATAAAAGCCGCCCCCCCCCCCCCAAAAAAAAAAGTCCCCATAACTGCCTGAGAGAAAATTGGCATGAAAACAAACAAACAAACAAAAAAAAGAGCATGAACAAACATGTACATGAGGTCTTGAGCCAAAGCCGAAGAAAATTTAAGGAGGGGGTAGGGGACAAAGTTTAAAACCAATTGCGTAATAAAAACAATCAAAACAGGTTCAAGTTAATTATTTGATGAAATCTCCCACCTTCTCTTTACCCTTGTTGGGACTGGCATTAGATTTCCCGTTGGAGGCAGCTGTGGCTTCCTTTTCCACAACACCCAGAAAGCGTTGTTCAGACTGTGTGTGGAACGACACCGTCCCCTTGGGCAGCTTCTTGATTCGTACCGCATGATTCCTCTGGGCTGAAAGCATGTCCTAAAACATTTGATGTGTTAAACTTCATGCTGTTCAAAATGTACATTTTCTCAAACAGCATTTTAGGATTCAGGAAATATCAGTTCAGAGCCAGACAAATTTCTTCAGTTAACAAGGAACATGCACAAATTAAGGTTTTACTAGACGAAGAGCGAGTTTTAAAAAAAGTGACCATTTGTCTTTGACATAAATAATACAAACAGATTCATGAAACAAGTATTTAAGAAATTTTACTACAGCAAAACAACAACCACATACAGGCTACAGATTACATTTCCTCTGCAATACCTTTTTGAGAAATATTCTCAAAAATGAATCGGTACAATCCACAGACCTTTTAATAAAAACATTTTCACCTGTCAATCATCTGTCTGTGATATGATTTCATGTCTTGATTAACAAAAATATCAATAAAAATTTGATTTGATAAAAGACTTATGCTCCTTGTTTAAACAAAGATGAACAAGTTTTAACAGTTCCCAGCTACCAATTATATTCTTACTGGAATTATCCCAACCTTAATAAAAGTATGCACACGTATGTATTATGTACACGACCATCAAAACGTGCTATTACAACCTTCATGTGGGTGGGCGAAAAATAAGACAATATTGGGTAATCAGTCCTTGCAGAGGGGCAGCACTGTTGTGCAAACGAGGGGTGGGATTTGATGTTGAATGCACATTTGCTGCAGACATGTCCACTAGGAGGACAACAAAAGTGAACTGTGCAGGCAAGCCACCGATACACACTAGTATAAACTATGCTAAATGCAGAAGTTCTTAAAGTTTCATAGATAAACTTTTGATATGGAAAGAGATCCAGCGATAGAAAACCAGATCAACTCACAAACTGCTAAGTTGCTCATGTCAGTAGATGTAAAGAAGCAGACACGGGTCTGATGTATATAACTGTACTGCAGAATTAGATACAGCTGAAGCTTTAGTTTGTTCACAAGTTCGGTAGTTTACAGCTGAGTTATTAGTTTAATATCTGTATACTGTTATTATTGTTGGTATCTTACCTCCTCAGAACAGACACATCAATGCTATAATCTCTCAATTTTGTATTCTAGCAAGAGTGAAAACTAATGTGGTGGTCTTTACAAGCATACTAGTGTCTTGTATCAAGACATTTTAGTAAATTGCAATTTTATAGCAGCACAAGTTGAATAATCATGAAAGACTTAAAAAAAACAACAGACAAATAGCTAACTCATTTGTATGACTTACAGGGACGACAGTAAACTCCACTTCATCCGAAATGTGCAGTGGGCTCTCCTCCAAAACCTCACTAAAGTGGAAGAACATTCGGGCATCTCTGTCCACACACTTAATGAAGCCAAACCCGTCACGCATTGCAGCGATCACACCCTAAAGGGAATCAGGAATCACAAGAATGGCAAAATGAAAAAGTTGGTTTTAGGGGAGAATATACAAAACAGTTTCACATTAAATGCAGCCTTTGACTTTATATAAAAATTCACTTGAAGCCGGGTTCACACAGGAAGCTACGAGCAAAAACGAATATGCAGAGTCAAGGAAGTCCAGTGAAACAAGCAATGACAGGAGAAATTCTCTCAAATTAAAAAGTGAGCCAAGTTAAAATCTCAGATGACTCAATTCGGGAACCCTCCCACATTTAATCATATGCAATTCCCATCCATCAGCTATTGCCTTCCCTATCACACGACGATCACCACCATCCAGGGAGACGCAAAACATGTACACACCTTCCTCCGACACATTCAATGCTAGCCACCTGCCTCTTTTCAAAGTGCTGCGCATACATATATGGGGCGGTCCCACACAGCCAGAGGGAAAGCACTATTCACCTCCGCATAGGAATGAGCACAGACACCCGTAATTGGCTGGCTATCACTGAGTGACAGGGAAGTAGCGTATGCTGTCCCTCCCTCACCATGAGAAGTTGGCTATTTCATTCCCATGGACTCTCAGTCCCCAATGACTGTGGTATTGACCTTCAAATTCGCGATCACTGGGTTAATAGTCACACACCTTGTCGATTCACCACTCGGGAGTCAAAGCAATAACCAATTGGAGCTTAAAAGAAAAAGATACTGTTGCTTGGCAAAATCTGATAGGACTCGCATTGCACAAGAGCACATAAATACATAATATCAAGCCTCAACAATTGACACGACCCAATGGTCAGTGGTCTTTCAAAACCAGTGAAATGATGAAACCGTTGCGTACATTTCACTTCAGTAAGGCAGTACGTGATACTGCCAAAAACGGGTTTGTGAACAAAAACAAAAATGGCCGACACGGTAGGTACACACCAAAAAGTTGAGAAAATATTCATACTTCGAAATACTAAACAATGACGCTTATGTTACCAAAATAAGATGTAAGAGTCACTGCAAGTATATCGTACAAATTAGGAAAGACGATGTTCTACATTAATTAATACCTTGTGAATTATCAAAATAATGTTATAGCCACACAATGGAGTTACAGGTATTAATGTTAGTAATTGGTGAACGTCCCAGTTCAGCCAGTTAAAGGTTCATATTGATGCTGCATGTTTGTGTACTTAAAAAGTGTTCCAGCAGTTTTATGAGAACAATGATGATTATTTATATTAAAAGTTAATGTTTCAAAATAACTTGTTAACAAATGAATCCATTAATATTAGAAAATTCAACAATACATAATATTAAACATACAGCTACTCAACTTGAAAGCACAAATCCGATTCAATAACACGTTTGTTCAATAATTTACTTTTACTTCAGGGAACCATTTTGCTCAACCTGTGGGTCGCACAGCTCATTTTCAGCTGAACCAACTTTGGGTTACCGGAGGCATTTACCCGTGAGCCATAAACTGGTTCCACAAAGTTCTGAAATGTCGAGGCCTGCAGTCTGCAAAAAACTTCATTCTATGCTTGCCACCCAAATAACCCATTTATGATGTTTATTATATTCTACCGTGTTGGTATAAGATCTACCGTGCAGAGAATCAACTCCATGCCGCTCAGTTTCATTCGAAAAAGATTGATTGGGACAGCGAGAAAGGGCAGCAGCGAAGCAAGTCGTTGTGGATGTAGCTCGAGTCTCACCATTTCACGAGACTCCTTAGTAAAATGGAAGGTGTCAGGCAGTATATCGATGTTTGTAGCTCGCTCAAGCTTGTCTCGGCGGTCAGTGGAAATGTTGAACTGGACATGGTCTCCTTCCAGAAGTGTCACTTTGGACTTGGTGTCTTTCTCACCAAACAGAAGTTCCTTTTGGCTGAATTTAATCCTTGCACAAATTCGTCCTGGTAACGGGTCATTCTATAAAGCAACAAGTCCATCGCTTGTATTAATGGAGTTGATACTTGATATTTGAAATGAGAGGAAAAAAAAGGGTTCTGATGATCATAATTCAGAAAAACTGCAGATATACCTGATTCTTGGAGGGAACTTTAGGGATTATTTTGGTGACCGTTCCATCAAACTGTTCAATACTGATATCTTCAAATATAACCGTCCCTGGAGGGAGCAGACGCACATCTGTAGCGACCTCTTTCCCCTACAAGCAGATAAGAAGTTCATAGCAAATGTCAGAGCAAAACTCTGAAGTTCCAACTAACGTCTCCGAGACAGAAGACTTTTCGCAGACCATTTCGACCAAGACATACATTTCGGTCCTTGATGGAAAACTCCACATCATCTCCAGCCTGCAGTGCCTCCAGGTCACCCTTGAACTCACTGTAGTGAAAGAAAATCTCTTTCACGACGTCTGCTCGCTCAATAAATCCAAATGCATCCTGGATGGGGGAGGGGGGGGGGGGCATGTTGAATCATATTAAACTCTAAATGAACAGATTCCAGCATTGCACATTTCTAGGACGCAAGGCTGGACCATATAAAAATTATCGTATAGCGATATGATCATTGATATCAAATCATTATTTTGTGTAATGATTTAGTGGAAATAACTTTCCTTAAAAAAAATAAAATAAAAAATAATCCACATTACTTCTAAGGTCACATCAACCCCAAATTATTATAGACTGTAAACAAAAATTAACCTTATATCCGCTTCACATTTCAGTTACTACAATATAAACTTGAAGATTTACACAAACAGTGCCTTGACCTAAAACCAATGACCGTTCAATGACCTAAAACCAATGTCCTGTTCAGATTTACTCTCCAAAGATGGGCAAAAGCATCCCTTGCATCAGCCAATCGCGTTTCTATTAGATAAACGAGCAGACACACAGACTTTTCCACTTACCTTCGTGGCACACACCACACCCTGGTACCTCATTGGCTTCTTCTTAACCAACATGATGTTATAAGCACTGACTGCTCCAGTACTGAAAGATGAACAACAATGTCTGTTCCATTCCTCAGAGACCACAAATCAAACATCACACTCGGCTTATCTGAACCACGAGCACACTGGCACTGTACTGTGGTTTTGTTAACAGGAAAAATGACTTACTGCTTATTAGTCTCCATATAAAAACTGACTTTATCTCCTGTTTCCAGTTGTTGGTTTCCCTCCACATCATCAGGGGTGTAAGTGAGATAGAAGACTTCCTGTGAAAGACATAAAATATTTATACAGAACTAATCCCCCATCAATAACAGGCTAAAGTTTACATTTATAGGTTTAGCATAAGCCACTGATTAACCTTATCAAACAACCGATTCATGAATACAGAAAAATAGACCACAGGTCTATAAATATAAGGTACGAAAAATCCAGGTTACGAAAAACATTTTCCAAAATTTTTTGTCTCTGCATACGAAACAAGTTCTACTTACGAAACGTGACAATTAGCCCAGGCGGAGTTTTCAGAGTCATGTTTCTTTTTATTTTCGGTTCGTATCGCTTGGGGGTGGGGGGGGGGGGTGTCTTGGAATGTAATTTCCTTTCAAAAAGTTATCACATCAACATGCTGAACAGAGTTAACTTGACCACATGACCTTGAAATAAGGTCAAAGCAACCCGTATACAATCCCAACCAAGAACTTCCTGAGAGAAACCCATCAACCAAATTTGGTGAGATCATTTCCTTCCAAAACTATCACCCCAACAAGTGGAAACAGAACTCATTTCTACAGCAAGTGGAACGAGTGCAACAAATACCAGACGTTCATGTCTCATTGGTTGGTAAAGGCTTTTCTCCCAATAATTGGTGTCTTGCTTTGGTCAGCAAGTTTAGCCTGCTATTGCCCATATATAACGAAATCCATCCCCTGGTTAAATAAACCAGTTCAGCTGATGAACCCCAGGTAGTAAGAGTGGCGATCATCACTCTGCTCACCCTGAAAAATTGTCAAATACAGAATATGGCAAAGTAAAACCAGTCTCCAGCTTTTTGCAGATAAAGGCGGAAATGATTTTCAGAACATTAAGTCACCACAGTCATAATATACTGTAAACCGAAGATGCCAAGTCCCATTGAGGAACCAAGATGAACTTCTACAATGATTTACATTAATCTGAAGTAGAAAAAGAACCAGCTATCATACCCCATTCCTTTCATAGCACACACTGCCAGTAGGGACCTGACCAGGAGCAGACCTTCCATCCAGGTGGTTGGGGATGGCCGACACAACCTGAAACCAACCCCACACACACGTTTAAATTTGATATTTGCGAAACAGCTAAAAAACAAACACCATTTCCAATATGCTACTTATTCAAACAATGACAGGTAGTGTCCGACTTATGACAGCATTTGGTTCTGACAAACAGTTTCCAAGATGGGTCTGTGTATATTTTATATATATATATACACACACATACACACACACACACACACACACACACAGTTTCATTTATCTGATCCTCGCAAATAGACTCGAATTGGCTCGGCTAGGCTGGTGATGTTCACATACATGATACCAGAGTATATAAGCTATTTATTAATTTAAAAAAAAAAAATTTAATTCATGGGTGGTCATGAAGTCAAACCGTCATAAGACAGACACTTCCTGTAAATGAAAAATGGAAATGGACACAAACATCACTTCAACTGGCTCAGAATGCACTGACACCACATAGAAACACCAGACACTCAAGCTCATTGTGAACCCACGAAAACTATAGTTTATGCAGTGGAAGAAGAATTTAGGTTCGTATTACTATCAATATTGTTGCTTGCAAATACTGAATTCCATGTGGGTTTAAAATGAGCCAAGGGAAAAAAATAAATAAATAAGGCAAGACAATGATGAGACATGAACAAAAAAAGAGAAAAATGTGTTCCTTAACTGGATGTATATAACCATGCAGCATAGTAAAGGGAGAGGCGTGCAAGTCTGGTCCCACCTGCCCAGAGATTCGTTCTTCGGGAAGAACTTCGGCCTTGATCTTTACCAGCTTCACAGCAATTGGTTTGCCTGTGCGCTTGTCAGCTGACACCTCAAACTCCACATCATCTGAAAGACAGGGTATAACGCAAGAAATGCCAACAGTTCCAATACAAAATTACAGGCCCCGGACTGTGATGAGTAGTTTTTAATCTGAGCTTAAAAATGACAGTCATATATTAGTGTCTTTTACTAAGCTTTCTATTGACATGGGGCATTCACATATCCGAACAGCCATGCAATCAGTCTTATGCATACCACCAAGTTATCCACCGAGTCACCAGATCTCTTGATCTGTGCAATGACTGACTAAATGGGTCGTAAGTAAAAAACACAAATACTTGAAACTATTTGCTCTTTTGCAGGTCCAGCACATTCCACTCTCTTACCACCAATCTTGAGCTCCTGCAGGTTGCCATTGTACTGGGAGCAGTGGAAGAACAGGCGATCCTGTCTCTCCGAGCACTGGATAAAGCCATAGGAGCTGAGCAGCTTCTCGACTACACCGGTCTCCCGGAGGCCCACTCCAGTGCCGTTAGCAAAGCCGTTGCTATGCAGTAGGCTTGGGTCAAAACTCATCTGTACGGGAACAAACAGGAAACGTTTAAAATTCAAAATGCTCCTGTACTCTCTCTCTCCCTCTCTCACACACACACACACACACTACATTCAGAGAATATCTGGTGAAAAATGATGCAGGAATGAGATGAAAACTGCCCACCCAATGCATGTGAAAAAAGTTTGCTTCCAACTGCCCATGCACATCAAATGTTAAAAGCAAATCCCATTGTTACTAATGTAGGAAGCATATTCGGTAAGGAGGTACACAATCAGGGTATCAAAGACAGAACAACTGTTTCAATGGGGTCTACCTGTATATTAGGAACAAATGGATCATTCAGAGTTGAATGGATGATTCTGGGTTAGGCGCCTGCTAATCCTGAATACCGGCTGAGAGAGAGTGAACGGCACAACACCTAAACCCCGACGCAGTCACGCGTGAAAATATTAGTAGCCATCAAATTTAACTTCAACACACGCAGTGTGAACAGTAGCCGTGAGCAATGGTTAACGTCCAAAAACAATCTCAGGACATGCAGTTAGCAATAAACAAGTTTCACATCAGATAAAGTTGGTGGGGCAAAACTCCAACATGCTCACTTACAGATCTCTGGTACAATGGGGTCCGCTTTTGCTTTTTGCCCCCTGCTGCACGAGGAGTGTGGCAAGAGACAGAGGCAGAGCGGGGGATTTGTTGGATGAAGGTGGAGGGGAGATAAGCAGCAGCAGTTGAGGCAGCTGATTCACTATGGACTCTCGCCGTCTTTATTGAAGCGCTCATGGCTGGTTGAGCGATAATTCCACTACCGATTACTAAAAAGGTCTGCTGATCCCAAACACATTAGAACACATTTCACTGGGAGGATCCCACAATACAAGATCATGCACCCTCACTGAAGAAAACTGGCACTTTTCACTGATCTAGAAACTGTTAAACCTATGCCAAAAACAACTGAAGCCTTCTGGATGATTAATTTGCCATTACGGGAAAAATCGTTGAAAAAGATAAATACTATCTCTCACAAAAAAACAACAACAAAACAACCCACATTAAAGGATGTCTGAAAAGGCGCAAATCACAAAGTGGGGGGAATGTGATCAGAAATTATCTATTTGTAGGCATTATGCATGGGGGTTTAAGACTGGAAGGAAAAAATCCTTTGTTGGCAACATGATAAAAGATTGGCCCCGGAGGGAGGAAGTTTTTTTTTTGTTTTTTTTTTTTTGCCTGTGCAGGCCACCCGAGATTCGCGGGGAAATATTTTTTCATACATCATGCTATATTATGTATGCGTAGTAAACACAGTAGACTGAAATAAATCTCATATTTGAAATCAACATACTGAATATCAAAGTTTATTCTTTTAATATTGTTATCAACAGAGTATCGAGGTTTCAACATAACGTAATATTGCGGTCAACAACTGATAAATACCTTCGTCACGCTCTGTGCTGTTGCTGGCATTTTATGATTTGCTGACATTTTAGAACAAATACAAGCTATTCTGTTGCTAAATTTGAAACGTGTTTATTATTTTCATGTTGGTACCTTTAATAGTAACCCCCAGTGTGGCTAACTGGGTTATCAAAGGCGGGCCATGTCTCTCACTGTCTATGGTGACAGGCATGTAAAAGAATCATTGCTGACTTTCGTAAAGAGGAGCTGCAAAGTCGTCAGTGTGTTTCTGTCCCTTGCTAAAAGGGTTGTGACAGGAAGGGCATCCGACGTAAAAACCTCTGCCAAATCAAACGTGCGAATCAGATGATTCTCTGTGGCGACTCCCGAGTAAAAGGGAAAAAAGCCGAAAGGAAGACAGACAGACCTTTAATAGTAAGAGAATTTTTTTTTTTTTGGGTTGGCCCTCATCATGGTCCCCTTCCATCATGCTTTCCACCATTGTTAAGACAGTACTGGCCAATGGGAATTGCTGTTTCACCGAAATGGTGAAATGGACCAATCACAAGGTGCAGATAAATATTGCTATCCCCAGCACATGGAACCCCCCCCCCCGGCAATGCTAGGCATCCGCCTCTTTTCAAACCCCGGTACCACACAGTTGGTGACAGTCCAACACTATGAGTGAAAGCACTCTGTGCGAATGATAGCCATGATTGGCTGACGATCGCCGAGAGTGACCGCGAACTGAGCGTATGCCGTCCCTTCCTCCCGTGAGAGCGCGACCAAGTCGCTCCCATGGATTCCCCGCTACGGTTCGGCTGTGGCATTGATTTTCAGTTCTGTCATTGTTTAGGCATAGAGCACACATTCCAAAATTATCTGCACCCAATATGCACACACGCATTAAGGAAGCGTGCAGCACATCCCGATCCCTATTCCTCAGAAGCCTGACGTAACCCCACACCTGAAAGATGGCTTCAATAACTTCACCTGGAATTTTCAAACCTCAAGTGATTCCTTCTGCTCTGTGGCTTTCATTCAAACCGGTAATATCAAATTCTGTAACCACCAACCCTTGATTTTGAAGGCGGGGGGGTCCACTGCACCGACCCAAAAAGTCTGAAAACACAAAATATGTAAGGGGGGGGGGGTGTTGAGAGAGAGAGACGGGACAGTACTACAAGACAGTAATCGCAGCTTGATACATATGGAGTTGTCTAGCTTCAGATCAAATCATATAGTCAGTGTTATGGCTGATAAGTGTATGTGTATGGTGGATGTTAATCCTGGGGTTATATTGCTCCCTCTAAGGCTTGACGATTTGCAGTAATTGATTCAACTAAGAGTTTGGTATATTATACCAAATTAAATTATAAAATTTAAATATCCAGAAGATGAACTCGAGATTTGCTTTTTCATAGAAACTCAGCACCAAACCATGACCCTCAGCACCAAACCATGACCCTCAGCACCAAACCATGACCCTCAGCACCAGCTCAGAAAGAAGAAATGGGGATACAGAAGGGCTTCACCAAAGCAAGAATTTGAACCCCATTGAAATGTTGAGGGGAGATTTAAAAAGGGCAACACATGCAAGAAATTCCTCAAATATCTTGCAACTGAAAGAAAAGTGGTCAGAAATTTCAGCAAGCAAAGATCAGAGACTAGTCAACAATTCTGCAAAACGAACCCAAGTTATTTCTACTGAAGGGGACGATACCGGCTTCCCACACTAAAGGCGGGATTACTTTCTTCACAGAAGCAAACTACATCCCATGATAATTTGCTAATTGAACCGCTGCAAGTTAAATTTCCTTGTAGCTAAAAGTACATGATATCTGCAGGAAATGGATCAACGATGGCAAAATGTTTTGTTTTGTTTTTCCTGAAAGCATTTTCTAAACCCAGTCGTTAAACAAATTCTAGTGGGATGTGCTGAAATTTAAATTCCATGACAGCAAATTCGATTTTTAAATGTCGACATTTCCATTTACTGGTTCTGATAAACACTTAGTGTCCACCATAGATCTGCAGAGCGTATTCTGTAAATATTGGTACCATTCATAATATAACCAAAAAGTGTCCAAATTTGGAAAAAAAAATAAATAAATACACGTGATGAATTTGGTCTTTCATCAGCAAGGGAGAAAACAACATATATATAAATAAATGCTTACTAGTTGCTTTCCACAAATAAGGCAATGGATACAGAGTACCTTTACTGAAAGTCTACAGGAGCATCTCACCTTACGAAAAAAAATCAGGTTACGAAACCACTTCTGGAACGTATTAATTTCGTAAGTTGAACCGCATTTTACATGTAAAAGGCCTGCTTTGTTCCAAGTCCCCCTAATACTACCCCGAAACCCTTTAAAAATTATAAAAGTATACCTTTTAAGGCCTCCTTCTCTTCAATATTGTACTAGACGGGTTTGGTCATATTCCTTTGCGATATCACTCAACCGCATGCCCGAGCCCGCTTCTTTTCACTCGCACTGGGAATCACACGCATGTGCACGTGCTGACCATGTCTTCTTAGCATAGTTATAATCTTACAAATGTTTATGCAAGGTTAAAAGTCTGAACCAAAAAAATATAGTTGCAATGAGCACACTCAAAAAACTCACGAAACAACAGTAACTCATATGTCATGGGTATAATGGCAATGCAGCTCCATAATAGCCAATGGGAGGGAGCTGCAGCTGCATAATGGCCAATGGGAGGCCAGCAGGGCGGGATGTTGGAAGATAGCTAATGGGAGAGCAACTCGCGCATTGTTTGCATTTTTGAGATGGCGTGTTCCGTGTCCAGAGACGGAAATTTTAGGTAAATGCGTTTTGTAACCTGGATTTGTTGGGTCTTTCGTAAGGTGAGGTACCACTGTACTTACACACAAAGCAGATACATGCATTGGGGTCCCTAAAGTTCACCTGATTTTCTGCTGCTGTGGACACTGCATGAAGGCTTCTTCCGCCCAAATGCACACAGGGCAGTGATGTGCACACAGGGCAGTGGATTGGGTGCAGGATCGCTGATCCTAAGGTTGGGGGTTAGAGTCCCCACAGGGTTGTCACTGTCCCCCAGTGCAGACAATTGGGTTATCAAAGGCGGGCCATGTCTCTCACTGTCTATGGTGTGAGACATGTAAAAGAACCATTGCTGACTTTCTTAAAGAGTAGGCTGCAAAGTCGTCAGTGTGTTTCTGTCCCTTACTAAAGGGTTGTGACAGGAAGGGCATCTGACATTAAAACCCATGCCAAATCAAATGTGCGAATCAGATGATTCGCTGAGGTGACTCTCGAAAGCAGGAAAAAGCAAAGCAAAAAAAAAAAAAAAAAAAAAAAAAAATTACAGCAATCACAGACTCAAATGATCAATGCACTGTATGCAGAAGAGCTGGGAGGGACACTGAAAAACAGTTCCATTTATACTCAGCTTGACCATTATGAGACTCGAGGCTATCAAGAGACACGAGAGGGTCGGCCGTTGACCTGCTTATCAGGACTAAGTATCAGTTATAATCGGCCCATTTCAGGTAAAGCAAGAGTATGTAGGCATGTCAAGTTCTCAGACGTGTGTGAAGAACTGAATTAGCGAGTTGGGACTCATGATCAAACATGCATCATTTAAATAATGTAATCCACAAAACCAAACATACATTCTACTCTTAAATACTAAATTAGTAACCCACTTATTTTCCCTTTGACTATTGGGGGGGTGGGTGCCAACAAAGTAAGCAAGACAATGTCCCTGGCCTTGCCTGCCACCTCTCAGACCGTCTCTGAGCTGAAGCTTAGTCTCTGAGCCTGGAGGCTTGGTAATGAGTTATGAGAAGGTTAACCCTGGATAGAGCAAAAGTGAAAATAGGGTGTGAATGAAAAGACGAGCTGAAGAGGGAGGGAGGGAGGAAAGAAGAACAATGGGGTAGGAAGGACGGTGGGGTGAAAGGCAGACGGGCGGCACTTACGGATCTGCCATATGGAGACAGGCTGAGGCCGACAGTAGAGGTGCTGCTCAGCTCAGCGTTAACAAATGCAGCAGGAGGCGACGCAGGCAAGGTAAACTCTACAAAGCCTTTCCAGGGACTGCCCATTATTCTCCCATACAACCCTGGTCAAATTTACCACACCTGAGTTAGCCTTGACTTCCACATGACATTTTGGAATTCAATTTATTTGTTCTCGCATACTTTCTTCCCCCCCCTCTGCTTTCCTTTTTTGGGAGGGGGAAATAAAATTAGATTGTTGCAAATAGGAAAAGAGGGAGTGGCCATGTAATAAAAGAAAAGGGTGGAAAGGGAAAAGTAACATGACATCCACTGAGAAGACATTAAGGTTCAGGGGCAAAAGATGGGCAATTGGGTAAGAAATTGACCAAATTCTTATTATCCAAATGCAAAAATGTCCCATGTTCTTAATCTAGCGAGTTTAATAGACCCCCAATTTCTGAAAACTGGTCTCCTAGTTGAACTATTGGTGCAATATTTGAGCGTATATCATATGAAGCATATTAAGAGCCTTTCACAGTCTTCTAGAGCACTGGGGGTGCATAAGAGCTATCGTCGGAGAATCTGTACACATGTAAAAATTTCATACATGAATAAAAATATGGACCCACTCCATTAAAAAAAAAAAAAAAAAAAAAAAAAAAGGGGGGGGGGGGGTCCGCTTGTCTTGAAAAATGTACACAAGTTAAATTTGGACAAATTTGAATTTGCAAAGGAGGATTGTGAAAATATTTCCATTGAAAATGTAATAAGCATGTTGTTTAAGTAAATGATGCATTTGTGGCAATATCCCCAATCTATTCTGCACAGGACAGAATCTGAATACATGCGAGGAAGTTGTTCGTCCAAAATGTCAACTCAGACTTTCTCATGAGATCATAAACATTATCTTTTTTCGATGAGATACACTTTTCTAAAGCATTTCTAGGTATGTCACTTCAGACAAAACATATTTAAAACAGATTCTGAAATTTTTATTCCACCAGCATGTGAATATATGTCCAGCCGGTTTTTGTTTTTCAAACACCTCCATACATGTGTGATAAACACATGCAATTGTACTTAATTCCTAATCTAAGCTGCTAAACATGCATCGACGTTGTCAAATTACTTTGTGAAAGAAGGCCTACTTTCACCCTTTTATTTATTTTTTTGCTCAATTTATCGGATGCTCCAACACTGATAATCTTCAAAAATCATGTTCCTCCGTCTTCAATCAGTTGATGTGAAATCTACAATCCGAGCCTTATTACTTATCCTCTTTAGTACGTGTTTACTTTTTCAAAAAAATTAAATTAAATAAAAAACCTGACAAATTGTCTTCAGAAATCTGGAGGTGGGGGGGGGGCTGTTTCAGATCAATCAATCAGAAAAGGACACCTGGGGAGTCTCTGGTTGATTTGTACGGAATGATCCGAATTATTTTGGGCAGGCATACTTTCAAAGGCCATAACATCTGAGAAAATATTACACAAAAAGGTTTTATAACCTTGAACAGTTCATAAAATTACTTAAAATATATATAATCTTTTTTTTTTTACCCCTTTGTTGTTGACTGCTCTAAGAGACTGTGAAAACATCCTAGATTGCACTCCGTGAAAAACATTCATAACTTTCTACAGTTCCTCCTACTTGCATGTTAACTTTAAACCTGATTTAATATTTATGGGCCTCAATAATCATCAAAACCACAAACGGCGAAATACAACGCCTGGACAAAAAACAAGAAAAGGAAAACTGCAAGCCACTTTTTGAAATTTAACATACTTAATCTGATTGGATAATCTGCAGTGTTAACATACTTCAAGAGGCAACTTTTTAAAAACTTTTAATGCAGTGCGTAGCTTCACATTTCATAATCAATGTAAGGCATATCCCATGGTTGCAGAAGTGAGGATCCCATGGATTAGAAGGGTTAAATAATCTGTCTGCTTTGAGCAAAGAAAACTATGACAGAGACTGACGAAAAAAAGGGCATCGACTTTCCATAAAAATGTGAACAAATCGAAAACTTTGATCCAATGAAATATTAGTGTGAATTTCTTTCGGCCAGGCAGTGTACATAAAATGAATCTACCCATTTCTTTATTCATTTGTTCACTTTTAGACATACTCCGAATAAAATGTGTACAGCCTTCTGAGAAGGATCGACCTTCAGTATTTATCTGACTGAAAAATACCGTTAAATATTAACTAGGTCATTGCAATGCAATAGCAATGAAAATGAAATATTCATTCACAGGCTACACTGCTAATGCCTCAAATAGTATGTTCCAATCACCTTTTTATTATTATTGGCGCCAAAGTGAACAAATATTAAAAACCTTAAAAAAAAAAAAAAAAAAAAAAAAAAAGATACTCACCTTGCTTAGATGGCTTAATATGGTGTTGACGTCACACTTAACACTGAGCCAAAGATTTCAACTCAAGTACACATACACTTTATTTCCTTGGATGTCTGGAACACGTTCTAATATTTATAAAGGGAGGGGGAGGCTTGCACAAATAAAAGGGGGGGGAAAGAAAAAGAAACAAGGCAAAGGCAGGTGTGAGAACACTGGTGGGAACAAGATGAACAGTGCGAAATAACAGGGAGAGAAAGAAAGTTAAACTAGCAGACAGCAGCCCACTCCGCACCCCAGTGGAGTGGAAGTGCGGGGAGGATAGGAAGGGCTTGGAGCAGCGTTGGGACGTGTGCTTTTCAAAGCTGTTGAGTAGGCACAAACTTCTTGTCTCAGATCACAAAATCGTCTTTGCCGTGAACGTTGGGTCAGACGGAGCCGTTTGTTAAATTTCTTTGGTTGCTTTGTTTGGTTGTTGTGGTCGAAGTTCGGTCGAGGCTTTTCTTCAAAACTGGAAGGTCACTGGGATGTTTTCAGGTGTGTTCTTCGGTTTTCTTTTTTTTTCTCCCTTGATTTGTTTCTTCCGATTGATCTGAACTTGAAGTAGGAGTTTCAGATGGTACAAAAGTCAGTTCTTTTTCACTTCATACTGTGTTGGGAAGAAAAAAAAGAAAAAGAACAAAAAGATTAAACACTTGTTTTAGCACCAGGAAGGGCCATTCACCCAAAGATTAAAACAAAGAATACACTTCATATAACAAAATGAGACATTTAATCAGAAGTAGCTTTTTATAAAGTAGAATTAAAATATCTGGAAAATGTGATTGTTACTCCAAGTTCAAATATTGCAAAATGGGGGGAGGGGCAAGAAGAAAAAAAAAAAAAAAAACACCTTTGAGAGAGGTGCAGTCGGTGCCTTTTCATTACTGTAAATTTTCAACTTCATAATTTATTAATTACATTTATTATCACTACATTTAATTATATTATCTAGAGAGGTTAAATAGAAGGATGGGTAACAAGCAGGACATTCGTGTTTGAAAGGCAAAATAAGTCAATAAATAAACTGAGCATCAGGTGTCCGGACAGCATCAAATTTGGAGGTTATTGTTGCCATTAAACGGCTTTTTACATTCTTTTCCTTTTGGCTTTCCCCCTTTTTCAGGGGTTGCCACAGCAAATTAAAAAAAAATAATAATAATAAAATAACTAAAAACAACAATTACACAGTTCTACTATCTATCTAGTGCCCGAGTCATAGAACGACCATTGGCGACCCGCCATGAAGGATAACACCCTGGTTATCATCTTCATGGAGGTTTTCTTGGCAGGATTAGGGCAGTGGTTTGCCATTGCCTTCTGCACAATGCGAACCTACGGGTAATTTAGAACGGCCAATTAACCTACTGTGCATGTCTTTGGATTTGAGCTCCTAGGTGAGAATAGTGCATGTCATTGTGCGAAAGGTTCACAGCGAGCAGGTGTCGCGTAATAATACCATGTGATCATGTGAACACTAACAGAAGAAAAATTTCCCCATAAAAGTGTATTTGTTAACTGTCTGTCTTCCTTTCGGCTTTTTCCCTTTTACTCGGGAGTCGCCACAGCGAATCATCTGATTCGCACGTTTGATTTGGCAGAGGTTTTTACGTCGGATGCCCTTTCTGTCACAACCCTTTTAGCAAGGGACAGAAACACACTGACGACTTTGCAGCCTACTCTTTACGAAAGTCAGCAATGGTTCTTTTACATGCCTCACACCATAGACAGTGAGAGATATGGCCCGCCTTTGATAACCCAGTTAGGAAAAATTTCTCACAATAACAAAGCGAAAGGTGGAAAGAGACAGTGATATTAAGACAATTTGAATGAGTTTAAATAAAGATGTATTTTCTTTTAAGTTTCAGGCACATTGGTGCACTTTAAATTGTTTCTATTACAGATTTAACAACAATGTTAATGAAGTTTTTCTTTTTTGTAAGTTGAACTATATTTTCTCTTTGTTTTTAATGTGAAGAGACAATATTATGCAGAGGTGTAATAATAATAATTTTTTAGACAAATACTTGTCACTTGTGGGGGGGGGCACAGAAAATAATTGAAAAGCACTGCTATAACGTGAAGTCTCATGCTTAAAATACAATTTCTTCAGCTGCTACTATGCACATGTGGTCAAGCAGCTGACTCGAACACCACCCAGTCCAGTGGATCAACAAGTCTAGACCTGTAAGATACATGAATATTTATGGAGCACAGTGTATTTTCCAGCTTGCTTTATTTAAATGGAGAATGACCAGAGGTCTAACTTTTTAAAAAGAGAGAGAGAAAGAGAGAGAAGCTGTGGATAAGGCCTATGTTTGTCAGAATCATCCTTTCATCTTCCTACACTGCACTGCTCAGGATGTTCTAGGAGTCCACTGTGGACGGCGCCATCCTTCATGCTGTTGCAGGAAGGAGGCTGAGAAAGTGACCTGCAAGGCCAGTAATGCATGGGGAAAGGGAACTGGACCCTCTGGCGCAAGTGTCAGTTGAGCAAATGTTGTCCAAAATAAAGACGATACTGAACAATACCTCACATCCACTTCAGAATCTGTTGATCGGTCACAGGGGCAAGTTCAGTGAGAGAATGATACCAACGGAATGCAACACTGAACCCAAAGAAAATCTTTCCTACCTGTGAACATTACACCGTACAAACTCATCCATATAGTAACATCCACTGTTACACATTTAAATTCTGCTCGTCATACTGATACTGTACATAATCCTTCATGGATACCATTCATTCTGTATTGTACAGCTGAATCTACATGTGCGTGTAGACATTAATAGCTAGTTTCCGTGTAATTTTTCATTATTGACACTTAAGGCAACTCATTTTTTTTATTTTCTGTTTGATGGATTTTTCAGCACAAAGATGGAGAAAAGAAAAAAAAAAAAGTCACTAGATTTAAATTAAAATTATCCATAATATTTAAAGATACGATTTTGTGTCTGATTAAGATTTGATGCCCCCCCCCCATCGGCATAATACAGAGATCGGTGGTGGGGGGGGATAAATTGAAAAGTTACAAATTATTTTTAGCGGCACTTTTGCCAGCACTTCGATGGATCCGTCAACCAGATATTTATTAAAAAAAAAAAAAAGTGAGTGGCCCCATGTTCATCACATTCTTACTTGGTATGGAGCAACTGTGTACACACAAGTTCCTTCATCATCAATAAAGTTCTCTGCTTCCTTCATACTGTGGATATAATCTCCGATTTATTTTATATTTGAAAAAAAATTGTTTTATCCCCCCCCCAAAAAAAAAAAAACAGTTTAATTGGTTAGTCCACTCTGGTTCTCAGTCCTTCAACTGAAGTTCACCTCTTGTACAATTCTTTTCTGAGCAATAATGATTTCATGGTTTGGCAAAGTGATTGAGGATGGTCCGGCTGTACAGTTTGGTGATCTTGTGAATGTTATTTTGGCACCAGTATTACGGGGTGGGGGGAGGGGGCTGTGACAACCCTACTGTCTGTCTTCCTTTCAGCTTTTTCCCTTTGTTTACTCCGGAGTCGCCACAGTGAATCATCTGATTCGCACATTTGATTTGGCAGCGGTTTTTACGTCGGATGCCCTTTCTGTCACAACCCTTTATAGTAAGGGACAAACATGCTGACGACTTTGCAGCTACTCTTTACGAAAGTCAGCAATGGTTCTTTTACAAGCCTCTCACCATAGACAGTGGGTGACATGGCCCGCCTTTGATAACCCAGTTAGCTGCACTGGGGATGTGACAACCCTACTAAAGCTACACAAATATTATTGAGAACCTAGTGTGCTAAAATGATCATAGTTTGTCCGAGTTGTGCATTTGGGATTTCAGGCTAGCCTTAACATCTGTTGGCGGGAATATGGCCGGTTGGCCCGAAATTGTACATAAAAACCCCACCCTGAGAATCCACAGATGCAAAATTTTATTTTATATATAGACACACACACACACACACACACACACAGGACAGTTGTGTTGAAAAAAAAAAAAAACAACACATATCCCCCATCATACACCGTACTAAAAAGTGACCAAAGCAAAATCAGTTTCAACCGCACCTTGCGATTGGTCAATTTCACCAGTTCGGTGAAATGGCGATTCTCATTGTCCAGTACTGTCTTAACAACAATGGCGAAAAGTATGAAGAAAGGGGACAATGATGGGGGAGGAACTGTTCTCTGTCAGTATTAAAGGTCCCAACATGAAAATAAATTAATGCATTTCAAATTGAGCAACACATTTGCTGACATTTTACAAACAAATACAAGTTAATTATAAACTGCCAGCAACAGCACGGAGCATGACAAACGTACGTGTTATTTGTTGACTGCAATATTAAAAGTTGATATGTTGAAGAAACCCTGACACTCTCTGATATTCAGTATGTTGATTTCAAATAAAAGATTTATTTCATTCTACAGTGTTTACAACATCACATACATAATGTAGCATGATTTATGAAAAAAAATTTCCCTGTGAATCCCGGGTGGCCTGCACAGGCAAAAATAATAAAAAAAATCCTCCCTCCCGAGTGAATTTTTTTTTTTAATTCATTTATTTATTTATCATCATTTTATTGCCAACAAATAATTTTTTTTAGCCTGGCTATTTTTGGTGTGGTCCTGCACCTTCTCTGGATTATCTAATCTATGGGTTTTTGTGATTGAAAAGCAGTTCAATCTGACATTGTCTGAACTTTCATTCTTTTCAAGCAAATTCATCTTGAAAAACAATGAAATCCCCAAGTGTGACCAATGTTTTCTACACTATACTACCTGTAGCCTTAATTTGTCCACCAACACTACACACAGATCTTTTAAAACCTGGAGTGGTCAATAGCCACCGATTGCCATGTCGGTCCTCCCATGAGAGTCACTTGCATCACGAGGCAATTCGCTCCATGGCTCATTGCTTCCTTGTGTGGATGCTGCTTTACACAATGTTTTTACCTGTTACTCAGCTGTGGAAAAGAGGACAACAAATCACACGAATTCAATGCTATGGGTGTGTGTGTGTGTGTGTATATATATATATATATATATATATATATACACACACACACATACACACACACACACATACACAAAAAGTCTTCAAAATAAAATGCATTCTACCAATAACATTTTGGCTAATACGGTCGTTAACAGTCACTATATAGCAGCCATTAGTCAGTGTTGCAGAGGTGACCTTGGGTAGGTCAGCAGCAACTAATTATTAGCAACTCATCATTCAGAACTATGTAGTCATAGATATCTCAGTATTCTCTGAAAGCTGCATCTCAAATGATGGAAAATATTGCCAGTGAAACTTCAAAATGAGGGCAGTGGTGGCAAGGCACAGGAGCACTGATCCCAAGGTTGGGGGTGCAAGCCCCACCCTCAACAGGTTCTCCCTGCCCGACCCACTTCTTTTGATTTGCTTTTTTTTTGCACAATGATTGTCTATGACTGAGCAACCCTACTACAGCTATGAGAGTGCAGTCCTTCTGGACATTTTGAACTGAGCACACAACTCCTATCATGAGCTAATATGCTACGGCAGCTCAATGATAGACACACCCCAGATAACAATAAGCCCAGGCGGAGACGGGGCAGGCGGGGAGAGGCCGAACGACGACTCCGGCACTTGGTTAACAGTTGAAGGTTGGCCCTCCCGGTCATACTGTTTGCAATTGTTCAGTCTCTGCGAAACAATTCATGCTCAGATTGTAACACAGAGGGACCACCCCCTCCCCCCCAAAAAAAGTGGTACCTCGGTACTCTAACACTTTAGAGGTCAAACAAATCGGAACTCGGCCAAAAAATCCGTAATTTTTTTTGTCCCGAAAGTCGACCAAAATCCGGAAATTGAACATAAAAAACAAGACTGAGACTTCGGGAACTCTGTCTCTTGTCTCCATTTAGATGTGCTTGCTCCTGTTCTACAAAGTACAGTATACCGTATTTTTTGGTTTATGCGATTAGAATTAGCCTATAAACATGGCTCCAAAGTAAGCGGAGAAAAGGTCAGTTGTGCAGAAAACTGTTGAGTTTTATAAAATACTTGGGGGTATATATTCCATGCCATAGCTAATGGGCCCATCTGCAATACCCAGATACCCTGACATAAAATACAATGGATAAGATAAGATAAGATACAGCTTTATTAATCTCACAATGGAGAAATTCACTGTTACAGGCTCTTGAGGTACTATCAGTAGGGGGTGCAAAAATAGATACAAGTACGAACATACACACATACATATATAAGTAAATAAATAAATAGATACATAAATAGTATAAATTACTAAACAATAAAAGAAAAGAATGGAGCAACTTTATAGATTGGCCTATATTAAAGTGTAATGTATCTGAGTGCAGAGTAGATGGGTTGATATGGTTGACAGTCAGTGGGGTAGATGTGGTTGATTAAACTGCGCGGGTTTATTGCACATAACCGGTATTTTCACAGACAGTTACAAAGTGGCGTTGTACAGTCTGATAGCGGTGGGAATGAGCGACCTGCGGTGGCGCTCCTTCCCTGCACTGAGATGCCTCAGTCGTCCACTGAAGGAGCTGCTTGGCTGCTCCTCGACAGTCTGGTGCAGTGGGTGAGAGCTGTTGAACAGGATGGATGTGAGCTTTGCTGCCATCCTCCTCTCCACTCACCTCCTCCACAGAGTCCAGTGGGCAGCCGAGGACAGAGCTGGCCCTCCTGACCAGCTTGTTCAGTCTCTTTCTGTCGCTCTGTGCTGCCCGGGGCCCAGCAGATGGCAGCGTAGAGGATTGCAGAGAGCTACCACAGAGTCATAAAATGTCCTGAGCAGAGGTCTGCATATGCCGAGGACCGAGTCTCCCCTCAGAAGGTGGAGCGACTCTGGCCCTTCTTGTACAGAGGCGTTGGTGTTGTGGGACCAGTCCAGTTTATTGTTAAGGTGAACACCCAGGTACTTGAAACTGTCCACTGTCTCAATGTCCTGTCCCTGGATGTTCACTAGTAAATGTGTGTGTGTGTGTTTGAGTGTTTCTCCTGAAGTCGACCACCATCTCCTTCGTCTTCCTAGTGTTCAAGCACAGGTGGTTGCGCTCACACCAGTCCGCAAGTCGGCGATGACCGACCGGTACTCAGCTCGTTCCCCTCTGACACACGGCCCACGATGGCGTCGTCCGAGAACTTCTGGAGGTGGCAGCTGTTTGTGTTATATATGAAGTCCGAGGTATAGATGTTAAAAGGAAGGGTGAGAGGGCGGTGCCCTGCGGTGCCCCGTGCTACAGACTACCACCTTTGACTTACAGCCAGCGCGGCCCTTGCCTGTACTGTGGACGGTTAGTAAGGTAGTCAATAATCCAGGCAGCAAGATGCCCGTCCACTCCCGTCCTCCAGCTTCCCCATGGGCAGCTGGCCTGATGGTGTTGAAGGCGCTGGAGAAGTCAAAGAACATGACCCTCACAGCGCTGCCGATCTCCAGGTGGGTGAGTGCCGCTGCAGAAGGTAGATAGGCGGCATCTTCTACTCCGATGTTGGGCCTGTAGGCAAACTGCAGCGGGTCTGAGGTGGGAGCTCACCATAGGCGGAGGTGTTCAAGGAGGAGCCTTTCCATGATCTTAATGAGGTGGGAGGTCAGGGGCGACAGGTCTGTAGTGGGCTGGTTCCTTCGGCTTGTGCTGTTTTGGGAACCGGAACCACACAGGAGGAGTCTTCAGAGGACTGGAACCTTCTCAGGCTGAGGCTCAGGTTGTACAGGTAGCATAGTACCACACAGAGCTGGTCTGCAGGTCCTCAGCAGCCTGGGACTGATGCCATCAGGTCCTTCAGATTTCCTCTGATTTGAGTCGCCTCAGCTGTCTCCTCACCTGGTCTGATGTGAGGAGAGGGGGCTGGGGTGGAGCTGCAGAGGAGGGGATGTGTCTGTCGGGCTGTAGCAGTCAAGTGAAGTTGGCCTGGGGAGGAGGTGTCAGCTGGTCTGGAGGCGTGTGAAGAGGGAGGGCAGGGGAGGGGGTGCAGAGGGAGGGGAGAATCAAACCTGTTGAAGTAGCAGTTTAATTCATCCGCCCAGCGCTGGTCACCATCAGCTGTCCCTCTGACACCCTGCCCAAATCCAGACATGGTCTTTAGTCCTCTCCAGGCGTCCATACGTTGTTGAGCCAGCTTCTCCTCCATCTTCTTCCCATAGTCCTTCTTTGCCCTCCTGATCCTCCACTGGAGCTCACGCTGGACCTTCTTCTGCTCCTCTCTGTCCCGAGATGAAAGCCCTCTTTTTCTGGTTCAGGAGGACTTTGAGCTCAGGGAGTGACCCATGGGTGGTTGTTGGAGAAGCACCGTACTCTCCGTGTTGGCACGGTGCTGTCCCATGAAGTTCATGTAGTCGGTGATACAGTGTGTGAGGCCGTCGATGTCATCACCAAAGGAGTTACAGAGCATGCTCCAGTCTGTGGTCTGGAAACAGTCCTAAGCCTCTCGTTGGTCTCCTCGGTCCACACTTTCCAGACCTCTTCTGTGCAGGTTCCTTCGCACCCTGGGTGTGTATTGGGGGAGCAGGTAGACCAGGTTGTGGTCTGGGCGTCCCAGTGGGGGGAGGAGGAGCTGTAAGCGTCCTTCACATTTGCATACAGTAAGTCCAGTGTTTTATTGTCTCTTGTGGCGCACTTCACGTGTGCGTGAGCGTCGGAAGAGAGGCGGAAGAGAGGCGTGGTTAAAGTCCCCGCTGATCAGAATCATGGCGCAGCGGGGTGGCGAGTCTGTGTCTGATTAACGGCGCTGTGTAAACGCTCACGGCCACCGCATCAGCAGCGGAATGTACCATAAAACACAATCACGTGTGAAAACTCCCTCGGTAGATAATATGGCGCGCTTATCATTGAGCAGCTCCCGTCCAGCGTGCATAGCTGCTCCTTCACGTGCCGCGTTGCGGGTAGCACCATCGTTCATTCACATGAACCGCCATACGCCCCCTCCTTTCTTCTTACGCTCTCCGTTACACTCCGATCTGCAGCAGTATAAATCCGTTAAGAAACCACAGAGTCGGTGTGAGTTCATTCAGCCCGTCTCTGAGAAACACATGAGGCTGCAGTCGGTACTCCCTCTGCTGCCGGGTCAGCGCCGCCAGCTCCTCCGTCTTGTTGGCGATCGCGCGGACATTTCCCATGATGACAGAGGAACACATGTCCTCCGCGTCTTTCGTCCCCCTCTGCAGCCTCTCCTTTTCCTCCGTGTTCCAAAGGAACAACGGGCTTTTTCGCGTGAAGGAGGCGGGGCGCGCAGGCCGAGGAGGGTCTCACGTCAATGTAAGACCTGCGTTGCTCAGAGCCGTCGGTGAATGAGTTTCCTGACGCCTTGATCAAAAGTGAAAATAAAAGTGCACAGAAGAACAAAGCATCATGAAAGTATGTTTCCAGATGCAGGATTGAAGAAAGAAAAGAAAAATTGAAAAAGATAAAGAAACACGCCTATATACAATAGAAAAGAGAAAAAAGAAAAATAAACTGAAGAGCTCCTGTAACTGGCTGCAGGTCACCCGGCGCCATCTTGGAAAAAAAAAAAAAAAAAAAAAAAAAAAAAAAAAAAAAAATGCCATAGAAAATGGACCTGGGGAGTTTAAACGTTATAAGGAGCAGTAATTACAGCAGCCTGTACTCCTGGACTGATGGCAGCAAAATATACAGCATGATCTCATTGAATAATATTTTCCCTTTAGTACTGCGTGTGTGTATTTACTCCAAAACATCTAGATGGAGTCACCAGCTTTTCCTACTAAATGCAGAGATTTATCTTAATTTACTCGTATATAATCTCTCTGAACAAGAATGGAGACAGCAGGTTTCACCAGGAGCCAGATGATATGTTTATTTAAAATAAGTTTTGAAAAATGTAAACAACGAGTTTGATAAATTTGGCAAAGTCGCATTACTTTGGCACAACTATCCAAATACTAAAATACCTTTTTCAAACAAAGCAAAAATCGGATGTTAATATCAGCTGACATTCAAAGTTTTAATAACAACAAAAAAGTGTTGCGAGTGCATTAGAATTAAGGGCATGAAACCTGTGGACAGTCTCTTGGTTATGAGGTCTGGTTTGGAAAACACTGCCCTGCAGGCTAAGAAGCTCCGTAACCGGATCCATAACCCTGCCGGGCTCCGTGACGCAATCAAGATTTCATCCTTTATTCCTTGTAAGTGGCTGACAACCTTTCAACACCAAGAACCACAGAAGAAGCTGAACACTTAATTCCTTTCCCTGTGTTTAGTTCACTGACATCAACTGACGACACTACACGTGAACAGTGTGTGGACTGTGCAGTAGATATAACACTACACGGTCCACACACTGTTCACACTTTCGTGGCCATGATGCAAATTTTAACGGTTTGTGTGTGTAAATGTGAATGCTTCACGGACGAGACGGTGTGTGCAGGAAAAAGCTGTATAGTAGTAACAGCTCAAGAGCAAAATACAGATGTTTCAGAACATTCTTCGAATTTATCCCCTTGTCTTATTTCATCAGCGTTAATCATTAAAGAAGCTTTTCTCTCACATTGCAAGCTAGCCCACATATCTTTTAGCTCCGTTTTTTTTTTTAACCAAATTCCAACAGCGTCTCACTTTCAGGCAACATCCTTTCCCAGCAAGTACATAATACAAAACTTCAGCATCACATCTGGGCCAAGCAAAAAATCAAGTACACAGAGAAATCCACACTCATCCACATTCACTTGAAGCTACCCACAACACTCATCATTTTATTCATCCAGATGAGTGCTTAGAGATGGGAGGCCTCAGACTGGGTTTCCTGTGCCAATTTCCTCACTGAAATTATTTCAATCTGGATCAGCCATGTTTGGGTTTCTGTTGCCCCCCCCCCATAAAAAAAATTTGGAAAAAACCATGATCACATCTCTTCGGTCTTGCAGTATACATACGAGTGACTATCTGTGTGATGCTGCTTCTTTTTCTTTCAAACCCCCCAGGGGTCGCCACAGCGAATCTGTGATTTGCATGTTGATTTGGCACAGGTTTTTACAACCCTTAGCAAGGGACAGAAACACGCTGACGACTTTGCAGCCTTGTCTTGTCAAAAGTCAGCAATGGTTCTTTTACATGAACCTCTCACCATAAACAGTGAGAGACATGGCCAGCCTTTGATAACCCAATTAGCTGCACTGGGAGAGGGGGGGGGTGACAACCTTGTGGAGAGTGGACTCGAACCCCCAACCTTAGCATCAGCGATCCAGCACCTTTTTACATCATATACAGTAGGTGGCAGTGGCGCCGTCATTGTCGTACGACGGTGTAGGGGGAAAAAAAAGCCCTGAGCAAACGATACGAAGTTCAGCAAACACTGTAGTTGCGCACACAGCACGGGGATGGGGGGGTAAAATAATTGACAAGTGCTGCACAAAAAGGTGTTCTCAGAGTGCAGAGAAATACGACGAGGCTAATCGGTCCAGAAAAGCCATTTGGAGGAGAGCTTGTAAAGTGAATTTTTGCTCATTGGATGGAGCAGATTTTTGGTGGGTACGAAGCTCATATCATGGAAAACTCATTATAAGGGAAATTTGTTAGATGAGCTACCACTGAACTTTGTTTTGCTGACTTTACAAAATCGCATCTGAAATCTTGACTCACCTCAAAAAGGGCTGCAATCTCTTCCCTTCCCCAGCGCCTCTAAGTGACTAGCATGCTGTGTGCATGTTATACCGAGTGTCATGTCATCACCAATGACCTCATAAGCATATAAAATGACCAGAAGCGGTATGTCTGTCATTCTGCATAAAGTCTTATTACTGAAGAGACGAAAATACAGGGCCAAGTGAAGAGACTGAAGAAGAGCACAGGTGATGAAGACTTGTTTTTGTGGGGAGGAAAGATTTTCAATTTTGATATGCTATATTAATCCTATCATGGAAATTACTTGCTCTGCATTTAACCCATTCAGAGTGAGCGCACACAAAAAAAAACAAAAAAAAAACACCACACACTCTCGGGAGCAGTGGGTGGTCTGGAGAGCAGTTCGGAGTTAGGTACCTTCCTCAAGGACACTTCAGCCATGAAGACGGAGGAACTGATAGAGCAGCTCACTCCCCCATCATCACACATTTTTCCTGCAGGATCAGTGAAACAAACCATGGACCATTTGGTCCCAAAGCCACTTTTGCTAACCATTAGGGTACACCAACCCCAAAAGAGGAAGAGTTGATGAGTATCAGTGGTGAGAGAGGTGAACAGGTGATGTCAGAATGAAGAAGTCATGTCACAAAGAGCAGCTTTTTACTATAAAAGTAAAAAGGCAGCAAGAGGGGAAAAAAAAGCTGCAAGCAGTGTTTCAAGGGGTCTAAGTGAATAGACTACCGATAAGGAGGAGCACAAGTGATGATGGGCAGGAAGAGAAGTGATGAAGTGTACAAGTAGTAGTGAAGAGGAAAATGATAAATGAGAATGAGTGGTAGCGATGAAAAATAACAGCTACGATAAAGAAGAGGAGCAAAAGAAGATGAACAATGATAAATGAAGAGTATGAGTGGTAGTCATGAAGAGGAGCAATGTTAAAGAGGATGAATGAAGACTGTTTATTCATGATGAGGAGTGACAAAGAGGACTGAAGTGTGGTGGTCATTAAGAGGACATGATGCCCAAGAGAGAAGCTGGAATCTGCATGGACGTCACAGGGGGGGGGGGGAAAGCAAAATGACGGCAGACATGCTGAAGTGGTGTTACAGGAAACGACTATCATAATACGGAGTCCAAAACTCCTCCCACCCAGGAATAAATGTACTTTAAAAAGTTAACCCATATCTTCCTGAAACCAAAATCAACACGTGTTAAATTAAGTCCAGCTGGCTCATTAATAATGGACGGATTTTAGCATGCACAAATCTCAGGCAAGGTACCAATAAAGAAAATCTGCATGCCAAATTTCATCAAAATCCGAGCAAGCATTTCCAAATTATCATTCCGAAACCACATCGTGGTGTTAAACAAACCAGCTCGACTGAATTTATCCATCATATCATCTTCCGCTTAATCCGGGATTGGGTCGCAGGGGCAGCAGCCGAAGCAATGTGGTCCAGATGTCCCTGCACAGTCACTTCCTATAGCTCTTCTTGGGGGGGGGGGGGGGGGGGGGGGCAACCAGCCGAGATACATAGGCCCTTCAGTGTGTTCTGGGTCGACCTGGAGGTCTCTTCCCGGTTGGAGATGCCCAAAACACCACACCAGGGAGGCATTCTAAACAGATGCCCGAGCCACCTCAACTGGCTCCTCAAGGCGGATGGAGCAGCGGTTCTACTCCAAGCTCCTCCTGAATAAACAGGACTTCTCTCCCCATGTCTAAGGGAGAGTCCCACACCCAGTGAAGGAAGTTGATTTTATCCACTTGTATCCAATCTTGTTTCAGTCACTAACCAAGCTCATGACCAGCCAGAACTGAGGGTCGGAGCAATTGACTGGTAACTTCCGGCTCAGCTCCCTCGTCACCACGATAGACCGATACAAGCTCCGCTCTACAGCAGAGGCTGCACCAATCCGCCAGTCAGTCAATCTCTCACTCCACCCTTCCCTCACCCCAACATACTTAAATGCCTCCAGTTGGGGAAGGACCTCATTCCAGAATCAGAGTCCACTGTTTTCTGGCTGAAAACACATCCTCTGGTCCCCTTTTCAAAAAGGGGAACTGCCACCCAGGTTTGCCAGATGTACGGCCCTGAGGTTGTCGAGACATTTTAACAAAAAAAGACAGTTCTACAACATCCAGAGCCCGGAGATACTCAGGGCGAATCTCTTCCACTCCGGAGACAGACCGCCGGTGTGTTTTTGACTACCTCGGCGACTTCAGACGCCCACCTCAACCCTCAGGATCGTCCTCCTCCAAGAAGGGAGAAGGATGTTAGTGGGATTGAGAGGGTTCTCGAATAATGTCTTCCATCTCCTGACATCTCCAGGCGAGCGAGTTCTTCTCTTCCACTGTGAACAGTATGTGTATCTCCATTATATACAAATATTGGCATGCACCAAACCCAGGTGAGGTGCCACCAATTCCAATAGCCACCATGTTTGTGGAGTTGGGGGGGGGGGAACAAGTGACAACAATAGGGGTTCCAAACGCTTGCTTGATTGAAGCCTTGCTTGAGAATATATTGGCATCTCATGTAACACAACATACTTTGTCTAAATGTACAACTAACACACCACACATGAGAAACATGAACATTCCGAGTATATCGGTTGCCTTCAATGCAACACAATGAACTGATTGAGGTGCAGTCAGAGGCCATGTCTATTTATACCATGTTTCAAATGAAAGCCAAGCTGGCTAACAGTATGTTTGTACAATCAAAGGATGTGGGAAGTGATTTGAGGCACAAAAGTGCTCAGATAGCAACTTGTGGAAGAATGTCATTGTCCAAACATCACTCCTATTCCAAAGTGCCAGCTGTCCCTATTACACAGGCTGACATCGATTCCGGCTCGGTCACAACCAATCACTTCAGTTTAGAGGCAGGACGAAATGACACGCCATTCCAGATTTGATCCTTTTACACAGAACAGTGTGGCAACATAAGCACAAAGTGGTCTGTGAGTCACTGCGTGTTGCAACAGGCTTGTTGTGAAGCTATGCCATGTTTTGCAAATGGGTCAGCTTCTATCTTAGGGAGCAGAGTGACAGAAAAATGAAGCCATCAACAGGGTTCGCTTTTAAACACACTTTCCTTCAAAAGAGGTCAAACTCGGTAACTTCTGATTTAAAATATCAACTACAGTTCACTATCAAGACAGATTACTAAGCAATAACAAAGACATTCAACATAAGCACACAGCACGAATCCCAGGAAACGACATGCCGATGGGTTATAAGAACTGGTCAGCACGTGCTCTGAAGTTGTGACCGAGGAGGCCAAAAGCAGTGCATGCCACCGGTGCTCTCGCTATTCCAGTACCACATTCAGCCTGACCTTACTTCCAGCACCACAGAAACATTTATAGATACCATTTGCTCTTTCTAAGAAAGGGCCAATCAAACCTTTAGCCTGTTTAACACTCACTCTGATGGAACTGGCAGATTAATTCATCAAGCATCAGGTTTTTTCCTTCCTATCAAGATGTGAAAACTCACCCATTGGAAAAAATCAGAAGCACAAAGAAAATTAACATAAAGATGTTCACTCAAAGCAAAACACCCGCTACGGTGCTGCAGCAACCAACAGCTGCATAGATTACAGACCGGTAATCTTCCATGCTTCAATAATAGAGATTAGTTCATTTGAACAGAATAAATGTCACAACTATTATTAGCTAACCAGCATGGGCAGTGGTGGTCTCGGGCACTGGATCGGTGATCCTAAGGTTGGGGGTTCGAGTCCCACACTCCACAAGGTTGTCACTGGTCTCTTCTCCCCCCCAGTGCAGATAACTGGGTTATGAAAGGTGGGCCATGTCTCTCACTGTCTGGTGAGAGGTTCATGTAAAAGAACCATTGCTGACTTTCGTAAAGAGTAGCTGCAAAGCCGTCAGTGTGTTTCTGCCCCTTGCTAAAGGGTTGTGTTAGGAAGGACATCCGACATAAAAACCTATGCCAAATTAAATGTGCAATTCATTCGCTGTGGTGACCCCTGAAAAAGGGAAAAATCCAAAAGGAAATCTCTCATTCAAACGCGCCAATCAAACATTGCATGTGCTGCTCTCCCATCAATGATGCTCAAACATCCCAGTCCACTGGCCTCCCACTGGCGAGGAGGGATGACAGCTCCCTCCCATTGAACCGCATTTTACAGGTAAACCGTGATTCGTTCCAAGGACCTAAATACTACCCCCTTAACCCTTTAAAAATTATAAAAGCATACTTTAAGACCTTCTGCTTCAATATCGTATCAATGGTAGACAGGTTTGGCCATATTCCTTTGCGATATCACTCGAGCCCGTTTCTTCTCATTCGCACCGGAAGTCGTGCGCGTGCACACGCACACTCCCATAATGCTTTTCGTGTAAAGGACAGAGTTACTGTTTTATGCTTTGTCTTTACTCGGGCTTTTAACCTTACATAAACATTTGTTGTAAGATTATAACTCTGCCAAGACTACATGGTGAACACACGTGCGCACACACATACGTGTGATTTCCGGTGTGAGTGAGAAGAAGAAATGGGCTCGAGTGATAAAGGAATATGGTCAAAGCTGCCTACCATTGGTGCGATATTGAAGATGATGGTCTTAAAAAGTATGCTTTTATAATTTTTCAAGGGTTTAGGGGTAGTATCGGGGGCTTTGGAACGAATCATGCATTTTACATGTAAAATGCAGTTCAATTTACACTAAATGCAGGTTACGAAAAAGGCTCTGGAACGGATTAATTTCATAAAGTGAGGTACCACTGTACTCAAATTAGGATTCCACAAAATTACATGTATGGACATACAGGTTATCTTTGTCAGACTTTACTGCATTTTGGATGAAGAATGAAACAGCATATTCAAGAAAACCATGTTTATTTGACATAATTCTACTGGTGTTATAGAATATAATTCATAAATATTATATTGCATATTTTTTATATTTTGCATGACTGATATTTGATAGCAGCATTTACAAATAACAAGAGTTCAGGACAAGAAAAAAAAAGTTATAAAGTAAGCAAACCGGTCACTAACTGGCTACGTCTGCCTCTCTATATTCGTTTTAATATTGAAAACTCCTAAATACGCAATGCGAAATTTCACATTGCGAAAAAGACCATGCATCCGTCATGCTTCTTCATAAATGCATAAGCCATTGAATATTCTGATAAAAATTCTTGCATTCATCACCATTTTGTGTTTCCTGCTACAGTTCAATGATTGGCTCTGGTTACCAGGGACTGTACTCAAGATAGCCACTGATTCGTGGAAATTTACCTTACTTTACTGCCGATTAACGAATTACATGGTAAAATACAGCAGTAACATCTTGTGAGATTATCAGACTTGGCTTTGCCAGGAAGGTAAACATGTAAACACGGATCAAATTTGACCGAATTCATCAGAATTATTGATAAAATAGTTAAATAAAATTGAAAGAAGCATATTTTCCTGAAAGTTTTACATTGCCATACTTTATTTTTCTTATGAATACGAATAAATTCATACAAGTTGGCAGCCCTGAGATTATAATACCTCGAGTACCAGGTACAGTTATTCAATAATACTCTTCAAAACAGCACCGTTTCCATTTTCAGTATTTACACAAATATGAATGTAGTAGACAGAACTGTCCTCTGTCAACCAACCACTTGGATTAGGTCAGGGAGATGAGTGCTGAAAATTGGACGTCCAAAATTACTATTCTTTACCATAATTATTTTGGCATGTATTCAAGTACTTGCTCATAAGAGTACTCTAATATTGAAATTAAACAAAGAGGACAACCCAAGTTTGGGCATCACTTCTAACGACCAATCCCAGACTCGATCAGTCCAGCGCTCACCCAGCTTCAACGTGGCCAGCAAAAGAGTGCACACGTCAGCCTGTTCTTCTGCAATTACATCACGTTGCTTGAAGAAGCCAGTCCAACATGATCAAAGTATGCTGATGCCTTAACAGTGCAAAGCCCCGGAACGGAAATATTTACAATACAGACCCGCATTATTAACCTTGGCAAACATGGAAATTTTTGAGCGTCAAAAATATATTAGGCAATACATGTTTGGGGAAGTAGGGATTATTCTTTCATTCTTAAACAGGTTTCATTTTGTGCCAATTTGCCTGTAACACACTACCATCACCGTTAACAATCGCCCTACTTTATACAAGAGACACTGCAGCATATCACAATGCTCATTTGTTTGCAGTCCAGACAGATGCTTCAATTCCTTTAACAAACCTCCCATACAAGTCAGGATAAAGTCACTCGAATTAGTAAATGCACCAAAGTGAAACACTTTAATGGGAGAAATGACAGACGAGAAGATGGCGCATGACATTTATCTGAAAGAAATCTGACACTCCTGATACCCCCATCGAGACACCAGAGCAAATAAACATGTGACACAAATCTTGTGTCCTTTAATATTTAATATAATTTAACCCTGCTTGTAAATCTAACGGTCTGGCTGTTGCCCAAACCTTAATCTTACCTACAGATCACCACCAATTGATTTTTAACTCATGCCTCACTTTGTTTTTGGTTGAGAATTACAGTGGTCAGAAGATAAAGAGGCAAAGTACATACGCAATTAGCCACACACAGCTAGCTACTCACTGCGTCTAGCTACAGCTACACAATGCGGTCCAAAAAAAAAACAACAAAAAAAAAACACATGACACGTGTTTGCGCGCCTCGTGTGAACACGTTTTTGTTATTAAAAACAAATAAATAAATTTAACCGACAAACAAGAGGAAACGACCACCGTTACTGCTGACTCGAGCACACTTAGCTGTTGAGCTAAGCTAACGATTAGCTACCTATCGATACCGTTCAATAAATCTCCTCAGTTAGCATGAATCGTCAGTTAGCACAGCCACGTTGATACAACACATTGATGGTTCATCAAACCATTTAAAGCAACAATAAAAAATAAAAATAAAAAAAAAAAAGTTATCCGTTTCCAAAAATATATAAATAACTGTGAAAACCGTTTACGTCACAAACATAGCTACAACAATGTCTCGCGCCCGTTGTTTATTAAAAACCGCTAACGAATCATCTGGTGAAGAGCGCTGCCCCCACCCCAGGCCAGGCCTTCCCTCCTCACTGAAAACAACACTTATACTTAAAACACCCCGGCACGCCGTCCTAAATTCACACACATACAACACAGCGACTTCCATTTCACGTTCTTTCTTCCTCACTTCCAACATTAATATCGTACACCATGGAAGACAAAACTCACCCCAACAGCTTTCAGCACTGTCACCAGCGCCGCCATAAGCAGCACGGCACATTACGTAGTGGGGAAGATTGGGAACTCTCGCGATATTTCACATGAGATTTAACGAGATTTCCGTGAAGCAGGCTGCAGGCTGCACGGCTCAGATCAATCAAAACACACAAAAGAAAACCTTAAACGAGTCAGATCGTCCAACAAAAAGTGATCAGTTACCTTAACGACTCAGATACACACAAATAACTAAAGTTTACTTATAAATTACGTCATTAATTAATTAATTAATTAATTAAAGGTTAATTAAAATGGATCTCAGCAGACAATGGGTGAAAGCTGGGTACATCCTGAACAGCTGGTCAGACCACCACAGGACACACACACACACACACACACTCTTAGGGGCAATTTTTATGAGCAAATTCACACAAGCACAGAGAGAACATCCAAACTCCACACAGAAATACCTGAGCCTGGGTATCAAACAAACCCAGGACCTTCCTGCTATCAGGCAGACCATAGACATTGACATAAACACATGACTGGACAAGACCTTGTGTGTTTTTACTTGGCCACCATATGACCAAGGACTCAAAAGTCTACATTCCTGTAAGATGGATGTCAAATGTTGTGTCTCAATTTGTTCCAACAAGCAATATAGAGCCTGGAAAGTGCAAGAAATAACATTTCACTTGAATCTACAGAATTCATTCTATTGTATCGACAGGAGGACAGAGTATACCCTGGGCAGCTTGCCAGGCCATCACAGGGCCATTCTTTATTACAGTATTTATTCTCTTTTCCAAAAGTAAAAAATGTCCAAAGTCCATATATATTTTTAATTATGACTCAAAATAAAGGCAAAATTTAAGCAACATTTCTCAATCCTGCAGCTTGTTTATTTGTATAAATCCTAGTTGTCAAGTGTAACTGGTCACTGATATGATGACAACTTCAGCTCACTCCAAATACACCTGATATACAGAGTAGCGCCAGTCTGTTGTTCATGAGGCAGAAATGCTAACCACTACACCACTGTGCTGCCCCTAATTAAAGAACTCACTCACTCCCTGAACCGCTTAATCCTACTAATAGAGACGCAGAGACTGTGGCTATCTCGGCCAACAGCTGAGATTATGCACAAGGTTTGAACAGCTCGAATCAGGACCTTCTTTTTGTGACTCAGATATGCTAACAACTACGCCACCATGTCGCCCCTAATTAAAGCACTGTGAGGCCTACACACAGACTCAAATAGTCATACAAATAACTTTATAGTACCATTCATAACTATACACAATATTGGAGCCATAATGTAATTTTTGTTTGAATTTCATGTTTACATGAGTTGTTATTTGAATATCAGGTGGAGCATTACATGAGCGGAAATGAGTGTGTCGTGGCTTACCGCAATAAATAAAATGTAGTTATTTAACTCTTAAATTGTGCATCCCATGTAAACCATTTGCTTACATTTCCTAGTTTAATCAGTGATTAAATGCCAGAAGTCTTCGTGTGTGTGTTAATAGACTTCCAGTGCAGAAGAAAAGGCATTAGGGACACTGAGGCTCATGATTTTGTACATCAAATAATGCCTATCAGATGAGATAGAATTTCTATTAATGAGTACAAATACTTGAACACTATAATAAAGAATCACATTATCAATAACATGTTTTTTCCCTTTTTTTTATGGGTTGCGGTGAATCACCAGAATTCCTGGCATACCTATACACAGACATTCTATTTTGGATTGCATCATAGATTTAACGCAAGGCATCAGGTCATACTGCTTTTTTCATACATTTGCCAAATCACTTAATCCTATTACAGCTATGGGGAGGCTGGAGTCTATCTTAGCTAAATTGGGACGAAGATTTGGTACACCCTGAACAGTGCATGCCATTCTGCTGCAGGGCAACAGACACACACACGCGCACGCACACACACACACACACACACACACACACACCTAGGGGCAATCTGAAACAGCCAATTGGTTGTAAGTGGACTGTGGAAGGAAGTCTATACATGCCTGGGGAGAACATGCAATCTCCATACAGAAATGCCCTTGCTGGACCCGGGCCTCGAATCCAGGACCCTCTTGCTGTAAAAATGTCTGTAACTGCTTGTTAGCATTAAAGGTGCGCTTTATTATTGCAAAGTAACAAAGATCTGCATTTGAATTTAAATAATATAAGTACGTATAAATTGGAATTTAAAAATGAACCATTTTACTCATCATTCCTGATTTTTATCCATTTTAATATGGTTGAATTACTTTCCACCAATAATAATAATAACAAAAAAAAAAAAACAGCAATATGAACAATTATGTTTTATTATAAAATAATAAATATCTTTACACAACTGTACGTCTTTTGTAAAATATAAAATGTAAAAAAGAAAAAAAAAAAAAAAGAAAAAACCTACGGTATTTTATATATGCCACGCCTAAAATATACTGTACTTAGAGAATTTAACAGTATCAGAAGAAAGCATGAGAGCAAGATGACTGAAATTTCATAGAATCTTCTTCAACTCTAAAGGAAGGAAAAAGCAAAAGAACATTTCAAATGGTCAAGACATTTGTACTAACACTGTTCCATGTTTTAACACATTGCTTTATATCAGCCAATAGAAGACCCAGCAACCCAGCATCACCCAATGGCTGGCCCAGTTCAGTTCTGACCATTTCTGGATAGTGTGACTCGCCATGTATCCCTGAAAGATAAAAGATAAAAGATCAGACCTTTTAAATAAAGTAAAATCAATTGTTTTATATAATATTCCTCAATAGCTTAAAAATTTAAGATTTAAGGATTAATTCCTCAATGACCACTAAGCCATGTAGTTCACATTCCAATCCACAATGCTGTATTATAAATTATGATGAAGAAAACCAGATGGAACCTTGTCATCATCAGCATCAAGATCAAAAAGTGAGCCCAGATAGGTCAGGTGAAATATCGACAATGCACTGAAGAACAGATTCATCCCATACACCCAGACATTCTAGATAAAAATAACACACACACACACACAAACACACACACACACACACACAAACACACACACACACACACACACACACACAAATCACAGTCATTTGGGGGGAAAAAAGATTAATTCAGATTAAATTAATTCAGGAGGCACAGAACATCAAAAAAACAAAACAATTATCTACCTGTCTATAAAAAAGTTTTCATTCTGTTGACGACACAATTAATCAGCAAATAATACAGCAAATACAATGTTGGTATTAAACAATCTGAATCATTTATTCATGTGCCAAACTGGGCAGTGGTGGCCTGGTGTTAAGGTGCTGGATCACTGATCCCAAGGTTGGGGGTTAAAGCCCAACTCTCAATGGGTTATCACTGTCCCCCCAGTGCAGTCAACTGTGTGTGTGTGTGTGTGTTGACTATGTCTTCTTAGCAGAGTTATAATCTTACAAATGTTTATGCAAAGTTAAAAGCCTGAGCCAAAATAAAGTTGCAATGAGCACACTCGAAAAACTCATGAAACAACAGTAACTCTGTCCTTTACGCGTGTTAGAACTTCGTGACGAACAATGAGTCGAAGGCACACGAAAAGCATCATGGGTATTATGGAGATGCAGCTCCATAATAGCCAATGGGAGGGAGCTGCATCTCCATGACGAATAATGGGTTGAAGGCATACGAAAAGCATCATGGGTATTATGGAGATGCAGCCCCATAATAGCAAATGGGAGAGAGCTGCATCTCCGTGACGAACAATGGGTCGAAGGCACACACAAAAAGCATCATGGGTATTATGGAGATACAGCTCCCTCCTAGCCAATGGGAGGCCAGCGGGGCAGGGTGTTGGGAGATAGCCAATGGGAGAGCAACTCGCCCATTGTTTGAATTTTTGAGATGGCGCGTTTCAGAACGTGAATTTTTTTCGTATCCAGAGATGGAAATTTTAGGTGATTGCGTTTCATAACTTGGATTTTTCGTTTGTTGGGTCTTTTGTAAGGTGAGGTACCACTGTGTTATGAAAAACATGAAAAGCAAACAGCACACCTAGAAAAATGTTTTCAAGAAGATTGTTTTTTTTTTGTATGTTCCACTCAAAATCTCATCGAAAATTGTTCATCGGCTCTAGGTTAGTTCTTTCTTTTTTTTTCTTACAACTACGTCAAAACTAATCTCTTTGCATGTTTGTTTATTAAAGTATGAATTTTTAAGTCTGATTGGATTAAAAAAAAGTACAGAATTGGATCTTAAATGCTTTATTAACTCCACCAGGAGTTAATGAGATAAATGGGAGGTTCAGAGATTGTGTTTGTCTGTCCGTCTGTGACCACAGTAACTCGAAAACCAATGAATGGACCTCCACGAAATTTTAATCATATTTTGGTCTTGGGTCAACAAAGAACTAATAAAATTTTGACCGTGATTCAAAGATGCAGTTTTGATGGATTTAAAAAATAATAAATAAAAAAATTTGATAGACCAAAATGGAAAATCACCCAGAATGCACCTTGAAAAATAAAAACAAATAGCTCAAAAATAATTGCAACAGGCCACAAGAGGGAACCCTTGTTCTACATCATTCATTCATTTTCTGAACCGCTTAATCCTAATTAGGGACGCAGAGAGGCTAGTGCCCATCTCAGCAGACTCTGCTTTGTTCCTTTGCTGAACCGCTTAATCTTACAAGAGTCAAAGGGAGGCTGGAGCCTATCTCAGCCAATTCGTGGCATCAGTTGGATACTCCCTGAAAAGCCCATGTGCCAAAACATACAATCATACATATTCACATCTAGGGGACAATTTAAAGCAGCCAGTTGGCCTAATGTGCAGAACTGTGGGAGAAAACAACGGCACAAGCACAGCGAAAACATGAAACCCCACACAGAGCCCAGAACTTCATTCATTCATTTTCTGAACCGCTTAATCCTAATTAGTGTCACAGGGAGGCTGGCACCCATCTCAGCTGACTCCGGGCGAGGGCAGAGTACACATTGGACGGCTCGCCAGGTCATCGCAGGGCAGGAACATGTTGATGGCTATGCAGCTCCTCATGTGGAAAGTTAGCAATGGTTCTTTTACATGAACCTCACACCATAGACAGTGAGAGACATGGCCGGCCTTTGATAACCCAGTTAACTGCACGGGGGGGGGGGCAATGACAACCTTGGTGGAGGTATGCACTCTCAGTGCATTTTTAGTTCCAAAAGCTAATTAAAAAGGTTCACCACATGTAAAGGTCACCTGATATTAAAGTTACAATAACATTATCATATGATATTTTGAAGCAGCCAAGCAAGCAAGCAAAAAAAAAAAAAAAATCAATAAAAAATACATTTCTGAGGGTCACCGCACCTTTTTGTTCTGATGCTGGCAGTCATTCGGACAGTGCTTCGACAGTACGCAGGCACTGAAAATGGCTGCTAGTCTCTTTCGAAGAACTGAAATGATGACAGAAAGTAGCAGACAGGTTGAAGTGCACGCCATACCCTGTATTATAATTGTACAAGAATTAAAGCATCTTTACCGTGCTCTATGTAGGTGATAAATCCCAGAGACAACAGCACAGCCCCAAGGTGGAAGCTGAGGCCCTGAAGAACAGTAGAATAGGGACACGATTAAGGTTTTGAAGTCATTTTGGTGTTTTTGGGGGAAAAAAAAAAAAATCACCACTAGGAGTCTCTAGCTGCACATCTGCAGCCCAAACAATGCACCAGACACTGAAACATTACGGCGAATCCTCTCTTTCAGGTAATGTCATCATCACTCATTTCTTATTGCCAAAGAGACTGAAACCAAGCAGTTACACACCGCAAAGCTATTTATAAGTTACATACACTATTAGTTAAATAGGCATTAATTTTTATCGTTGCTATTTGCCAAAAACAACTCGCGATGATGGCTGGAAATGGTGCATTAAATACTTCAAACCTTACTTGTCTATATAAATGTATCCACAGGCTTCATTAGAATTTTATTTTTTATTACATTCATCTTTCAACACAAATCAATTTAGCTCCAGACTATTAACCCCATTAGTGGGGCCGGTGGCGTAGTGGTTAGGGTGCTGCGCTCATGAATGGGAGGTTGTGAGTTCGAATCCCACTGAGACCCTCACTGTGCTAAGACCCCTGGGCAAGGTCTCAACCACAAGTGTGCTTCTGTTCACACCCAGCAGGATAAATGGGTACCAGTAAAATATACTGGGAAGGTAACCTGCGATGGACTAGCGTCCCATCCAGGAGGTGTTGAACTCATAGTCATTTCACGCTACGGAAACCAGGGATAAGCACCGGCCTGATGAGCCGTGAGGCTCGGGTATAAAAACCCAACAGACTTACCTACCTATTAACTCCGTTGATGATTCTTCTCCTTTCGGCTTTTTCCCTTTTTTCTCAGGAGTTGCCACAGTGAATCATCGCATGCTTGATTTAGCATAGATTTTTACACCGGATGCCCTTCCTGACACAACCCTTTAGCAAGGGGCAGAAACACGCTGACGGCTCTGCAGCGACTCTCGGCGAAAGTCAGCAATGGTTCTTTTACATGAACCTCTCACCATAGACAGTGAGAGACATGGCCGGCCTTTGGTAACCCAGTTATCTGCACTGGGGGGGGGGGGGGGGGGGGGGGGGGGGGGGCAGTGACAACCTTGTGGAGAGTGGGACTCGAACCACTAACCTTGGGATCAGCCATCCAGCACCTTTACCACCAGGCCACCACTGCCCGTTATTAACCCAGTTAATTATTAAAGTTAAACGGATTCCATACTCACATGAAGTAGAGCACTGGCAGTGTACGTCACCAAAATGGCAGGAAAGGTACCAAGTCTCAGTGCACTCTTGAAGACGTCTATTCAAATAAAAATCAAGTAGTCAATAAATGAATAGCTGTCTTTCTAAAGCACCATCAAATGTGTCTACAACTCAGGGGAATGGTAGACTTCAAGTACAAATCAGTCCATAATCAGCCTTTGGGAACACTTACATTTGTTCAGCCAGTGAGACATTGGTAGGTTCCAAGAAGTCACCACTTCTACCATGGACCGGGGCAATTCAACACTGAGAGGCTTTGCCACTGTAACATCCCTACAAATGCATAGAATTATAAATTAATAATGCATCCATATTTTATTTTATTATATTATTGAATCATTTACCAACACTGTTTAATTTCATTTCATTTTTTGACCTGCATTATCCGTTATTAAGGGCATGGGTGGGGGTGGGGTGGGGGACGGCAGGTGGGGGACGGGGGGCATCCCAGCTTACATTGGGCAAAGGCATGGTAAACCGTGAACAGTACAGCTCAAACACAAAGACAGAATCATTCACAGTCACACCTTGGGGCAAACAAGAATCTCCAATTAGCATTAAATGTGCATGTCTCCAGTGTGTGGGAGGAAACCAGAGCATGAAGAGAAAACCTATGAAAGCACAGGGAGAACATGCAAACTCCACAGAGCTTGACGAGCCTTGAAGTCGAACCCAGGAACATGTTGCTGTGAGGCAGACATGCTAACCACCACGGCACCGTGTCAAGCACTCGTTTAATTTCAAATTGTCACCATGCAAAAATTCCATGTACTCCTGGAACATTTTAAAATCTTTTATCAGAGTATTTTCTGAGGATTGTGGTGTTTATGATAGTGAACATGAGTCATCAGGGATGACGACAGCAAAATATATTTTCATCTGAACGTTTTTTTTTTTTTTTTTTATTATTATTTTTTTTGTCCAGGGCGGAGCCTGTTTGCTATTTACAGTTGGTCAACATATCATCTAGCATAGACTAATTGGAAAATAATTATTTGTAAATATGTATATTTGAAATATAATATATACACAGAATTGAGAGATCGGTCCACCATGGCAGATGTTTTGTGTTGTCTAAATGAAAGATTGAAAAAAACAAAAAAAAAAAACAAACTCAAATATTTCCTGTAAACCACTTTATAAATTTCTGGGACAGGTACTTGAAAATGTTCCAGAAATTTATAAAGTGGTTTACAGGAAATATTTGAGTTTTTTTTTTTTTTTTTTCCCATCTTTCATTTAGATGAAAATTTTATTAATTAGAACTTAATAAAAGTAATCTGTATTGGTAAAATCATTGTGTGATAAACTTACTCGCATTGTTGATAATAATAGTTAAAATGTATGGGAATTTTATTTTCATTTTATTCTGTTACATTTCAATGGGATTTCATTTAATCCAAACGAAATAAATATTTAGTAATTCCCTCTAAGTGCGATTGTCTGTCGGCCATAAGTGCAGTACATTCGCGAGATCCTTATTTGATCAGGTCGTTGCAATAAACACACAAGACCTTGCCGGCGATGTCAGATTTCTTTATGAAACTCGCCAAAGGTTCCAATACGTTCTGAGTCTGCGGATTTTCACCTCAAATTTCACAATCTTTTCTAGCCATTACCACTCAAACTATTCTTAACATCCTTATCTATTTTTGACACGCGGGATTCATCTTCTTTCGTTAAAGTTCGCACCATTTTAAACACAACACGCTGTCATTTGCATTCAGCCGAGTCACTTTACATTAAAGCTTAAAAGAGCCAATCAACGAGCGGCTTACAATATGTGAGGTGCTCCACCAAAAGTAGGCGCTTGTAGCAAGTTCACTTGCTTGTGCTTAAGACAAAGCGCGGCTTATCCGGACTTCCGATCTTTCAAGTGAGCAAGTGCGTCGTTGAATACTTGTTTAGTAGTCAGCCTTCATTTGCTCACTTGAAAGATCGGAAGTCCGGATAAGCCGTGCTTGTCTGAAGTACAAGCAAGTGAACTTGCCAGAAGCGCCCCTAAACCCCCCTAAAATTTTCTCCTTGGATTTAGACGATTCACAGAAATGACCAATTTGAGATAAAAACCACGAATTGTCATCCCTGATTCATGTAAAAAAAATTATGTGTGGAATGCATAAGACGAAAAAAAAAAAGAGATTCACATGAAAAAGAAAGTTTTCACTGACCATTTGATGTTGTCTTTATGCTCAGAATATCCAGCTCCAGCCATGACCATTGTCGCTTCACTCAAATAGCTAACAAAGTAGTTACTAAAGTGGAAGGACACCGCGTTCTCATAGGCATGAAGCCACCTAATGACAAATCCCAACCCCCCAACACACACACACACACACACACACACACACACACACACACACACACACACACACACACACACACACACTTAAGCAACACTTCTTCAATGTCTTATGGGTGCATATTACTTTCCCCAAGATCATCTCCAACCTATGAGGTAGTCCACCGACATATATAGGAACGAAGTAAGGGAAGAGATATGGAGCAACACAGGTGGAGATGACAAGGCAAACCTGACTCTTCATAAAGCTTAGAAAAATTTTTGAGAACCAGGCACCATTCTGCAAAACAGGGATTTCAAATCCATATTACTGCCAATATCCAAAATCTTCACACTTCTAATAGCATCAGTACTTTTATCTACTTTTATGTAATGGTGAAGAAGAAAGGAAGCGATTACCATTTTACGGCCATCCACAGCATCACTGTAGCTGCTGAAACTAATCCATGGGCCAAAGATGACCGTTCCCACAAAACATATGTACCCAAAGAATTCAAGCACTGAAGGAAAGGAGGTCACTGCCCCTCTGTCAAGGTCAAAAGCCAGAGAAATGGCCTTCATGGCCACCACCATCTGAGAACCTGGATTCATACATTATAAAATAGGACGTAAAAGGGACATTTCACTGGAACCTCATTTTATTACAGTAGGCAAATTCTATGTATCAATGCAACAACAGTGTTCCAACAATGACGAGTATTACTCACCTCTTATCTTATGCCAAGTTTCCGTATCTATCACATGTAGCTCCCTAAGAGGAAGGAAACAAACAAAAAAAGGTGACTGAATTTCAACAATACAGTGGTACCTTGACTTACGAAAATATTTCGTTCCGAGGGCGAGCTCGTAAGCCAAAGAAGTTGTTAGATAAAACAATTACTCCCATAGGAAATAACAGAAAACCAATCAATCCATTCTAACCCCCTCCTAAACTCATATAACCTGCCACAGACACGTATATTTCACCTAATATATTAAAGATAAACATGTCTGTCTTCCTTTCGGCTTTTTCCCTTTCACTCGGGAGTCGCCACAGCGAATCATCTGATTCACACATTTTATTTGGCAGAGGTTTTTACGTCGGATGCCCTTCCTGTCACAACCCTTTTTAGCAAAGGACAGAAACACGCTGACGACTTTGCAGCTACTCTTTACGAAAGTCAGCAATGGTTCTTTTACATGCCTCTCACCATAGACAGTGAGAGACATGGCCCGCCTTTGATAACCCAGTTAGCTGCACTGGGGGGACGGTGACAACCTTGTGGAGAGTGGGACTCGAACTCCCAACCTTTGGATCAGCGATCCAGCGCCCTATACCACTAGACCACCACTGCCGTATATTTCACCCAATATATTAAAGATAAACATGTAAAAACAATAAATATTTCATAATAATAATACATGTACATTAACATTAATAATAAGTAACATTAAATAATAATAAAACAAGAATAAACAATAAATCAGCTAACCCTTCCGATCATCAACTGTGGCGAAGATGTCATGTGGGCAGGCATGAGGTGGTGCGTAACAAAGGAGGAGAATTTTGTGCATTTGTGCATGTGCACGCTATACAAATGCCAGCGAGGAAAGTCTCGTGGTGCGCTCCCACAAAGCCAGTGCTTCTTAAATAGTGGGGCGCGCCCCCCTCGGAAGAGTGTGGTGGGATGCCGTTGTGCGCATGACCCTGGGGAACATGCTTTTTTTTTGCCATACTGTACTATAATTAAGTGCAATTGCACATCCGATACAGTAAGTGGCAGTGGTGCTCTCACTGTGTTCCCTATGGTGTAGGGAAAAGCACCGAGCAAATGTTATGAAGTGCAGTAAACACTATTTATAGTCGTGTGCGGGGTGCTGGGGGGAGGAATGTTTTGTTTCCTTCCAAGAGGGGGAGTCACAGAAAATAACTGAGAAGCACTGCACAAGGCGTTCTTGAAGCACGGAGGAAGAATACGATTCTAATTGGCCCGGAAAAGTCATTTCTCCAGCAGAGTTCGTAAATCAAAATTTTGCTGGTTGGATGGGGCAGATTTTGGTGGGATCGAAGCTCATATTATGGAAAATTCATTACAAAAGATACTCGTAAGTCAAAGTACCACTGTAGAGTAATACTAAACCATATATCGAGGCATTGAAAGAAATCTGCATGAATATCATTATTTTTCATTGTAAATAAAGACTAAAGCTCAAAAGTCAGCACAGACAACAGGGAATTCACATGTAGTATCTAGTTAACACACCCCATGAGCATGTAGATGAGGATAGCTAAAGAAAGAAAAACTCCTCGGTTGCTGGACCTTCGGCAAAGAAAGAGGATGAGGTAGCAGACGAGGCTGAGTAAGATCACCCAAATCATGTTCAGCTCAAAGAAGACATAGAGCACGTAAATGCCCCCTGCCAATAAACTCCCATGCTTCACATGAACTGAAACACCTGAAGAATAGAAAAGACAGAATTAGGGTCTAGTGTAGGTCCATTCAAATTAATAACGTGACTCGCAACAACAGTGGTGGCTGATGACAAAAATCTTTGGGAGCGCAGTTCACATTCAAACATCACACGTACATAAACCTTGATTGAAACCTTGATGAAATGGAATATTCACTCTGCAGGGTGGCCCAATAAAACCTTCTACATTTTAAAGGTAAATTAAAAAAAATGGTTAAACAATAATCAAAATTATTATTTTAACACAAGAAACTTCATTTGATACAGTTTCTATTCATCATGACTTAAAACAAATCATCCTCCAATTGGTGGCTACCATTGCCTACAAACACTTGGAGGTGATTTCTGAAGGTTGCCATGTCTTGATGGGTCGTGTCAGGTGAAACGGCGGTGATCTCCTGCTGAAGAGCAACCTCAAGGTCCTCAAGAGTTTAGGAGTTGTTGAGTATATACTTGTAATTTAAGGGAACACTACAGAAGAAAATCAAAAGAAGGCGTGGTCGCAGGAACATGCTGGCCACCCAACGTTGGCATGCGATGAGATCACCCAATCAAACATTTTCAATCATCTTCAAGCTGTGTGCACCAGCGCTCCAACTTACTGTGTGGTCCCGACAATACAATGTTGGTGACTGAGGACAGTTACAGTTCAGATGCCAAGTGACCTCAGCCTCGTCTTCTGCCTCATTAAGTTTCATGCGTGCAAAGAATAATTAAATTAATTTTTAATGATTTTTATTTATTTTCCTTTCAAATGTTGGAGATGCATGGTGCGTAGCGGTTAGCACGCCCGCCCACAGCAAGAACGTCCTGGGTTCAGTTCCCAGCTTGGACGTTTCTGTGTGGAGTTTGCATGTTCTCCCCGTGCTGACGTGGGTTTCCTCCGGGACTCTGGTTTCCTTCCATAGTCCAAAAACATGCAAAGTAGGTTAATTGGTTGTTCCAAATCATCCCTAGGTGTGAGTGCGAGTATGAATGTTTGTGTGAGTGTTGGCCCTGCGATGGTCTGGCAAGCTGTCCAGAGTGTCGGCTGAGATGGGTGCCAAACTCCCTGCAACACTAATTAAGATTAAGCAGTTCAGAAAGTGAATGAATGAATGTTGGAGGTTTTTTTTAGTTATTCTGTATATTGTATATTTGAACTAATATGCTTCAGCTACTGATTTGGAACAATATTTCCAGTAGGTGGCGATATTTACTTATTTGAATAGTCCGTCTTGTCAGTTTTTTATAATTTTAATATTTTCTAAATCTCATATCCCTAATTAGTCGGGAATAGAATGACACCCATCTCAGCCGACTCTGGGGGAGGGCGGGGTACACTCTGAACAGCTCGCCATGGTATTGCAGGGCCAACACACATACAACCATTCACACTCACACTCGCACCTAGGGATGACGCGAAAACACCAGTCAGCCGACTATGCATGTTTTTGGGATTGTCGGAGGAAACCGGAGTACCCGGAGGAAACCCATAAGCACCGTGAGGAAAAATCAAACCCTGTACCATTTTGCCGTGAAACGGAGATGCTAACCGCTGTGCCACCGTGCCGCCATTCTTCAAACTATACATCAAAACGAAATTTTGGCTGGATGCAAGATTTTACATTTTGACTGTGTAGTGAATTTTTTGCAGTGTGGAGCAGTGATTCATTTCCAGATCCAGTAATTAGACATTCATGACTCTGCCAGGAAACCACGGTTAGGCTCCTGAGCAGATCTGTAAACACACTAATTGCTCACTTTGGGTAAAAGTGTCTCCAAAAAGAATAAGTGTAACTCACTCAGTCTGCAGACGATACGGCAGAGGCAGCAGACGAGCAGAAGCTGCCACACCTGTTCCAGGCCTTGCCAAGCAGTCGGAACAACACAACCTTCAGCAAGAAACCACAAGAACTCCTGCCTGCCAAATGCCTCCATGGCAACCTGCAGAGAATTTTGTTTCAGACGCGCGCACACACACACACACACACACACACACACACGCACACACACACACAATGGTAGGTGGAAGCAGAGCAGCCTGCTTTCATTGTTCTTTAAAGATCTAATACCAAATTTATGGATTTATTTTCACAGCAGCCAAGTACAATTAATCTTTGCATGCCACACCAGTCACATGTTAGCGTTAGCAAACAGGCACCAACTGAGCTTTTCTTTTCTTCATGTCTACTAAAATGAAGGTATGTTTTATAGGACTAGAGTCTGCAGATCTTCCTCAAACCTTTAAATTTTAATTCACGCCGGCTTCAATATCTGCAGATGGAAGACAGACACGTTTAACTAGGATGCTGAGCTAAGACAAGCCATCATAACGGCTTCGGCACACATTTCCACGGATTCTATTCGGCTCGGACACTGTGCTGGAAGGAGAAACGCCATTCTTCAGAAAGATAATCTCTCAGTGTGTGGTTTAATAGCGGCGGAGAAGAACACAGACTGGCATGTCGGCCCACAAAATGCGGCCCTGAATTTCCGCCAGCAAAGCAACTGCTCCTTTAACCTTCGTGTGCGTTTGCTATGAAGCAACACACATGCCGCTCATGGGTCATATTTCTTGAGCAGCCAGGACAGATTATACTATTGGAATTGACAAACCTTAATCAATGTTTTTTTGCTGAACAGCTGAAGCAGAACCGCTTATTAAGACCACTAAATCTTATCAGGGTCAAGCGGAGGCTGGAGTCAATACTGGGCAAAAGGCGTCGTACACCCTGGACAGCTCACCAGGGCCATCGCAGGATGGTGACATAATATTATTGATTATAATTCAACAGTATACAAGAGACATTGTAGGTCTGCGTTATACTGAAGGTTCCTTGAAAATTCACTCATTTGCGAAACAGCTTCATCCTAATAAGTGTCTTGGGGAGGCTGGCACCCATCTCAGCCAACTCTGGGTGAGGTACACCCTGGACAGCTTGCAGGGCCAACACTCACACAGCCATTCACACTCACAGCCAAGAAACCCACTGTGTATGTATTGGACTGTGGGAGGGAACTGGAGGACCCAGAGGAAACCCTTGCAATCACATGCAAAGTCCACACCGAAACACCCCAGCTGGGAATTGAACCCAGGACCTTCTTGCTGTGAGGTGGACGTACGAACCATGATGCCACTGTGCCGCCACCTTGAAAATCCTGATCAAAATCTGCCCTCGATGCCACATGGATTGTCATAACATCCAAAGAACACCATAGCTTTCATTCATTCATTCATTCACTTTCTGAACCACTTAATCATAATTCGAGTCACGGGGTGGCTGGCACCCATCTCCGCCTGTGCGAGGGCAGGGTACACCCTGGACAGCTTGCCAGGCCATTGTAGCCACATCTTATAGTAAAACATAAACATATTAGCATCCAGCTGTGGTGTGTTGAGCAGGTTTGCCAGATCGTTGCCAGATCGTTGCCAGACCATCACAGGACCAGTGCGGTGCAGTGCGGTGAACCTCATGATCACACCTCGAGTAAACTCGGAACAACCGGTTAGCCTAACCTGCATATCCTTGAACTACATTCGAAAGAACATCAGAAATCCACACAGAAACACCCAGAGCCGGGATTCGAAACCCAGGGGGGGTACACCCTGGACAGCTCGTGAGGCCATCGCAGCTACATCTGATAGTAAGTCTGTTGGGTTTTTACATGCGAGCCTCGTGGCTCATCAGGCCGGTGCTTATCCCCGGGTTTCCATAGCGTGAAGCGACCAGGAGTTCAATTCCCCCTGGATGGGCTGCTAGTCCATCGCAGGTTATCTTCCCAGTATATTTTACTGGTACCCATTTATACTGCTGGGTGAACAGAGGCACACTTGTGGTTGAGACCTTGCCCAGGGGTCTTAGCACAGTGAGGGTCTCAGTGGGATTCGAACTCACAACCTCCCGATCATGAGCGCAGCACCCTAACCACTACGCCACCGGCCCCTACATCTTATAGTAGAGCATAAACATATTAGCATTCAGCTGTGGGGTGATGAGCAGGTTGACCAGGTCATCGCCCGACCATCACAGGACCAGCACACACACACACACACACACACAAGCACACACACAAACATGCAACCTTTCAACCTCATGATCACACTGGGGGTGAACTTGGAACAACTGGTTAGCCTAACCTGCATATCCTTGAACTACAGAAAGAAACCGATGCAAGCGAAAGAACATGAGAAATCCACACAAAAACACCCAGAGCCGGGAATCGAACCCCGGACCTTTTTTCTGTGGGCGGGGTACACCCTGAACAGCTTGTTAGGCCATCGCAGCCACATCTTATAGTAAAGCATAAACATATTAGCATTCAGCTGTGGGGTGTTGGGCAGGTTGACCAGGTAATCGCCAGACCATCACAGGACCAGCACACACACACACACACACACACCCCTTCAACCTCTTGATCACACTGGGGGTGAACTTGGAACAACCGGTTAGCCTAACCTGCATATCCTTGAACTACAGAAAGAAACTGATGCAAGCGAAAGAACATGAGAAATCCACACAAAAACACTCAGAGCCGGGAATCGAACCCCTGACCTTCTTTCTGTGGGGCCGACATGCAAACCATGAGGTCACCATACCGCCCTTCCGTCCAAATATGTGAAATATCTGAAGCAAATTTTATATCTATTCGTAATGGTTACAGTTTGTGTATTTTATTGTGTGCTCAGGAATCTGCTACTGAGCAGAAGGTTTCTGGTTCAAATCTCAGCACTGTTTTGAGTCAAGGCCATTAATCCTCAACAGCAGAATAAATCAAACTTCAAGTAAAGGTGGGGTCTGTCCAACCAAAACAAACAACATGGGTGCATGTGGAACCAATCAGATGAACTTTATCTCCAATGTGAGGAAGTTCTGGACGGTCAGAAACTCGGTTCCTTTGTGTCCACTGCAGGAATGTTGATGTTTCCTGCCGGCTGTTATTAAAAATATTTTTTTCTTTGCCTTCCAACGTGAAAACCAGACCACACCGGTGAGAGTTTACGCGTTTCCGACCCGGAAACCCAATCTTTAATCGATCTAAAGCCTTTCCATAGAAACGGGGACGCGAGAGAAGACATGCTGCCGGAGCAACCTTACCGCACTCCAGCCACACGGTCCAGATCGGATCTCAAACCCGGAAGTGAGGTTCGGAAAGCACGTCAGGACTCAAAACACGTTATCCAAGCAGACCGGATCTGTTTTCCATGCCGGGGATCCAGCTGTGCACATGTGTCCGGTGTACAGAAGAAGCACGAAAGTGAGATTCGCGCTTCGATGTTCGGTGAGTTTCAACCGAACTTGATTGCGCGTCGCCGGCGGAGCAGCCAATAGGTGTGGAAATGGGTTCAACTCTCAACAGAAGAGCTCATGTTTCAAACACTCGTGAGAAACAGACTGGATCACCATAAGTCCCAGTTCCAAACACGGGGAGGAACATGCAAAGCGAACGGAGAAATGCTCGAGATGGGAATCGAACCCAGAACCTTCTTTCTGTGAGCTGGAAGTTCTAATCACTACATCACAGTTCCACCCTATTATATTACAGCATTTCCTTAAACATCAATACATTCGTTTTCTGAATCCTGTAATTCTCGTTAGGGACACGGGGAGGCTGGCACCCATCTCAGCCGACTCCGGGCAAGGACACAATACACCCTTGGACAGTTTGCCAGGCCATCACAGGGTTAACACTCACACCAAGGAGGAGATTTGTGACAACCAATTAACCTACTATGAATGTTTTTGGACTGTGGGAGGAAACTGGAGTACCCTGAAGAAAGGGTGTTGGTCAAAATGCACCACTCCCTCCTCCCAATGCACCACGCCCTAGTCCCAATGCACCACTTTATTTCACATTTCACAAGGTCATTTATTGTTTATCATGTAAAATATATAAATATGTAAAATATTCAATATATATAATGGCCTGCTTTGTTTACAAGCATGGGTTAGGGTTAGGGCTAGGGCTGGTGCATTGGGACTAGCTGGGGTGGTGCATTGGGACTAGCTGGGGTGGTGCATTGGGACTAGTTGGGGTGGTGCATTGAGACTAGCTGGGGTGGTGCATTGGGACTAGCTGGGGTGGTGCATTTGGACTAGCTGGGGGGGTGCATTGATACTAGCTCGGGTGGTGCATTGGGACTAGCTGGGATGGTGCATTGGGACTAGCTGGGGTGGTGCATTGGGACTAGCTGGGGTGGTACATTGGGACTAGCTGGGGTGGTGCATTTGGACTAGCTGAGGGGGTGCATTGAGACTAGCTCGGGTGGTGCATTGGGACTAGCTGGGATGGTGCATTGGGACTAGCTGGGGGGGGTGCATTGGGACTAGCTCGGGTGGTGCATTACGACTAGCTGGGATGGTGCATTGGGACTAGCTGGGGTGGTGCATTGGGACTAGCTGGGGGGGGTGCATTGGGACTAGCTCGGGTGGTGCATTACGACTAGCTGGGATGGTGCATTGGGACTAGCTGGGGTGGTGCATTGGGACTAGCTGGGGTGGTGCATTGGGACTAGCTGGGGTGGTGCATTGGGACTAGCTGGGGTGGTCCATTGGGACTAGCTGGGGTGGTGCATTTGGACTAGCTGGGGGGGTGCATTGAGACTAGCTTGGGTGGTGCATTGGGACTAGCTAGGATGGTGCATTGGGACTAGCTGGGGTGGTGCATTGGGACTAGCTGGGGTGGTACATTGGGACTAGCTGGGGTGGTGCATTGGGACTAGCTGAGTGGTGCATTCGGATTGGTGCATTCGAGCAGTGGTGCATTCGGACTAGTAATCGAAGAAACCCACGCATGCACGGTGAGCACATGAGAACTTCATACAGAAACACCCAGGCTGGAAATCAAACCCAGAACCTTCTTGCCGTGAAGTGGACATGCTAACCACTACGTCACCATGTTGCTTCACTCTGAGGCACAGATTTATTATCAATGGTATTTATTTTAAATGTTATATCCAACCTCTTTTCGCTTCAAAGACCATTCCCGTAAATACACATATGATAAAATCGTATAAAATACGTAGAGAGTGTTAATTTTATGAGGAATATGTACGCTTACATCCTCCCCTTACAAACTACAGTACAAAGTTGCCCAGGTTCCGGTGGTCAAATCTCTCTCTCACTTGTTTACCGAGTTGTTTAGTCCTACTGTGATCTTAAGGAGGCTGGAGCTTATCACAGTTGAGTGAGACACCCTGTGAGGTACACCCTGAACAGCTCGCCACATCATTAGACGGCAACACAGAGACACAGACAAAAATTCACACCTATGGGCCGGCCATGTCTCTCACTGTCTATGGTGTGAGGTTCATGTAAAAGAACCATTGCTGACTTCCATCCAGAGTAGCTGCATAGCCATCAACGTGTTTCTGCCCTGCGATGGCCTGGCGATCTGTCCAGGGTGTACTCTACCCTCACCCAGAGTCGGCTGAGATGGGCGCCAGCCACCCCGCAACCCTAATTAGGATTATACAGTTCAGAAAATGGATGAATGAATGGAGTTAAACTTTAGGATGATTTATTTCATGTAATCTGCTCAGCCTGATTTCAGCAGTTCATTTACACTCACACGTTTCATAAGCCGCTTAATCCTATTAGTACGGTTGCAGGGAGGTGAGTGTATATCTGAGCCAACACTTGTCAAAAGTGGGGGAACTCCCAGAACAGCTCACCAGATCATCACAAGGCGACACAATTTGGAACAGCCAGTCTAATATACGTCTATGTCTATGGACTATGGGAAGAAACCTGAAGGAACCCAGGTAAGCACAGGGAGAACATGCAGACTCCACACGGAAATGCTCTTGTCGAGCCCAGGACTTGAAACCAGGACGTTCTTGCTGTGAAGCTGATGTGCTAACCATCACGCCACTGTACCACCTCTACCAAGAAGAAAAATGTTAATTTCAGGTCCATCATGAAATAAAACTCAGGTTGGGGACACTGTAAAATTTAAGACTATATCTATACTGTACTGTACTTCTATACTGTAGTGAACCCCTAGTGGACAGTGGTGGTGATCGGGTGCTGGATTACTGATTTCAAGGTCGGGGGTTGAAGCCAGCCTCCCAGTGACCCTAATTTTGATGAAGCGGTTCAGAAAAAGAATGAATGAACCCCAGGTAATGGTATTTCCCCAGGGTTCAGAACATCTTACCCAGTTTTTGGCAGGGACTCTATAGCTTATTGTGGCACTTCGTCATGGATATTTTTAGTCGTAGAAAGCCGTCAGAATGTATCCTCTCATGGGTGATATGAACTGGTAAAACCTGGCATACCAATGTGGAAATCTGTGACACTTGTTTCCATGGTAATTCCGCAGATGACACTGCAAGATTGGTTTATATTTAATCACTCTGTGCTGAATAAGGAGCTTCTGTCCCTTTTACAGTGGACATTTTTTGTGTTTGACAACAACCTTATAAAATAAAAAAAAACAGCGTGGACAGCTAAATTAAAACATTGACCAGTGAAATACCTGGTTAAGGTTAGCATGTCCTCCTAAAAGCAAGAATGTCCTGGGTTTAGATCCCAGGCTTGACAAAGGTTGGGTTTCCACTGTGTACTCCAGTTTCCTCCTCCAGTTCAAAAATGTTGGCTGTTCCAGATTGCCCCTATGTATGTGTGTGTGTGTGTGTGTGTGTGTGTGTTGGCCCTGTGATGGATTATTAAGATGTCCATGGTGTACCCCACCATCCCTCAGGGTTGGCTGAGATCAGCTTCATCCTCCCAGTTTGACAGCGGAATGAACGAATGAAAGAATAAATTAATATTTTCTTCTTAGGTGGCAATTCAGGTTGTCCTGTAGGTATCCGGGGTGGTACAGTAGTGTGGTGGTTAGCCCGTCCACCTCACAGCAAGAAGGTCCCGTGTTCGAGTCCCACATTGACAAAGGCGTTTGCATATTCTCTCCATGCTTGTGTGGGTTTCCTCCTGGTACTCCGATTTCTTTCCACAATCCAGAAACATGCACTTCAGGTTAATTGGTTGTCCCAGATCACTCGCAGGTGTGAGCATGACTGGTTGTGTGTGATGGCCCTCTGCTGACTTGTTTACCGTGTACCTTGCCACACTTTACCCAGTGTTGGGTGGATTGGCCTGCGGTGTGTCGTTCGGTAAAGTTCGGATTATTGATCTGGACTTTGCCGATGACGAAGTGATTTTCGCAGAGACGGTGGATGTCCTGACGGAGACTCTCTGTTCGCTGGGTGAGGAGGCGGAACCGCTTTTTTTGCGAGTCTCCTGGATCAAAACCAAGATTCAGGCTTTAAGCGACCTTTTAGATGCTGATGTAGACTTGATCGCTGTGGGTCGTGAAAGAGTAGAGATTGTGGAGTCTTTCACTTATCTTGGCAGCGTGGTCCATCGTTCCACTGATTGCAGCGCCGAGATCAATTGTCGGCTTGGCCTAGCCTACAGGGCGATGGACTCGCCGGACAGGACTGTGCGGCGGTCGAGGTATCTGAGCAGGCGGAAGAAAGCCTGAGCCTTTCGCTCCCTTGTGCTCCCTGTCTTGCTCTAATCGAGCGAGACATGGACGCTCACGGTTGAGCTTGGACGACGACTGGACTCCTTTGTTACGACTTCCCTTCGCCGCATCTTCGGATACCGCCGGTGGGACTTTTTTACCAACCGGAAGGTGCTCGGGGATGCGGGAATGGTAAGAGTAACCTGCTTGATCAGCGACCGTCATCTGCACTACTACGGGCACTTGGCGCGTTTCCCGCCTTCGGACCCAGCATACCGGATCCTGTCCGTTCGGGATCCTAGGGGCTGGAGCCGATCGCGGGGACAGCCTCGTGCGACATGGTTCTCGGAGCTGAGGGCTGCCCTGCTGGGAGGTATGGGCCCTGCGCAGGCCTGGTCGATCGCCGGGAGACGGCCGGATTAGTGGAGGCAACTGGTGGCGCAGCGAAGTGCCGTCCCGGCGCATGCCCTCATATCTGACCTGACCTGACCTGACCTGACCAGAGATAGGTTCAGTCCCCCTGATTACCCTAATAGGACTCAGTGGGCAGGCGCTGTGATGGCTTAGTGGTTAAGGCAATGGGTTACTAATCCGATGGTCAGTGGTTCAATCCCCACTGACACCACTGTTGGGCCCTTGAGCAAGGCCCTTAGCCGTCAGTTGCTCAAGTTGTATAAAAAATGATAATTGTAAGTCACTCTGGATAAGAGTGCTGTAAATGTAAGTGGTTTGGCAAGTGAGTGAGTGTAGGTATCCACATAGGAATTCTTGTTTATTCATGTATGTCTGTGTGCAATAATGATGATGTGCATTGCTGAAGTACGAGACTTCAACGAGGCGGTGTGTTGTGCGGTGTCAGCTCTCCGGAGGTCTGTAGTGGAGGGACTGCAGTGACACTACCTCACTGCATGGTGTCACTGTAGTGTTGCAGAGTGTAAAAATCTCTCTACTGATATACTGTCTGGGCTAGAGCCTCACTCTCAACTCTAGCTATTTATCCATCTGGGGCTTTGTATTGAGGCAGGGTCCCAGAATTGAAACCCTCCCCCATGGTACCCACATGAAACATGTGATGAATTAGGCCTGGGGTTTCTGACATTTCTATTCCATTTCTGTGCTCAGAGCCTGAGAGAGGCTTAGCTCAGCACTAATGGCCACTACTCATTTGGAGATTGTGTAAAATATTTATCATAATTGAGCTTGGCGTGTTGGTGAGGTAAGGCATGTTTAGTGCATACAGATGCACCAGTCTGGTTAATTGTTGGGTAATTAGACGGTGCTGTCCTTGGAGAGAGGAACGCGTCCAAGGTCCTGGTGTATCTGATGGTGTCTACAGTATTGCCTATTCAACATTGTTGTATGAAAAAAGGTCACGTGCTGTAGTAAACATGGGTTTGAAGTAAATACAGTATATATGTGCATCTAAGTAATAAGATTTTATTTCACGGGTGTGTCATGGCTTATCATAAACATGTGCCCATGAGAACCAATTTTGTCCGTGCGGGGGAGAAACACACTCCAGGCTGTCTCTTGAGCCACCGTAGAGCAATTACGCATTCATTTCACCACTTCTCTACCTCCCCCTCGTCTTCACCTCCTCCCCCATCTCGCTCTCCTTCTCCTTCTTCTTCTTCTTCTTCTTCATGGACATTCCCTTCTTTCCTCTTTGATTCTCTTCTGATGTTCCCCCTCCCCCAAAAGCTGCGCACCAGATCGTTCAGCTATTTTACGTGCCTGTATTTCTATAGCGTGCAGCCTGCCACGGGGCTGTTTTTCACTCACAAGTGTACCGTTGCACTTGATGGACTGATCCGATGTTCAAATTTTACACAGGCTGAGAACAGACAATATAAACTGAGAGATATCTTTGTTGTATAAGTGTGTGACCTCTTAAAGATCTTCTTCCAGCCTAGCTGACCTCTTCCAGGGTAATAAATCATTTTGGAGGACTTGTGTCTGGGTGTACAGGGAGTAATATGTTCTGCTGGGGCGTACTGTCAGAAAACGGACTTGCTGTACCTTTTTGCGGCAATTAAAATAAGCATTTCTAGACCACAAATTACAGATTTTGAACATGACGTTATATCAGAGTCTATATCTGGACAGGAAAATAGTAGTGTGATTAAAAATAAGAGAATCAAGAGAATTATGGATATCGAAAATATTGCACGAAATTACCAATCATTAAAATCAATCAGGTCTGCGTGTACTGGATGGGCTTTTTGTGTGTGTGTGTGTGTGTGTGTGTGTGTGTTTTTCTCTCACTTATATTTCGAACATAAATCACAATCCATGAATTTCCATTTGTTTTCCTTTACATCACTATTTGTTTGCCTCATTATATTTACTGGTGGTGTCCTGATAAATTCCTGTTTCTCAACAGCAGGCATTTTCCTCCCCCCTCTTTTCACTATCCTTTCATATTTAACACTCTGGGTTGTCTTATCACTGAAATTTCTCTCTACATGGGCTACAGATTCTCATTCCTGGCAATTTACAATATCTAATGAATTCTCCTCAGCAGCACGTATTTCAAAATCAATCAAATATGAATAAATAATGAAAAGAATTTAAAAATCAATTTGAGAAAAGCCTCAGTTGGGGTTCAGATATGATCAACAAACCAAAAATCGAATTATGTGAATATTATAAAAAAGATATTACAAAAATAATAAAGCCTGTTTGTTGTTTTTGGTCGATCCCTTGTAGTTTTGATGGTCAGTGATTCGGGCTAATTGGAACAAAATGCCGCCTTTTTTATTTTCTCTGTAGCCTGAGGAACTATAGAACAGTTCACTAATTTTGGTGAAAGTAATCTCTTATCTTTCGCAGGTCCAGCACACATGGGTGCTCTACTACTTTTTTCTCAATCACTGACATCTCTCTCTCCTGTCCTCTCAGTCCAACATGCTGCAGGGACTGTTGCTTTTACCTCTGTAATTGCTTGTCAAATCCCATGGTGTGCCGAGCTTTGTGACATCTTTTATTAAAGGTCCCCAATGACGACATGCACATACACCTAATGACCCTACTGTCTGTCTTTCTGTCATACCACTGTATCCTGCTCCTTCATGTCATTTGTGATTTCTTTCAACTGAACCGAAATGTGATAAATGAGATTTCGAATGACTTCTGGGGAAAATAATACAATTCTCAACAAGCGCACTTGGAGAGCACAAACCCTCACCAAGCGCAGTAATCCACCCACACAAATCGAAATATCAAATTTATCCAATCTCATGGCATTCAAGAATGCTTAAAAAATAATTACAGAATTTGGTCTGGCCCATCCTTGTTCCCAGCCCCATCTTTGTTAGTATCATTCCTGAACGGAGCTCCATAGACATGGAAGCTGACTTGGATGGTTGTCACGTGTCGGTGTCACCACAATGAACCCCATAAAAGTGACTCGTCACCAAATAAAGAACCAGATTTATTATTAATAACAAAACTGAAACATAGAAAAATGGAAGCTCATACACAACCACGCCGACTAGCACTGAATAAAAAAAACACTTACTATTTTCAGGCAAAGCAGCACTAGACGTGAATAGGTGCACGGAAAATAAATTTGTTAAACATAATTAAATTAATACAGTGGTACCACACTTTATGAAAGTCTCACCAAATGAAAAATGCAGGTTACGAAATGCATTTTCCTAAAATTTTTGTCTCTGTATACGAAACAAGTTCACGTTACGAAAGCGCCATCTTAAAAATTCAAACGCGCCATTCAAACATTAAAACAATGCACGAGCTGCTCTCCCATCAATGATGTTCAAACATCCCGCCCCATTGGCCTCCCATTGGCTAACAACTGAGCTGTCGTTCATGTCGGCTTCACTCGAGCACCATCTTGGACAGGTCCACCTGACACCATCTTGGACAGGAATCCCATTGGCTAGGAGGGATGACGCAGCTACCTCCCATTGCCTATTATGGAGCTGAATCTACCATGATGCTTTTCGTGTAAAGGACAGAGTTAATGTTTTTTGATGCTTTATTTCTTGACTCAGGCTTTTAACCTTCCATAAACATTTCTAAGATTATAACTCTGCTAAGCAGACATGGTCAACACACGTGTGCACACATACGCCCGTACGCACACACACACACACACACACACACACACACGAGCGTGTGATTTCCAGTGCGAGTGAGAAGAAACGGGCTTGAGTGATATCACAAAGGAATATGGCCAAACCCGTCTACTATCGGTACGATACTGAAGCAGAGGGACGTCTTAAAAGGTATGCTTTTATCATTTTTAAAGGGTTCAGGGGGTAGTATTGGGAGCCTTGGAACGAATCACGTGTTTTACATGTAAAATGCAGTTCAATTTACGAAAAATGCAGGTTACGAAAAAGGCTCTGGAACAGATTAATTTCATAAAGTGAGGTACAACTGTAATTAAATTACAAGACAGGTGACAGGTGATACTAGTGAATACGGAAATCAGTGAGTGAAAGGGGCTGAAAAGAAAACTCGGATGTGTTCACCTTTCCTGCTTTCGCTCCGGATCATAGTCAGGATATCAGCAGATTGATTTATTTACTTCCTCCAGGGCGGAAGGAGATTGCACCCTTCTTTCTTTTTTTGTTTCTTTCTTTCTTTCTGTCTGTCTGTCTGTCTACCTACCTACATCCAATCACGAGGAATGGACGTCGATCCCTGAAGCTTGAATGATGCTCATACAGGGATTGTCATGGCTGGGATCACAATGATCTACCGTATGGTTTGCCAGGTCACATACGGACTCACTCACACTTCCGGGCAATTTGGAACAGTGAATTAACCTACTGTGCATGTTTTTGGACTGTGGGAGGAAACCGGAGTACCCGAAGGAAACCCACACAAGCACGGGGAGAACATGCAAACGCCACACAGAAACGCCCAGGCCTGGCTAATCGAACCTAGGCCTTCTTGCTGTGAGGCGGACGTCCTGATTCCACCCTTAAAGGAACCATTCTACTCTTATAACCCCAGCCTCAGACACCTATCAATTGAGATATCTATCAGGAGCTCTGTCTTTATGCAGCAATCAAAAAATCTTTATATCAGGAGGCTCATAAGCATCCACACTTAATACTTTATATAGATACACAGACTAAGGAACACATAAACCAAAAGTAAAACAGTCTCCATATCAGAGGTATTGATAGGACCTTGAGAACTATCCTGAGGTGCACCCTACCACCACCACCACCACCACCACCACCACCCGCTCCTTTTTTTGGTTATGTATATTCATTCCGTGCCTTTATATTTTCAGAAAGCTGCACGTTCTAACCACAAACTGAAAGCAATTCTCATATGTATGAAGCCTCCATATGGATCAATGACAGTTCAAGCAATGCATTCTCAAGGTCGTTCTGAAGACGAATGGAAAAACAGTAAACAAAAGAAATATCTAACACTGCTAGCAGACTGAGAGGACATCTGTAAGAAGGGCTTGCTTTCCCTTTCTAGGTCTCACAGCTTTTCTTTTTTACCCTCTTGGAGGAATAAATTAGTAATGAGCCTATTGTTAAAATTCATGTAGCTGTCCTGCACTCTACAGTCACACTCTAACTCCCTGCCTTAGTACGTGTTAATTCACGTGCCTATTCTACCAATTATGTTATTCAAAGTGCACAAAGAGCACCAAAGAGAACAAGTGGAACTATGTCAGAGGTTGTAATAATGAATAACTGTGCATATAACATGCCTTAATCTATTTACCTGAACTGGCCCATCCCCTCTGTTTCCCTCTGTTTCCAATTCATTCCATTGTTCCACACCACAAGATAAATTTAATTATGATTTGCTGGAAGCAAATGGGGAAACTGTATTGAATAGATTTTTCATAATCTTCCTTCCCCCCCCCCCATTCCTTCAAGCCTTGCTAGTGACCGACTGTCTCAGTCATTCCATGCCTGCCATTAATTTGCTTTTCTTAGTTCGTCTTCACATATATGCTTCACTGTAGTCCATCCATTATCAATACCACTTACCTGTCAGCGTAGCGGGGGAAGCTGGACCCCGACTGATTTCAAGTGTGAGGTGGGGTTCACCCTAAACAGGTTGTCAGTGTATTGCAGGTTTAACAGAGATACACCACTACACTGCCCTCCATAATTATTGGCACCCCTGGATAAAATGTGTTTAAAAAGCTTAACATAAATTGCACAAGCTACTCCCACACTGAAAATTGTTTAAAAATAAAAGTTACCTTCAACTCAAGTGAATGTTAAGGGGGAAAAAAAAAATCTGAATAAGAAATAATTATTTTTCATAAAATCACCTGTTCTATACTTATTGACACTCCTAACAATTCCTATTAAATAAATGTAATTTAAGTATTGCCTTGCGATGGCCTGTTGAGCTGTCCAGGGTGTACTCTGCCCTCGCCCGGAGTCGGCTGGGATGGGCGCCAGCCTCCCCTTGAGCCTAATTAGGATTAAGCGGTTACAGTAAATGAACGAACGATGAATTTAAGTATTTCTGTAATTTCTACAGTAGTTTACAAAGTTGATCAGACTATCGTGGAACATTTAATCAGTAATTAATCACTTCCTGTTTCCCTGGGGTATAAATATGACGTGACACAAGAGGCCATTTTTCTTATCACCTCTTCAACATGGAAAAGACAAAGGAACACACCATTCAAGTAAGGCAGATGTGTGTGGACCTTTAAAAACCAGGCAACGCTACAAGAAAAAAAAAAAAAAAAATCGCCCCTCGCCTACACCTGGGCATATCTACTGTCAGAGGAACCAATAAGAAGTTTAAAACAACCGGAACAATGGGAAACAAGCCTGGACGAGGACGCGAGGTTATTTTCCACCACACAAAGTGAGGAGAATTCTAAGAGAAATAAAAAGTTCTGCAGAGCTCACTGTTAAAGAATCACAACAAATGGGAGCATCTTGGGGTCACAAAGTCTCCAGAACAGAACAACCATCAGGTGCCATCTACATGCCAACAACGTGTTTGAGAGGCATGCAGGGACAAAACCTTTTCTCACTCACACTCGTAAGCACGAACGTCTGGAGTTCGCCGAGTGGTACTGGGACTTCAAGTGGGACCATGTGCTTTGGTCAGATGAGATCAAGATAGAGCTTTTTGGCAACAAACACTACGTATGTATGGTGGAACATAAAAGATGAGAATGTGGAAAAACCACCTCATGTGCACTGTGAAGTATGGAGGGAGGATCAGTGATGCTGAGGTCTGTTTCTCTTCCAGGGGCACTGGGAACATTGTTAGGGTGCATGGCATCATGAAAGCTTTACAATACGAGGACATTTTAAATCTAAATCTAGTGGCATTTGGCTGAAAGCTGAAGATGGTTCCTCACTGGCTCTTTCAACAAGATAATGATACTAAACATGTGGCCAAATCTACACAGAAATAGTTAACCAGACATAGAATCAAGCTCCTCCCATGGCGGTCTCAGCCCCCAGATTTTAACCCTATTGAAACCCTGTGGAGTGGAGATGAAGAGGAAAGAGCAGAGGAGAGGACCCAGGTCGCTGGATGATTTGGAGAGATTGTACAGAGAAGAACAGTCCAAGATCCTCTTTCTACTTTCTCCCAACTTGTGAAACATTATAGGAGAAGATTAGATGCTGTTTTGTTGGTAAACGGCGGTTGTATAAAGTATTAACATCGGGGGGCTAATAATTGCGGCACACATGATTTGATGTAAAGTAATTATTTCTTATTATGAGATTTTCCCCCCACTGAATAAATGCACTTGAATTACATGTTGGATGTTTCTTTTTTTTTTTGTTGTGGTCTGATATAATTTAGAAAAAAAACAATTTATTAAAACAATTTATATAATATATATATATATATATATATATATATTATACATATATATATATATATATATATATATATATATATATATATATATATATATATTATATATATATTTTATTTATATATATATATATATATATATATATATATATATATATATATATATATAATTTATTCATAAATTAAAATGTATTTATATAAAAAGGGGATGGGGTGGTGGGGTGGCGGTACAACAAGCAGGGTTCCCAGAGAAAACACAGCACAGGGAGAGCATGTAAACACCATACAAGGTTTGACTGAGCCACTATGTCACCCTCTCAGTTTAAATTAAGCCAAAAATGTACAGAAGAAAAAAAACAGGGAGATTATTTTAACGTAATGTATAGATTAGTAAAATGTGCAGTCCTGAATGGTTAATACTGTAATACTACAAATTAATACTACACATGTATTTATCATTCTCACATACACTGCCTGGGCAAAAAAAACCAACAACAACCAAAAAAAAACAACCAAATCACACACTAATATTTTCACAGAAAGCATTTCACCTTGATCACAACATATAACCTTCATGTTGCTGTTGGTCCAGTTGGTCCGGTCGAAGCTCAGCAACATGAATGTGGCAATAAAATGAAGTGAATTGATTACCTGAATCTATTGAATGAGCAGATTTGAACACCATCTTTGAATATATAGAGTAGTGGATAGCACATTCACCTCATAGCAAGAAGGTCTGGGTTCGATCCCCAGCTTAGGTGTTTGTGGTTGGAGTGTGCATGTTCTCCCCATGCTCATGTGAGTTTCCTCTGGGTACTCAGGTTTCCTCTCACTGTTTAATAAACATGCACAATTGATTAATTGGCTGTTTCAAATCATCCCTAGGGGTAAGTGTGAATGGTTGTATGAGTGTTGGCCCTGCAAGGGCCTGGCGAGCTGTCCAGGGTGTACCCCACCCTCGCCCAGAGAGAGAGAGAGAGAGAGAGAGCGATCTATGGCGAACACATCATTTATCAGAGGATGTCTGCTGGAAGGTAAATGAAATATATAAAGATATAAACATTGCAGACTCTTAGCTTCAGGCTTTCCAGCTATGATAGACTGGCATCCCATCTGTGTTGTCTTCCTGCCTTGTGTCCAGATGTCTATGAAATAATAATCGCAAAAGGAAATAATTTTGAAGCAAATTCAATTAAGTCTTACATAATATACAATGGGTTTTTTTTTTTTAGGAAAAAAAAGTATCTTTTATATTCATCGTTCATTTTCTGTCACTGCTTAATCCAAATTAGGGTCACGGGGAGGCTGACACCCATCCCAGCTGACTCCCGGCGAGGGCAGAGTACACCCTGGACGGCTCGCCATGCCATCACAGGGCGGAAACACACTGACGGCTATGCAGCTCCTCTTGACGAAAGTCAGCAATGCTTCTTTTACATGAACCTCTCACCACAGACAGTGAGAGACACGGCCGGCCTTTGATAAGATAACCCAGTTAGATGCACTGTGTAGGGGGTGGGGGTATGGGGGGTAGTATTATTTAGTATTTTTTACTAAAAATTACTTCGTATTATTTCGAGTTTGAGTACATATCTGAAAAACTGCTTCTCCAAATTAATCATATCATAAAGTGTTCACGTCTCCTGTCTCCTGATATTCAAACTACTGTATTATGCCAAATTAATGAGGCACTTCTTTGTACTTCAGTGTTTGTTCTGCACACTAATATCATGAACAGTTAAAACCTCTGTGGCATTTTCATGCACTATAATTAAACCAGTTTGTATTTATCCAGAATATAAACAAATTTAAAAACTGTGAATTGAGCGTTTTCCTGACACTTGCTCTTTTCTGATAGTATTTTTGGACGCTGTAGTATTTGTACTAACATGGTGATATTATTTTGATCAGGACTATACAGCACTTCATTCGGGTACGGTATTCTGAAGAAGGAAAATGCTGCAAATGCGTACGGTTTGGGAATTTGATTAAGACGATGCAGTAAGGTACACAATCATACATCGTAATAATACCTAACTTATGCTATAATAGTAATAAATTAATATACGCTCTAAATTTGTTTTAATGTATAATAAAGAGATGACAATAAAAACTATGATGTAAAATAATCATATAAGAAATACGTACTATATATACTGTTCATTATATGGGCTGGAATGTGGTGTGGTTATCATGCGCATTTCAAAAGAAGAATGTTCTGGGTATAAGTCAAACGTTTTTATGTGGAGTTTGCATGTTCTCCTGTTGTTGTTGTTGTTTCTTGGTACATTTATTTATTTTACATTTTAAAAATCATGACTGAGGGCACTTGTGACCTGGTGGTAAGGTGCTGGATTACTGATCCTAAGGTTGAGGGTTCAAGCCCCACTCTGAACAGGTTGTCACTGTCTCCCCAGTACACCAACTGGGTTATTAAAGGCCGGCCGTGTCTCTCACTGTCTGTGGTGTGAGGTTCATGTAAAAGAACCATTGCTGACTTTTGTCAAGAGGAGCTGCATAGCCGTCAGCGTGTTCCCGCCCTGCGATGGCCTGGCCTGGCGAGCTGTTCAGGGTGTACTCTGCCCTCACCCAGAGTCAACCGAGATGGGCATCAGACTCCCCGCGTCCCTAATTAGGATTAAACGGTTCAGAAAATGAATGAATGTAATCATGACTGGTACAAGTGAGCACACCTGTGAGCGAGCGTATACACTAATAGCTGTCTCAAGAACCCCATAAGAGTCTCAATGAACCCCATTTAGAACTGAACTACAGGATTTATATATTTTCGTAGTTTTTATAACCATGACAGAGGCAGGTCAGGTGAGCTTTGCATTTTCAGCCAAGCTAAGTGTTTCTGTAATGATATGTTTTGATCCTATGCATTCAGAAATTAATACAAAATGCACGGATACATAATGAAAAGCAAACTAATGTATGATTCTGAATAATTGTTTACATATTTACATATTTTGTAAACATACTTCCCTGACAAAGACAGGTCAGGTGAGCTCTGCATGCTCTGAGCCAATAGGGCTGTTTAGCTAACTGTGTCTTTTGAGCATGCTCATTGAGATATTAGGAAAATGTTATGCTTTATTATGTGACAGTGATGATGCTGCCCGCTCTAATCAACCATGACAAACTGTGAGTGTCTGTTATGTTGATTTAAGCATTATCCTCTCTGGATAATGTATAACACAGTGGTACCTTGACTTACGAGTATAAGTCTCTTATAATGAATTTTCCATGATACAAGCTTCGATCCCACCAAAAATCTGACCCATCCAACGAGCAAATTTTTGACTTACGAGCTCTGCTGGGGAAATGGCTTTTCTGGGCCGATTAGCCTTGTATTCTTCCGTGTGTATTCCTCCACGCTCCGAGAATGCCTTGTGCAGTGCTTCTCAAAAAATTTCTGTGATGCCCCCTATAGGAAGAAAAAAAAAATTAAAACACCTCTGCCCCCCAGTGCAGAACTATAAATAGTGTTTACTGCACTTCATATCGTTTACTCGGTGCTTTTTTCCCTACCTAAGGAACACAGTGAGAGTGCCACTGCCACCTGGTGTAGAGGATGCGCAATTACACTTAAGGCTGGTCTAGTATGTTAAAAAAGCATGTTCCCCAGGGTCATACACGCCAATTAGCCTCATTAAAACAGTTAAAATTAAAGAAAAATTAAATAAATAAAAAGTAAAAAAAATTGTAGTGTAATTTACGGTTAAGTGCTATTCTTACGTTCAGACACACCTACTCTATTGTTTATGAACTTATTGTTTATTCTTGTTTTATTATTTATTGTTAATTACAGTATTATTGTTACTGTACATGTGTATTGTGAATTGTTTATTGCTACATGTTTATCTTAAGTATATTACATCAAAAATACATGTTTGTGTCAGGTTATATGAGTTTGGGAGGGGGTTGGAACGGATTAATTGGTTTTCTATTGTTTCCTACGGATTAATTTTGTAAGTCGAGGTACCACTGTATTTCCAAGGTAGCCAGCCAATCAGATTATGCCATTCTTCTGTGGTACACTAATTATAATTATGCCAGTTTGTCCGATTACTTGTGAGCTTAGGTTAATGTATCGCCTCATGATCACTACAGACTGACTTTATTTATTCTTTTATGTCTATTTTATTTATTCATCATGCTGTATTTATTATCAGCTGTATTTGAGTGTTTGGCGGTCTTCTCGAAGAGATTGTTTGATGTTTTATGGATAGCGCTTTAAATTTCACCGTACTGGTTTTACCTCGTGGGATGACAATAAAAGATTTTGATTCTGAATCATTTGTTCAGCCCCTTCAGTTATAAGCTGTTCACGCTCAAGGTCTGTTGACTGACAGGGTCTAATCTCAAATCTTCCATTTTTGCCCCTGATGAAGCCCCTTCTTGTGTTTGCGCTTTTTTTTTCTTCCTGCAGTATGAGGGATGTACTGGATACACTTCTCTGTAAATTGGCAGACAGGTATTTCTCTAGCCTTCTGAATTTATTCTGCTGTTATCATCATGAGTTGCATCATCAATAAAGATTAGTGAGCTCGTTCCAGATGCACCCATGCAAGACCAAGCCATGACACAACCTCCACCATGCGTAACTAATGAGCTTGTATGTTAAATATCATGAGTAGATGCTTTATTTTTCTCCACACTCTGGTTCTTCATCAAAGCTAAAGGTTAATTTATTTTTTCATGTCTGCATTTGTCTTCTGATTCGTTCTGTTGATGAGTGGAATGGATCTTGTCTTATGACCAGTATATACGAGGGAAAAATTTACCAATACAGCGGAACCTCAACTTACGAAAGACCCAACAAATGAAAAATCCAGGTTACAAAAAACAATTTCCTAAAATGTTTGTCTCTGGATACGAAACAAGTTCACGTTACGAAAGCACCACCTCAAAAATTCAAACAATGCATGTGTTGCTATCCCATTGACTATCTCCCAACATCCCGCTCCGCTGGCCTCCCATTGGCTAGGAGGGATGATGCAGCTCCCTCCCATTGGCTATCTTGAAACATTCCACCCCACTGGTCTCCCATTGGCTCAGAGGGATGACGCAGCTTCCTCCCATTGGCTATTATTGAGCACCCAAAATGCTTTTCGTATAAAGGACAGAGTTACTGTTGTTTCATGAGTTTTTCGAGTGTGCTCATTACAATTTTATTTTTTGGCTCAGGCTTTTAACCTTGGATAAATATTTGTAAGATTATAACTGCTAAAAAGACATGGTCAACACACACGCGCGTGAGCGCACACACACACACACGCGCATGAGCGCACACACACACACACACACACACACACACACACACACGCATGTGATTCCCAGTGCGAGTGAAAAGAAGAAGCGGGCTCATGGCATGCGGTTGAGTGATATCGCAAAGGAATACGTATGGCCAAACCCATCTACCATCGGTACGGCATTGAAGCAGAAGGAGGCCTTCTAAATGCGGTTCAACTTACGAAAAATCCAGGTTACAAACAGATTAATTTCATTAATTGAGGTACCAATGTATTTATATCTCATTTTTATTTGGGCAGCACAGTGGTGCAGTGGTTGGCACATCCGCCTCAGAGCAAGAAGGTTCTGGGTTCAAGTCCTGGGCTTGGGTGTTTCTATGTGGAGTATGTATGCTCTACCGATGCATTCATGGGTTTGCTATGGGTACTCCAGTTTCCTCCTACAAATGCAAAAAAATGACGTGAGGTCACCTCACTTATTTACCGAACTGCTTATCTTATCTCTATGGTTGTTGGGAACCTGAAGCCTATCTCAGCCGACATTGGTTGAATGAAATAAAACCCTGCACACCTTGCCGCACCCTCACAGAGCAACACACCCACACAACCATTCCCACTCTCACTCATACCAAGGGGCAATTTGGAACAGACAATTAGCCTGCTGTGTGTCTATGGTCTCTGTGAGGAAACTGGAGTACGAGGAAGAAACCTACACAAGCACAGGGAGGACACAGAAACTTCATACATCAACAACCGTGCTTGGGACTTAAGCCCAGGACCCTCATGCTGTGAGGTTAACATGTCATCCACTCGCACACAGCGCTGCCGCATGAGAAACAAAATGAGAGGGGAAGTAAATGTCGCTAAACAATCCCAGAGTACCAGTGGCGTCTGTTTTGTGTAGTAAATGGAAGAGATTTTTACGGTTTATTTGTTCCATTTTAAACCGTGTAGTGATTACACGGCTTATTCCAAACGACTAAGAGTAACAGTAAGTCAGCTGATTCGATTAAAGCATTATCCACTCCGAATAATGTCTAATCCCACCAGTATAGCAAGCCGGTCAGATTGCACTATTCACATGTATATATATATATATAAAACTAAATTAGTATGAATTACTGTATATATTGCTCATATGGTGACTTTATTTTAAGGTGTTACCAAGGTTTGGAGTAAATATTTAAATATTTCCCAGGTTAAGACCTCAAGTGCTACAAAAATCAGGGTCACTGTCTTCGCCGACAGTAGAAGGAAGTGTGCTACAAATATATCTGAGGGTGTTGACACGAAAACCGACTCATACATTCAGAGTAAATATTCCTATTTACATTAGTGTTCATCAGTGCCGTAGGGAGGCTGTGTGCTAATGCGTATTACAATTCAGTGCGATACGCACAGTGTTATTGGACCTCATGAATACTAACACTCGTATTTAGATAAGAAAGAGAGCACAGATTTGTCCCTAAGCCTATTTGAGTGAGCCAGTCAAGCAGAGCTGCCAAGTCGTCGTTTTCAACATAACATATGTGTGTGAGTTTGGTGTTTATTTTCGGGGTTAGATTATTATTATTTTTTTTTACTCATGTTGCCAATGTTATAACACAAATCCTCGCTTATTGATGCTTCGTTTGTTATGAAATGTCGCAGCATCATTCCGAGTTCTCTTGTCACTTGAATAATATTACGTTCGAATCATTTTGATTCGTTGTTATTCGGAGCTGTGGTTTTCCGGCACAGCAGGTGAGAATGATCTTTAATGGCAGGTTGGCTAGACGTCTGTGTATTAAAAAGATAATTTATTACGAGGTAGTATTGTTCAGTGAATTCCACCCCACTCCCTGTTTACTGTTTATGGTTCAGTTTTGCAACACTGTGTGAAATTTCCATACATATTGGTTATACAAAGGCTGGTTAAAGATTAGTTATGACTCAGGCTGCAACCTAAAGCACTTTTTCAGGCTCTGTCATTGTGCAAGACGCAGACATATTGCATATGACTGGAAAAACCCTTCTCATGCAACCCCTGGCAAAAAATTATGCAAGCTCACTTAGAGAATGTTCATCAGCTTAAACAGCAAAAATAAATCAATAAATAAAAATTATAGAGCTGAAAACAAACAATTCTGGCATGTGATAAATATTTCAAAGTTTTTCTCTCTCTCTCTCTGTCTCTAACACACACACACACACACACACACACACACCCACACACACACACACACACTCATTTGCTAAGCCACAATATTCTACTGACACTTGTCAAAGAAATGACAGTTGGCCAGACCATTGCAGGGCAACACCCACAACCAATCACATTCACATTCACATTAACATTCACACCTTGGGGCAATTTGGAGCAGCCAATTATCCTAATGCACATGTCCTTGGATTGGAAGAGGAAACACAAGACGGTATGGAGAAAACATGCAAACTCCACGCAGAAATGTTCTTCTCGAGCCTGAGACTCAAACCTAGGACCTTCTTGCCATGAGTCAAAAGTGTTAACCACGACACCACCATGCTGCCTTACCTCAAACCAATTGACCCAGGTCATGTAGGGGGAATACTTACAGAGGCCCTAAGTGGAAATGTAGGCGGCACGGTGGCGTAGTGGTTAGCACGTCCGCCTCACAGCAAGAAGGCCCGGGTTCGATTCCCGGCCTGGGCGTTTCTGTGTGGAGTTTGCATGTTCTCCCCGTGCTTGTGCGGGTTTCCTCCGGGTGCTCCGGTTTCCTCCCGCAATCCGAAGACGTGCACTGTAGGTTAATTGGCCGTTCTAAATTGACCGTAGATTCTCTCCTGCAGCGGCACTGGAACCCAGTCGTATCGGCATTTGCCTTTCCATTGGATCCTTCCGGTGGCGCCGAGATGGGGGGGACTTGCTGCTTGGGTAACAGCCTGTCCCTCATTACTCCCTACCCAGGCTCTGCGCACTGGGGGGTATCACCAGCCGGGATACCAGCCAGAGCGTAGCCATAGTCCTTCGGGACTGACGGAGGCCTACCATACCATACAAGTGGAAATGTATTCAACTGTGTTTGTATTTGTCTTCCTCTGATCTCAAGTCATTTATATCAGAGCTATTTTCCAGCTAACAATTTTGCGTTCCCAGAACGTTGGCTGAATGTTAGTTTTGGTTATGAAAACGTTAACGAAACATTACTTTGGATTTTTTTTCCAAACATAATCAGGGTATGTTACCAGATTCTCTTTAACTGAGAAATAAGCTTTTTTTTAATATACAGGGATCCCTCGCTACTTCGCGCTTCAATTCATGCGGCTTCAGTGCATCGCTGTTTTTTTTTTTTTTGTAATATTCATTGAATTAAAAATTAAGTAAATTAAGGAAGAATAGAGGAAAAAGTTAAGGAAAATGCTGCAAAACAAGGCCAATTATGCAACCCCCCCCCAAACAAACAAAAACAAAAAAACAACCCAAAACCCCCCAACAAAACTACTTACATTTTTATATGTGGAGCGCATCTGAGTGCGTGTACATCTGTATGTATGTATATTTATATTTTGTTTACATTTTATGCATTATTTTTGAATGTTTAATTGTTGTTATAAGCATGTATAGCATTGAATATGTATTTATTGATATTATATACACATGTACGCATACGTCAGTCGGGGAGGTTTGATCCTACTTTGCGGAATTCGGTGGATGCGGGGGGATCTTGGTCCCGATTAACCGCAGAAAGTGAGGGATCCCTGTATATATATATATATATATATATATATATATATATATATATATATATATATATATATATATATATATATATATCGTGTCCATATAAGTATATTATCCCTGGATAAAGTTCATCTTTTACTGTATTTACATATCACACAATTTACAGGTGAAACAAGTAAATTACAGAACTGATTTTTTACAGATTGAAATGCCTCTGAAATTCCATTTACTTGCTTGTAATGTGTATTTCACTAATAATAAAGAAATAACTAATGCTAAAATATATATGTATGCATCTGTATATTGAGAGACAATGGTTGAACATATAACAGTCATTCATTTTCTGAACCGTTTAATCCTAATTAGGGTCGCGGGGAGGCTAGCCATCTCAGCCGACTCTGGGTGAGGGCAGAGTACACCCTGGACAGCTCACTAGGCCATCGCAGGGCAGAAACACGCTAACGGCTATGCAGCTACTCTTGACGAAAGTCAGCAATGGTCCTTTTATATGAATTTTTCACCATAGACAGTGAGAGACATGGCTGGCCATTGGTAATCCAGTTAGCTGCACTGGGGGGACAGTGACAACCTGGTGAGAATGGGGCTTGAACGCATAACCGTAAAACACTAGCCCACATTAAAGCCCTCATTAAACAGTGGTTTGCTGGGTTGTATCCAGTTTCTAGACCAACTGACTGAATAGAGTAGACTGATATACTTGTTACACAAGTTTGTAGAACAGAAAATCAATAAAAAAAATAAAATTTGTATTAACTAGATTAGTATTTAGGATATCCATCAGTCAGCATGGCATAGTGTCACATGTGACAGAAATTCTCAGACAGTGATCTTTCCTACCACATTCGAATTAATTCATTAATTATCTAGACCACTTAATCCGCATTATCAGACTGTCATGTAGAGACTAGCACCCCCAGTGCAGCTAACTGGGTTATCAAAGGCGGGCCATGTCTCTCACTGTCTATGGTGTGAGGCATGTAAAAGAACCATTGCTGACTTTCGTAAAGAGTCGGCTGCAAAGCCATTGGCGTGTTTCTGTCCCGCGCTAAAGGGTTGTGACAAGAAGGGTATCCGACGTAAAAACCTATGCCAAATCAAATGTGCAAATCAGATGATTCGCTGTGGCGACTCCCTAGAAAAGGGAAGAAGCCGAAAGAGAAGAAGAAGAAGATGTAGAGACTAGCACCCATCTTTGGATAAGGGTGGGGTATACCCTGGACAGCTCACCAGGCCATCACAGGGCGAGCAAATATATACAACCATTCACACTCACACCTAGGCCTGATTTGGACCAGAGAGTTAGCCTACTGTGCATCTTTTTGGATCAATCAATTCCTCAAAGGGAACCACATGCAAACTTCTCATAGAGTTGCCTGAAACTAGAATTCAAACCCAAGACCTGCTTGCTGTGAGGCGAACGTGATCACCACTGCACCACCATACTGCCCTCCCACCACATTAGGGTCCCTTGGTAACAACAGGTCAAATTAATTTCTGGTGAGGGTTGGTGTCCATCAAGGCTGTCCTTTTTCACGGATTCTATTCATAAATTTTAAGGACAGTATTTCTGGGCACAGCCGAGGCATTGAGGGGTTTTGGTTTGGTGGCCATCGTATCTCATCTATGCTTTTTGCTGATGATATTGACCTTCAGCTCTCATTGGAACAATTCTCAGCCAAATGCGAAATGGCTGGGATGAGAATCAGCACTTCCAAGTCCCAGGCCATGGTTCTCAGCCGAGAAAGGGTGGGATGCACCCTCCGGGTCTGACATGAGGTCCTGCCCCAACTGGAGGAGTTCAAGTATCTCGGGGTCTTGGTCATCAGTGAGGGAGGGATGGAACTGGAGATCAACAAGCGGAAAACTGCAGCCTCTGATGAAAAATCTGAGGCTTTCAACCGGTCTGTCATGGTGATGAGGGAGCTGAGTCTCAAAGCAAAGCTCCGAATTTACCAGGCGATCTACATTTCAACCCTCATCTATGGTCAAGATCTTTGGGTAGCGATCGATAGAAGATTGTTGATACAAGCAGCTGAAATTGGCTTCCTTCCCCAGGTGGTGGGGCTCTCCTTGAGAAATAGCATCTGAAGCTCGGTCATCCAGGAGGAGCTCGGAGTAGAACCGCTGCTCCTCAGCATTGAGACGAGCCAGTTGAGGTGTATCTGGTTTGAATGCCTCCTGAACCCCTCCCTGGTGGAGTATTTCAGGCATGTCCAACCAGGAACAGACCCCGGGGTTGACCCAGAACATGCTGGAGTGATTATGTCTCTCAACTGATCTTGTCCCAGACCATCACACATAGTATATTAGCATTTTTAAAGGGGAGATATGATGCTTTTTCCCCGTTTTACTCATAAGTGTGTTGAATAGCCATGTTAGACGATGCCAGAGTGGCCAATAACGAGGTTAGTGCATGTTAAACTTTCCCCTCAGGGCTATTTGAGCTGGCTGTAAACATGTTTATGTGCTGGGGATTCTGATTAGCTGGCCTTCCCCCACTGCCTTCCCATACACAGTGTGATCTCCATCCATCCCGGTCTGCCTCCCAGCTAGAGCTCTCTGTAGTCGAATTAGAGTAGCTCTAAAACCACAAATGGGAGGAGGAAGCCAAACACGCAGTCCAGCAGGCGCACTCAAAATCAGTATTCCAGGGGGGGGTGGGGAAATGGCTACTTGAAGGACTGTGGAGATTTTTGGATTGGGAATGGTAAGACCTCGGTGGTCCACTGGTGTCCAAAAAATATAATAGGTAGAATATGTGACCTTTAAAGTCAAGATCATGAAATACACAAGGACACAGAAAAAAGTCCTTTCTTTCTTTGTCACTGCAACAAATGAAACAAATTCTATTATATTGTTTTATTCATTCATTCATTTACTGAACCACTTAATCCTAATTAGGGTCACGGGGAGGCTGGTGCCCATCTCAGCCGACTCTGGGCGAGGGCGGGGTTACACTCTGAACAACGTGCCAGGCCATCGCAGGGCCAACACACACACACACACACACACACACACACACACACAAAACCATGCATACTCAGGCCTATGGATAACATGGAACAGCCAATGAACCTACTGCATGTTTTTGTACTGCAGGAGGAAACCGGAGTACCCGGAGGAAACGCACGCAAGCACGGGGAGAAAATGCAAACTCCACACAGAAACGTCCGAGCTGGGCCCTTCTCAATGTGAGGTGAACGTGCTAATCACTGTTCCACTGTACCACCTACATTGTTTTATATATTTATAAATATTTTCTATATTTATTTTATGTATTGAATAAGAGTGAAATCAAAATATTATTTCATTCGCATGGTGGAACATCAAATATCAAACAGCAACCCATTACTGCCAATAACAACCAAAACCAAAGCAATCAAAAAGCAGAAATGATGTTCAGCTAACGGGTCACCCAACACTAATATAAACTCAACCGTGGGCTCTGTGGTCTGAGTAAATTCCTTCAAACTGAAGGTATATCAGAGAAATCAATAACTTATGATACCTTATATCAACCGATGTAGCAGCGGTGAGAAGATTGGAGTTATAGTGAGAGGTAAAGGTGAGCGAGAGGGAGATAGAGAGAAGGAGAGCACTCGGGAGAGAGGTAACAGGGGTGTGTTCGTTTTATTGGTTTACATGTGATAATCTATGTCCCTCTGCGCTACGCTGCTGCAGGGATCACAGTTGGTTCAGTAAAATGGTTTTACCCACAAAGCAGTGGTGCAGAAGGGTGGCATAAGGATGGATCTAGATAACAAGATATC